>JALXJV020000012.1:34388834-34902352 GCA_024633595.2 Lepomis macrochirus
TTACATGGGGTATGGTGAATACATGCTACTATGGGTAGACGTCATCTAGTGTTAGTTAAATGTAGCCGTACACTTGAAGTGTCTACCCAAATATCTGGACCTTGATCAAAAGAAAAATCATCAGCTTACCTTTGAACATTTGATGGTAGTTTAAAACCTATGACTATGTTCAGTTTCCATAAAATCTGTTTCCTTAATGACCCGATGAAATGACAACAAGAGAGATATATAGAAAACAACAACTGTACAACTTACAGGACTTCATAGAAATAAAAATCATCAGGTTACGTTAAGAACATTTGATTGTGGTTTGAAGTCTGTGACTGCAACCAGTTTGATTCAAATCTGTTTCCCTAAAGACCTGATTAGATGACAAGAGAAATAAAGGGAAAAACATCAACATGCATCAATCAGTAAAATTGGTCACTCAACAACCTAAATCTCTAATTGAAATCTCTAAGCCTTATAAAAACTATAACTCATCAGCTTACCTAAAGAACATGTGATGGTAGTTTTAAACCTGTGTCTCCATTCAGTTTCTTTCAGATCTGTTTTCTTAATGACCTAATGAGATGACAACAAAGAAAAATACAGGAAACAAACTAGTGAATTCCTTAAATAGACAATTTTACATGGAGTATGGTGAGAACATGCATAGATGAGTAGAATTTATCAACTGTGAATGAAATGTAGCAGTACAGATGAGGTGTCTGCCAAACTTTTAGGACTTCATAAAAATAAAATCATCAGCTTACCTAAAGAACATGTGATGGTCGTTTAAAACTGTGACTATGTCCAGTCTCATTCAAATCTGTTTCCTTAATGACCTGATGAGATGACAAAGAGAAATATATGAAAAAAACAAACATGCAACTTTTAGGACTTCATAAAAAAATAAAATCATCAGCTTACCTAAAGAACATGTGATGGTAGTTTAAAAGCTGTGACTATGTCCAGTCTCATTCAGATCTGTTTTTCTTAATGACCTGATGAGATGACAAGAGAAATAAAGGGAAAAACATCAACATGCATCAATCAGTAAAAATGATCAAGTGAGTGAAATATAGCAAAATGCATACATTGTCTGTTTTCTTAAAATACACATTTTTTACATGGGGTATGGTGAATACATGCTACTATGGGTAGAGCGTCATCTAGTGTTAGTTAAATGTAGCCATTACACTTGAAGTGTCTACCCAAATATCTGGACCTTGATCAAAAGAAAAAATCATCAGCTTACCTAAAGAACATGTGATGGTCGTTTAAAAACTGTGACTATGTCCAGTCTCATTCAAATCTGTTTCCTTAATGACCTGATGAGATGACAAAGAGAAATATATGAAAAAAACAAACATGCAACTTTTAGGACTTCATAAGAATAAAAATCATCAGCTTACCTAAAGAACATGTGATGGTAGTTTAAAAGCTGTGACTATGTCCAGTCTTCATTCAAATCTGTTTCCTGTAATGACCTGGTGACATGACAACAAGAGAGATATATGAAAAAAACAACTGTACAACTTATAGGACTTCATGAAAATAAAATGATCAGGTTACGTTAAGAACATTTGATGGTAGTTTAAAAGCTGTGTCTCCATGTCCAGTTTCATTCAGATCTGTTTCCTTAATGACCTGATGACATGACAACAAGAGAGATATGTGAAAATAACAACTGCACAACTTTTTAGGACTTCATAAAATATAAAATCATCAGCTTACCTAAAGAACATTTGATGGTAGTTTAAAAGCTGTGACTATGTCCAGTCTCATTCAAATCTGTTTCCTTAATGACCTGGTGAGATGACAAGAGAAATAAAGGGAAAAACATCAACATGCATCAATCAGTAAAATTATCAAGTGGAGTGAAATATAGCAATATGCATGCGTTGTCTGTTTTCCTAAAATACACAATTTTTACATGGGGTATGGTGAATACATGCTACTATGGGTAGAGCGTCATCTAGTGTTAGTTAAATGTAGCCGTACACTTGAAGTGTCTACCCAAATATCTGGACCTTGATCAAAAGAAAAATCATCAGCTTACCTTTGAACATTTGATGGTAGTTTAAAACCTATGACTATGTTCAGTTTCCATAAAATCTGTTTCCTTAATGACCCGATGAAATGACAACAAGAGAGATATATGAAAAAAACAACTGTACAACTTACAGAACTTCATAGAAATAAAAATGATCAGGTTACGTTAAGAACATTTGATGGTAGTTTTAAACCTGTGTCTCCATTCAGTTTCTTTCAGATCTGTTTTCTTAATGACCTGATGAGATGACAACAAGAAAAATACAGGAAACAAACTAGTGAATTCCTTAAATAGACAATTTTTACATGGAGTATGGTGAGAACATGCATAGATGAGTAGAATTTATCAACTGTGAATGAAATGTAGCAGTACAGATGAGGTGTCTGCCAAACTTTTAGGACTTCATAAAAATAAAAATCATCAGCTTACCTAAAGAACATGTGATGGTCAGTTTAAAAGCTGTGACTATGTCCAGTATCATTCAAATCTGTTTCCTTAATGACCTGATGAGATGACAAGAGAAATATATGAAAAAACAAACATGCAACCTTTAGGACTTCATAAAAATAAAAATGATCAGGTTACGTTAAGAACATTTGATGGTAGTTTTAAACCTGTGTCTCCATTCAGTTTCATTCAGATCTGTTTCCTTAATGACCTGATGAGATGACAACAAGAAAAATACAGGAAAAAACTAGTGAATTCCTTAAATAGACAAATTTGACATCGAGTATGGTGAGAACATGCATAGATGAGTAGAATTTATCAACTGTGAATGAAATGTAGCAGTACAGATGAGGTGTCTGCCAAACTTTTAGGACTTCATAAAAATAAAATCATCAGCTTACCTAAAGAACATGTGATGGTAGTTTTAAAACTGTGACTATGTCCAGTCTCATTCAAATCTGTTTCCTTAATGACCTGATGAGATGACAAGAGAAATAAAGGAAAAACATCAACATGCATCAATCAGTAAAAATTATCAAGTGAGTGAAATATAGCAATATGCATCGCTTGTCTGTTTTCCTGAAATACACAATTTTTTACATGGGGTATGGTGAATACATGCTACTATGGGTAGACGTCATCTAGTGTTAGTTAAATGTAGCCATTACACTTGAAGTGTCTACCCAAATATCTGGACCTTGATCAAAAGAAAAAATCATCAGCTTACCTTTGAACATTTGATGGTAGTTTAAAACCTATGACTATGTTCAGTTTCCATAAAATCTGTTTCCTTAATGACCCGATGAAATGACAACAAGAGAGATATATGAAAGCAACAACTGTACAACTTACAGGACTTCATAGAAATAAAAATGATCAGGTTACGTTAAGAACATTTGATTGTGGTTTGAAGTTTATGACTGCATCCAGTTTGATTCAAATCTGTTTCCCTAATGACCTGATTAGATGACAAGAGAAATAAAGGAAAAACATCAACATGCATCAATCAGTAAAAAATATCAAGTGAGTGAAATATAGCAATATGCATGCGTTGTCTGTTTTCCTGAAATACACAATTTTTACATGGGGTATGGTGAATACATGCTACTATGGGTAGACGTCATCTAGTGTTAGTTAAATGTAGCCATTACACTTGAAGTGTCTACCCAAATATCTGGACCTTGATCAAAAGAAAAATCATCAGCTTACCTTTGAACATTTGATGGTAGTTTAAAACCTGTGACTATGTTCAGTTTCCATAAAATCTGTTTCCTTAATGACCCGATGAAATGACAACAAGAGAGATATATGAAAACAACAACTGTACAACTTACAGGACTTCATAGAAATAAAAATGATCAGGTTACGTTAAGAACATTTGATGGTGGTTTGAAGTTCTGTGACTGCATTCAGTTTGATTCAAATCTGTTTCCTTAATGACCTGATTAGATGACAAGAGAAATAAAGGGAAAAAACATCAACATGCATCAATCAGTAAAAAATATCAAGTGAGTGAAATATAGCAATATGCATGCGTTGTCTGTTTTCCTGAAATACACAATTTTTTACATGGGGTATGGTGAATACATGCTACTATGGGTAGAGCGTCATCTAGTGTTAGTTAAATGTAGCAGTACACTTGAAGTGTCTACCAAATATCTGGACCTTGATCAAAAGAAAAATCATCAGCTTACCTTTGAACATTTGATGGTAGTTTAAAACCTATGACTATGTTCAGTTTCCATAAAATCTGTTTCCTTAATGACCCGATGAAATGACAACAAGAGAGATATATAGAAAACAACAACTGTACAACTTACAGGACTTCATAGAAATAAAAATGATCAGGTTACGTTAAGAACATTTGATTGTGGTTTGAAGTTCATGACTGCATCCAGTTTGATTCAAATCTGTTTCCCTAATGACCTGATTAGATGACAAGAGAAATAAAGGGAAAAACATCAACATGCATCAATCAGTAAAAATTGGTCACTCGACAACCTAAATCTCTAATTCAAATCTCTAAGCCTTATAAAAAACTAACTCATCAGCTTACCTAAAGAACATGTGATGGTAGTTTTAAACCTGTGTCTCCATTCAGTTTCTTTCAGATCTGTTTTCTTAATGACCTGATGAGATGACAACAAGAAAAATACAGGAAACAAACTAGTGAATTCCTTAAATAGACAATTTTACATGGAGTATGGTGAGAACATGCATAGATGAGTAGAATTTATCAACTGTGAATGAAATGTAGCAGTACAGATGAGGTGTCTGCCAAACTTTTAGGACTTCATAAAAATAAAAATCATCAGCTTACCTAAAGAACATGTGATGGTCAGTTTAAAAACTGTGACTATGTCCAGTCTCATTCAAATCTGTTTCCTTAATGACCTGATGAGATGACAAGAGAAATATATGAAAAAAACAAACATGCAACTTTTAGGACTTCATAAAAAATAAAATGATCAGGTTACGCTAAGAACATTTGATGGTAGTTTAAAACCTGTGTCTCCATTCAGTTTCATTCAGATCTGTTTCCTTAATGACCTGATGAGATGACAACAAAGAGAAATACAGGAAAAAACAACTAGTGCAACTTCTTAGGACTTCATGACAAATTTGACATCAGGTACGGTGAGAACATGCGATAGTAGTTGAGTATGTCCAATTTCATTCAACTGTTGCTTAATGACCTAATGACAGCAGTACAGATATGTGAAGGTGTCTGCACAAACTTTTAGGACTTCATAAAAATAAAAATCATCAGCTTACCTAAAGAACATGTGATGGTAGTTTAAAAGCTGTGACTATGTCCAGTCTCATTCAAATCTGTTTCCTTAATGACCTGATGAGATGACAAGAGAAATAAAGGGAAAAACATCAACATGCATCAATCAGTAAAAATTATCAAGTGAGTGAAATATAGCAATATGCATGCGTTGTCTGTTTTCCTAAAATACACAATTTTTACATGGGGTATGGTGAATACATGCTACTATGGGTAGACGTCATCTAGTGTTAGTTAAATGTAGCCAGTACACTTGAAGTGTCTACCCAAATATCTGGACCTTGATCAAAAGAAAAATCATCAGCTTACCTTTGAACATTTGATGGTAGTTTAAAACCTATGACTATGTTCAGTTTCCATAAAATCTGTTTCCTTAATGACCCGATGAAATGACAACAAGAGAGATATATGAAAAAACAACTGTACAACTTACAGGACTTCATAGAAATAAAATGATCAGGTTACGTTAAGAACATTTGATGGTAGTTTTAAACCTGTGTCTCCATTCAGTTTCATTCAGATCTGTTTTCTTAATGACCTGATGAGATGACAACAAGAAAAATACAGGAAAAAAACTAGTGAATTCCTTAAATAGACAATTTTACATGGAGTATGGTGAGAACATGCATAGATGAGTAAAATTTATCAACTGTGAATGAAATGTAGCAGTACAGATGAGGTGTCTGCCAAACTTTTAGGACTTCATAAAAATAAAAATCATCAGCTTACCTAAAGAACATGTGATGGTAGTTTAAAAGCTGTGACTATGTCCAGTCTCATTCAAATCTGTTTCCTTAATGACCTGATGAGATGACAAGAGAAATATATGAAAAAAACAAACATGCAACTTTTAGGACTTCATAAAAATAAAAATCATCAGGTTACGTTAAGAACATTTGATGGTAGTTTAAAAGCTGTGACTCCATTCAGTTTCATTCAGATCTGTTTCCTTAATGACCTGATGACATGACAACAAGAGAGATATGTGAAAATAACAACTGCACAACTTTTAGGACTTCATAAAATAAAAATCATCAGCTTACCTAAAGAACATGTGATGGTAGTTTAAAAGCTGTGACTATGTCAGTATCATTCAAATCTGTTTCCTTAATGACCTGATGAGATGACAAAAGAAATATATGAAAAACAAACATGCAACTTTAGGACTTCATAAAAATAAAATGATCAGGTTACGTTAAGAACATTTGATGGTAGTTTTAAACCTGTGTCTCCATTCAGTTTCATTCAGATCTGTTTCCTTAATGACCTGATGAGATGACAACAAAGAAAAATACAGGAAAAAAACTAGTGAATTCCTTAAATAGACAAATTTGACATCGAGTATGGTGAGAACATGCATAGATGAGTAGAATTTATCAACTGTGAATGAAATGTAGCAGTACAGATGAGGTGTCTGCCAAACTTTTAGGACTTCATAAAAATAAAAATCATCAGCTTACCTAAAGAACATGTGATGGTAGTTTAAAAGCTGTGACTATGTCCAGTCTCATTCAAATCTGTTTCCTTAATGACCTGATGAGATGACAAGAGAAATAAAGGGAAAAACATCAACATGCATCAATCAGTAAAATTATCAAGTGAGTGAAATATAGCAATATGCATGCGTTGTCTGTTTTCCTAAAATACACAATTTTTTACATGGGGTATGGTGAATACATGCTACTATGGGTAGACGTCATCTAGTGTTAGTTAAATGTAGCCGTACACTTGAAGTGTCTACCCAAATATCTGGACCTTGATCAAAAGAAAAAATCATCAGCTTACCTTTGAACATTTGATGGTAGTTTAAAACCTATGACTATGTTCAGTTTCCATAAAATCTGTTTCCTTAATTACCCGATGAAATGACAACAAGAGAGATATATGAAAAAAACAACTGTACAACTTACAGAACTTCACAGAAATAAAAATGATCAGGTTACGTTAAGAACATTTGATGGTAGTTTTAAACCTGTGTCTCCATTCAGTTTCATTCAGATCTGTTTTCTTAATGACCTGATGAGATGACAACAAGAGAGATATATGAAAAAAACAACTGTACAACTTATAGGACTTCATGAAAATAAAAATGATCAGGTTACGTTAAGAACATTTGATGGTAGTTTTAAACCTGTGTCTCCATTCAGTTTCATTCAGATCTGTTTCCTTAATGACCTGATGAGATGACAAGAGAAATAAAGGGAAAAACATCAACATGCATCAATCAGTAAAAATGATCAAGTGAGTGAAATATAGCAATATGCATGCGTTGTCTGTTTTCCTAAAATACACAATTTTTTACATGGGGTATGGTGAATACATGCTACTATGGGTAGACGTCATCTAGTGTTAGTTAAATGTAGCCGTACACTTGAAGTGTCTACCCAAATATCTGGACCTTGATCAAAAGAAAAAATCATCAGCTTACCTTTGAACATTTGATGGTAGTTTAAAACCTATGACTATGTTCAGTTTCCATAAAATCTGTTTCCTTAATGACCCGATGAAATGACAACAAGAGAGATATATGAAAAAAACAACTGTACAACTTATAGGACTTCATGAAAATAAAAATGATCAGGTTACGTTAAGAACATTTGATGGTAGTTTAAAAACTGTGTCTCCATTCAGTTTCATTCAGATCTGTTTCCTTAATGACCTGATGACATGACAACAAGAGAGATATGTGAAAATAACAACTGCACAACTTTTAGGACTTCATAAAAATAAAAATCATCAGCTTACCTAAAGAACATTTGATGGTAGTTTAAAAGCTGTGACTATGTCCAGTCTCATTCAAATCTGTTTCCTTAATGACCTGGTGAGATGACAACAAGAGAGATATGTGAAAATAACAACTGCACAACTTTTAGGACTTCATAAAAATAAAAATCATCAGCTTACCTAAAGAACATTTGATGGTAGTTTAAAAGCTGTGACTCCATGTCCAGTTTCATTCAAATCTGTTTCCTTAATGACCTGGTGAGATGACAAGAGAAATAAAGGGAAAAACATCAACATGCATCAATCAGTAAAAATTATCAAGTGAGTGAAATATAGCAATATGCATGCGTTGTCTGTTTTCCTAAAATACACAATTTTTTACATGGGGTATGGTGAATACATGCTACTATGGGTAGACGTCATCTAGTGTTAGTTAAATGTAGCCGATTACACTTGAAGTGTCTACCCAAATATCTGGACCTTGATCAAAAGAAAAAATCATCAGCTTACCTTTGAACATTTGATGGTAGTTTAAAACCTATGACTATGTTCAGTTTCCATAAAATCTGTTTCCTTAATGACCCGATGAAATGACAACAAGAGAGATATATGAAAAAACAACTGTACAACTTATAGGACTTCATAGAAAATAAAATGATCAGGTTACGTTAAGAACATTTGATGGTAGTTTTAAACCTGTGTCTCCATTCAGTTTCATTCAGATCTGTTTTCTTAATGACCTGATGAGATGACAACAAGAAAAATACAGGAAAAAACTAGTGAATTCCTTAAATAGACAATTTTTACATGGAGTATGGTGAGAACATGCATAGATGAGTAAAATTTATCAACTGTGAATGAAATGTAGCAGTACAGATGAGGTGTCTGCCAAACTTTTAGGACTTCATAAAAATAAAAATCATCAGCTTACCTAAAGAACATGTGATGGTAGTTTAAAAGCTGTGACTATGTCCAGTCTCATTCAAATCTGTTTCCTTAATGACCTGATGAGATGACAAGAGAAATATATGAAAAAAACAAACATGCAACTTTTAGGACTTCATAAAAATAAAAATCATCAGGTTACGTTAAGAACATTTGATTGTGGTTTGAAGTCTGTGACTGCAACCAGTTTGATTCAAATCTGTTTCCCTAAAGACCTGATTAGATGACAAGAGAAATAAAGGGAAAAACATCAACATGCATCAATCAGTAAAAATTGGTCACTCGACAACCTAAATCTCTAATTGAAATCTCTAAGCCTTATAAAAAACTATAACTCATCAGCTTACCTAAAGAACATGTGATGGTAGTTTTAAACCTGTGTCTCCATTCAGTTTCTTTCAGATCTGTTTTCTTAATGACCTGATGAGATGACAACAAGAAAAATACAGGAAACAAACTAGTGAATTCCTTAAATAGACAATTTTGACATGGAGTATGGTGAGAACATGCATAGATGAGTAGAATTTATCAACTGTGAATGAAATGTAGCAGTACAGATGAGGTGTCTGCCAAACTTTTAGGACTTCATAAAAATAAAAATCATCAGCTTACCTAAAGAACATGTGATGGTCGTTTAAAAACTGTGACTATGTCCAGTCTCATTCAAATCTGTTTCCTTAATGACCTGATGAGATGACAAGAGAAATATATGAAAAAAACAAACATGCAACTTTTAGGACTTCATAAAAATAAAAATCATCAGCTTACCTAAAGAACATGTGATGGTAGTTTAAAGCTGTGACTATGTCCAGTCTCATTCAAATCTGTTTCCTTAATGACCTGATGAGATGACAAGAGAAATAAAGGGAAAAACATCAACATGCATCAATCAGTAAAAATGATCAAGTGAGTGAAATATAGCAATATGCATGCGTTGTCTGTTTTCCTAAAATACACAATTTTTTACATGGGGTATGGTGAATACATGCTACTATGGGTAGACGTCATCTAGTGTTAGTTAAATGTAGCCATTACACTTGAAGTGTCTACCCAAATATCTGGACCTTGATCAAAAGAAAAAATCATCAGCTTACCTTTGAACATTTGATGGTAGTTTAAAACCTATGAATATGTTCAGTTTCAATAAAATCTGTTTCCTTAATGACCCGATGAAATGACAACAAGAGAGATATATGAAAACAACAACTGTACAACTTACAGGACTTCATAGAAATAAAATGATCAGGTTACGTTAAGAACATTTGATGGTAGTTTTAAACCTGTGTCTCCATTCAGTTTCATTCAAATCTGTTTCCTTAATGACCTGATGAGATGACAACAAGAAAAATACAGGAAAAAAACTAGTGAATTCCTTAAATAGACAATTTTGACATGGAGTATGGTGAGAACATGCATAGATGAGTAGAATTTATCAACTGTGAATGAAATGTAGCAGTACAGATGAGGTGTCTGCCAAACTTTTAGGACTTCATAAAAATAAAAATCATCAGCTTACCTAAAGAACATGTGATGGTAGTTTAAAAGCTGTGACTATGTCCAGTCTCATTCAAATCTGTTTCCTTAATGACCTGATGAGATGACAAGAGAAATATATGAAAAAAACAAACATGCAACTTTTAGGACTTCATAAAAATAAAAATCATCAGCTTACCTAAAGAACATGTGATGGTCGTTTAAAAGCTGTGACTATGTCCAGTCTCATTCAAATCTGTTTCTTTAATGACCTGATGAGATGACAAGAGAAATAAAGGGAAAAACATCAACATGCATCAATCAGTAAAAATGATCAAGTGAGTGAAATATAGCAATATGCATGCGTTGTCTGTTTTCCTAAAATACACAATTTTTTACATGGGGTATGGTGAATACATGCTACTATGGGTAGACGTCATCTAGTGTTAGTTAAATGTAGCCGTACACTTGAAGTGTCTACCCAAATATCTGGACCTTGATCAAAATAAAAAATCATCAGCTTACCTTTGAACATTTGATGGTAGTTTAAAACCTATGAGTATGTTCAGTTTCCATAAAATCTGTTTCCTTAATTACCCGATGAAATGACAACAAGAGAGATATATGAAAAAAACAACTGTACAACTTACAGGACTTCATAGAAATAAAAATGATCAGGTTACGTTAAGAACATGTGATGGTAGTTTTAAACCTGTGTCTCCATTCAGTTTCATTCAGATCTGTTTTCTTAATGACCTGATGAGACGACAACAAGAAAAATACAGGAAAAAAACTTGTGAATTCCTTAAATAGACAATTTTGACATGGAGTATGGTGAGAACATGCATAGATGAGTAGAATTTATCAACTGTGAATGAAATGTAGCAGTACAGATGAGGTGTCTGCCAAACTTTTAGGACTTCATAAAAATAAAAATCATCAGCTTACCTAAAGAACATGTGATGGTAGTTTAAAAGCTGTGACTATGTCCAGTCTCATTCAAATCTGTTTCCTTAATGACCTGATGAGATGACAAGAGAAATATATGAAAAAAACAAACATGCAACTTTTAGGACTTCATAAAAATAAAAATCATCAGCTTACCTAAAGAACATGTGATGGTAGTTTAAAAGCTGTGACTATGTCCAGTCTCATTCAAATCTGTTTCCTTAATGACCTGGTGAGATGACAACAAGAGAGATATATGAAAAAAACAACTGTACAACTTATAGGACTTCATGAAAATAAAAATGATCAGGTTACGTTAAGAACATTTGATGGTAGTTTTAAACCTGTGTCTCCATTCAGTTTCATTCAGATCTGTTTCCTTAATGACCTGATGACATGACAACAAGAGAGATATGTGAAAATAACAACTGTACAACTTTTAGGACTTCATAAAAATAAAAATCATCAGCTTACCTAAAGAACATTTGATGGTAGTTTAAAAGCTGTGACTATGTCCAGTCTCATTCAAATCTGTTTCCCTAATGACCTGATTAGATGACAAGAGAAATAAAGGGAAAAACATCAACATGCATCAATCAGTAAAAATTGGTCACTCGACAACCTAAATCTCTAATTGAAATCTCTAAGCCTTATAAAAAACTATAACTCATCAGCTTACCTAAAGAACATGTGATGGTAGTTTTAAACCTGTGTCTCCATTCAGTTTCTTTCAGATCTTTTGTCTTAATGACCTGATGAGATGACAACAAGAAAAATACAGGAAACAAACTAGTGAATTCCTTAAATAGACAATTTTTACATGGAGTATGGTGAGAACATGCATAGATGAGTGGAATTTATCAACGGTGAATGAAATGTAGCAGTACAGATGAGGTGTCTGCCAAACTTTTAGGACTTCATAAAAATAAAAATCATCAGCTTACCTAAAGAACATGTGATGGTCGTTTAAAAACTGTGACTATGTCCAGTCTCATTCAAATCTGTTTCCTTAATGACCTGATGAGATGACAAGAGAAATATATGAAAAAAACAAACATGCAACTTTTAGGACTTCATAAAAAATAAAAATCATCAGCTTACCTAAAGAACATGTGATGGTAGTTTAAAAGCTGTGACTATGTTCAGTCTCATTCAGATCTGTTTTCTTAATGACCTGATGAGATGACAAGAGAAATAAAGGGAAAAACATCAACATGCATCAATCAGTAAAATGATCAAGTGAGTGAAATATAGCAATATGCATGCGTTGTCTGTTTTCCTGAAATACACAATTTTTTACATGGGGTATGGTGAATACATGCTACTATGGGTAGACGTCATCTAGTGTTAGTTAAATGTAGCCGTACACTTGAAGTGTCTACCCAAATATCTGGACCTTGATCAAAAGAAAAATCATCAGCTTACCTTTGAACATTTGATGGTAGTTTAAAACCTATGAGTATGTTCAGTTTCAATAAAATCTGTTTCCTTAATGACCCGATGAAATGACAACAAGAGAGATATATGAAAACAACAACTGTACAACTTACAGGACTTCATAGAAATAAAAATGATCAGGTTACGTTAAGAACATTTGATTGTGGTTTGAAGTCTGTGACTGCATCCAGTTTGATTCAAATCTGTTTCCCTAATGACCTGATGAGATGACAACAAGAAAAATACAGGAAAAAAACTAGTGAATTCCTTAAATAGACAATTTTGACATGGAGTATGGTGAGAACATGCATAGATGAGTAGAATTTATCAACTGTGAATGAAATGTAGCAGTACAGATGAGGTGTCTGCCAAACTTTTAGGACTTCATAAAAATAAAAATCATCAGCTTACCTAAAGAACATGTGATGGTCGTTTAAAAACTGTGACTATGTCCAGTCTCATTCAAATGTGTTTCCTTAATGACCTGATGAGATGACAAGAGAAATATATGAAAAAAACAAACATGCAACTTTTAGGACTTCATAAAAATAAAAATCATCAGCTTACCTAAAGAACATGTGATGGTCGTTTAAAAGCTGTGACTATGTCCAGTCTCATTCAAATCTGTTTCTTTAATGACCTGATGAGATGACAAGAGAAATAAAGGGAAAAACATCAACATGCATCAATCAGTAAAAATGATCAAGTGAGTGAAATATAGCAATATGCATGCGTTGTCTGTTTTCCTAAAATACACAATTTTTTACATGGGGTATGGTGAATACATGCTACTATGGGTAGACGTCATCTAGTGTTAGTTAAATGTAGCCGTACACTTGAAGTGTCTACCCAAATATCTGGACCTTGATCAAAAGAAAAAATCATCAGCTTACCTTTGAACATTTGATGGTAGTTTAAAACCTATGACTATGTTCAGTTTCCATAAAATCTGTTTCCTTAATGACCCGATGAAATGACAACAAGAGAGATATATGAAAAAAACAACTGTACAACTTACAGGACTTCATAGAAATAAAAATGATCAGGTTACGTTAAGAACATTTGATGGTAGTTTTAAACCTGTGTCTCCATTCAGTTTCATTCAGATCTGTTTTCTTAATGACCTGATGAGACGACAACAAGAAAAATACAGGAAAAAAACTAGTGAATTCCTTAAATAGACAATTTTGACATGGAGTATGGTGAGAACATGCATAGATGAGTAGAATTTATCAACTGTGAATGAAATGTAGCAGTACAGATGAGGTGTCTGCCAAACTTTTAGGACTTCATAAAAATAAAAATCATCAGCTTACCTAAAGAACATGTGATGGTAGTTTAAAAGCTGTGACTATGTCCAGTCTCATTCAAATCTGTTTCCTTAATGACCTGATGAGATGACAACAAGAGAGATATATGAAAAAACAAACATGTACAACTTATAGGACTTCATGAAAATAAAAATGATCAGGTTACGTTAAGAACATTTGATGGTAGTTTTAAACCTGTGTCTCCATTCAGTTTCATTCAGATCTGTTTCCTTAATGACCTGATGACATGACAACAAGAGAGATATGTGAAAATAACAACTGTACAACTTTTAGGACTTCATAAAAATAAAAATCATCAGCTTACCTAAAGAACATTTGATGGTAGTTTAAAAGCTGTGACTATGTCCAGTCTCATTCAAATCTGTTTCCCTAATGACCTGATTAGATGACAAGAGAAATAAAGGGAAAAACATCAACATGCATCAATCAGTAAAAATTGGTCACTCGACAACCTAAATCTCTAATTGAAATCTCTAAGCCTTATAAAAAACTATAACTCATCAGCTTACCTAAAGAACATGTGATGGTAGTTTTAAACCTGTGTCTCCATTCAGTTTCTTTCAGATCTGTTTTCTTAATGACCTGATGAGATGACAACAAGAAAAATACAGGAAACAAACTAGTGAATTCCTTAAATAGACAATTTTTACATGGAGTATGGTGAGAACATGCATAGATGAGTGGAATTTATCAACGGTGAATGAAATGTAGCAGTACAGATGAGGTGTCTGCCAAACTTTTAGGACTTCATAAAAATAAAAATCATCAGCTTACCTAAAGAACATGTGATGGTCGTTTAAAAACTGTGACTATGTCCAGTCTCATTCAAATCTGTTTCCTTAATGACCTGATGAGATGACAAGAGAAATATATGAAAAAAACAAACATGCAACTTTTAGGACTTCATAAAAAATAAAAATCATCAGCTTACCTAAAGAACATGTGATGGTAGTTTAAAAGCTGTGACTATGTTCAGTCTCATTCAGATCTGTTTTCTTAATGACCTGATGAGATGACAAGAGAAATAAAGGGAAAAACATCAACATGCATCAATCAGTAAAAATTATCAAGTGAGTGAAATATAGCAATATGCATGCGTTGTCTGTTTTCCTGAAATACACAATTTTTTACATGGGGTATGGTGAATACATGCTACTATGGGTAGACGTCATCTAGTGTTAGTTAAATGTAGCCGTACACTTGAAGTGTCTACCCAAATATCTGGACCTTGATCAAAAGAAAAATCATCAGCTTACCTTTGAACATTTGATGGTAGTTTAAAACCTATGAGTATGTTCAGTTTCAATAAAATCTGTTTCCTTAATGACCCGATGAAATGACAACAAGAGAGATATATGAAAACAACAACTGTACAACTTACAGGACTTCATAGAAATAAAATGATCAGGTTACGTTAAGAACATTTGATGGTAGTTTGAAATCTGTGACTGCATCCAGTTTCATTCAAATCTGTTTCCTTAATGACCTGATGAGATGACAACAAGAAAAATACAGGAAAAAACTAGTGAATTCCTTAAATAGACAATTTTGACATGGAGTATGGTGAGAACATGCATAGATGAGTAGAATTTATCAACTGTGAATGAAATGTAGCAGTACAGATGAGGTGTCTGCCAAACTTTTAGGACTTCATAAAAATAAAAATCATCAGCTTACCTAAAGAACATGTGATGGTAGTTTAAAAGCTGTGACTATGTCCAGTCTCATTCAAATCTGTTTCCTTAATGACCTGATGAGATGACAAGAGAAATATATGAAAAAAACAAACTATGCAACTTTTAGGACTTCATAAAAATAAAAATCATCAGCTTACCTAAAGAACATTTGATGGTGGTTTAAAGTCTGTGACTATGTCCAGTCTCATTCAAATCTGTTTCCTTAATGACCTGATGAGATGACAAGAGAAATAAAGGAAAAACATCAACATGCATCAATCAGTAAAAATTATCAAGTGAGTGAAATATAGCAATATGCATGCGTTGTCTGTTTTCCTAAAATACACAATTTTTTTACATGGGGTATGGTGAATACATGCTACTATGGGTAGACGTCATCTAGTGTTAGTTAAATGTAGCCATTACACTTGAAGTGTCTACCCAAATATCTGGACCTTGATCAAAAGAAAAATCATCAGCTTACCTTTGAACATTTGATGGTAGTTTAAAACCTATGACTATGTTCAGTTTCCATAAAATCTGTTTCCTTAATGACCCGATGAAATGACAACAAGAGAAATATATGAAAAAAACAAACTGTACAACTTATAGGACTTCATAGAAATAAAAATGATCAGGTTACGTTAAGAACATTTGATGGTAGTTTTAAACCTGTGTCTCCATTCAGTTTCATTCAGATCTGTTTTCTTAATGACCTGATGAGATGACAACGAAAAATACAGGAAACAAACTAGTGAATTCTTAAATAGACAATTTTACATGGAGTATGGTGAGAACATGCATAGATGAGTAGAATTTATCAACTGTGAATGAAATGTAGCAGTACAGATGAGGTGTCTGCCAAACTTTTAGGACTTCATAAAAATAAAAATCATCAGCTTACCTAAAGAACATGTGATGGTAGTTTAAAAGCTGTGACTATGTCCAGTCTCATTCAAATCTGTTTCCTTAATGACCTGATGAGATGACAACAAGAGAATATATGAAAAAAACAAACATGCAACTTTTAGGACTTCATAAAAATAAAAATCATCAGCTTACCTAAAGAACATTTGATGGTAGTTTAAAAGCTGTGACTATGTCCAGTCTCATTCAAATCTGTTTCCTTAATGACCTGATGAGATGACAAGAGAAATAAAGGGAAAAACATCAACATGCATCAATCAGTAAAATGATCAAGTGAGTGAAATATAGCAATATGCATGCATTGTCTGTTTTCCTAAAATACACAATTTTTTTACATGGGGTATGGTGAATACATGCTACTATGGGTAGACGTCATCTAGTGTTAGTTAAATGTAGCCGTACACTTGAAGTGTCTACCCAAATATCTGGACCTTGATCAAAAGAAAAACTCATCAGCTTACCTTTGAACATTTGATGGTAGTTTAAAACCTATGACTATGTTCAGTTTCCATAAAATCTGTTTCCTTAATGACCCGATGAAATGACAACAAGAGAGATATATGAAAAAAACAACTGTACAACTTACAGGACTTCATAGAAATAAAATGATCAGGTTACGTTAAGAACATTTGATGGTAGTTTTAAACCTGTGTCTCCATTCAGTTTCATTCAGATCTGTTTTCTTAATGACCTGATGAGATGACAACAAGAAAAATACAGGAAAAAACTAGTGAATTCCTTAAATAGACAATTTTACATGGAGTATGGTGAGAACATGCATAGATGAGTAGAATTTATCAACTGTGAATGAAATGTAGCAGTACAGATGAGGTGTCTGCCAAACTTTTAGGACTTCATAAAAATAAAAATCATCAGCTTACCTAAAGAACATGTGATGGTAGTTTAAAAGCTGTGACTATGTCCAGTCTCATTCAAATCTGTTTCCTTAATGACCTGATGACAACAAGAGAAATATGAAAAAACAACTGTACAACTTATAGGACTTCATGAAAATAAAATGATCAGGTTACGTTAAGAACATTTGATGGTAGTTTTAAACCTGTGTCTCCATTCAGTTTCATTCAGATCTGTTTCTTAATGACCTGATGACATGACAACAAGAAATATGTAAATAACAACGTACAACTTTAGGACTTCATAAAATAAAATCATCAGCTTACCTAAGAACATTTGATGGTAGTTTAAAGCTGTGACTATATCCAGTCTCATTCAAATCTGTTTCCCTAATGACCTGATTAGATGACAAGAGAAATAAAGGGAAAAACATCAACATGCATCAATCAGTAAAAATTGGTCACTCGACAACCTAAATCTCTAATTGAAATCTCTAAGCCTTATAAAAACTATAACTCATCAGCTTACCTAAAGAACATGTGATGGTAGTTTTAAACCTGTGTCTCCATTCAGTTTCTTTCAGATCTGTTTTCTTAATGACCTGATGAGATGACAACAAGAAAAATACAGGAAACAAACTAGTGAATTCCTTAAATAGACAATTTTACATGGAGTATGGTGAGAACATGCATAGATGAGTAGAATTTATCAACGTGAATGAAATGTAGCAGTACAGATGAGGTTCCAAACTTTAGGACTTCATAAAATAAAATCATCAGCTTACCTAAAGAACATGTGATGGTAGTTTAAAACTGTGACTATGTCCAGTCTCATTCAAATCTGTTTCCTTAATGACCTGATGAGATGACAAGAGAAATATATGAAAAAACAAACATGCAACTTTTAGGACTTCATAAAAATAAAAATCATCAGCTTACCTAAAGAACATTTGATGGTAGTTTAAAAGCTGTGACTATGTCCAGTCTCATTCAAATCTGTTTCCTTAATGACCTGATGAGATGACAAGAGAAATAAAGGGAAAAACATCAACATGCATCAATCAGTAAAAATTATCAAGTGAGTGAAATATAGCAATATGCATGCATTGTCTGTTTTCCTAAAATACACAATTTTTTACATGGGGTATGGTGAATACATGCTACTATGGGTAGACGTCATCTAGTGTTAGTTAAATGTAGCCGTACACTTGAAGTGTCTACCCAAATATCTGGACCTTGATCAAAAGAAAAAATCATCAGCTTACCTTTGAACATTTGATGGTAGTTTAAAACCTATGACTATGTTCAGTTTCCATAAAATCTGTTTCCTTAATGACCCGATGAAATGACAACAAGAGAGATATATGAAAAAAACAACTGTACAACTTACAGGACTTCATAGAAATAAAAATGATCAGGTTACGTTAAGAACATTTGATGGTAGTTTTAAACCTGTGTCTCCATTCAGTTTCATTCAGATCTGTTTCCTTAATGACCTGATGAGATGACAACAAGAAAAAATACAGGAAAAAAACTAGTGAATTCCTTAAATAGACAATTTTGACATGGAGTATGGTGAGAACATGCATAGATGAGTAGAATTTATCAACTGTGAATGAAATGTAGCAGTACAGATGAGGTGTCTGCCAAACTTTTAGGACTTCATAAAAATAAAAATCATCAGCTTACCTAAAGAACATGTGATGGTAGTTTAAAAGCTGTGACTATGTCCAGTCTCATTCAAATCTGTTTCCTTAATGACCTGATGAGATGACAAGAGAGAAATATATGAAAAAACAAACATGTACAACTTTTAGGACTTCATAAAAATAAAAATCATCAGCTTACCTAAAGAACATTTGATGGTAGTTTAAAAGTCTGTGACTACATCCAGTTTCATTCAAATCTGTTTCCTTAATGACCTGATGAGATGACAAGAGAAATAAAGGGAAAAACATCAACATGCATCAATCAGTAAAAAATGATCAAGTGAGTGAAATATAGCAATATGCATGCGTTGTCTGTTTTCCTAAAATACACAATTTTTTACATGGGGTATGGTGAATACATGCTACTATGGGTAGACGTCATCTAGTGTTAGTTAAATGTAGCCATTACACTTGAAGTGTCTACCCAAATATCTGGACCTTGATCAAAAGAAAAATCATCAGCTTACCTTTGAACATTTGATGGTAGTTTAAAACCTATGACTATGTTCAGTTTCCATAAAATCTGTTTCCTTAATGACCCGATGACATGACAACAAGAGAGATATATGAAAAAAACAACTGTACAACTTATAGGACTTCATAAAAATAAAAATGATCAGGTTACGTTAAGAACATTTGATGGTAGTTTAAAACCTGTGTCTCCATTCAGTTTCATTCAGATCTGTTTCCTTAATGACCTGATTAGATGACAAGAGAAATAAAGGGAAGAACATCAACATGCATCAATCAGTAAAAATTGGTAACTCGACAACCTAAATCTCTAATTCAAATCTCTAAACCTGATAAAAACTAAAACTCATCAGCTTACCTAAAGAACATGTGATGGTAGTTTAAAAGCTGTGACTATGTCCAGTCTCATTCAAATCTGTTTCCTTAATGACCTGATGAGATGACAACAAGAGAAATACAAAAACAAACATGCAACTTTGAGGACTTCATAAAAATAAAAATGATCAGGTTACGTTAAGAACATTTGATGGTAGTTTAAACCTGTGTCTCCATTCAGTTTCATTCAGATCTGTTTCTTAATGACCTGATGAGATGATAACAAGAAAATACATAAACATAACATGCAACTTTGAGGACTTCATAAAAATATAAAATCATCAGGCTTACCTAAAGAACATTTGATGTGTGGTTTTAAAGTCTGTGACTACATCCAGTTTCATTCAAATCTGTTTCCTTAATGACCTGATGAGATGACAAGAGAAATAAAGGGAAAAACATCAACATGCATCAATCAGTAAAATGATCAAGTGAGTGAAATATAGCAATATGCATGCATTGCCTGTTTTCCTAAAATACACAATTTTTTACATGGGGTATGGTGAATACATGCTACTATGGGTAGACGTCATCTAGTGTTAGTTAAATGTAGCCATTACACTTGAAGTGTCTACCCAAATATCTGGACCTTGATCAAAAGAAAAAATCATCAGCTTACCTTTGAACATTTGATGGTAGTTTAAAACCTATGACTATGTTCAGTTTCCATAAAATCTGTTTCCTTAATGACCCGATGAAATGACAACAAGAGAGATATATGAAAAAACAACTGTACAACTTACAGGACTTCATAGAAATAAAAATGATCAGGTTACGTTAAGAACATTTGATGGTAGTTTTAAACCTGTGTCTCCATTCAGTTTCATTCAGATCTGTTTTCTTAATGACCTGATGAGATGACAACAAGAAAAATACAGGAAAAAACTAGTGAATTCCTTAAATAGACAACTTTTACATGGAGTATGGTGAGAACATGCATAGATGAGTAGAATTTATCAACTGTGAATGAAATGTAGCAGTACAGATGAGGTGTCTGCCAAACTTTTAGGACTTCATAAAAATAAAAATCATCAGCTTACCTAAAGAACATGTGATGGTAGTTTAAAAGCTGTGACTATGTCCAGTCTCATTCAAATCTGTTTCCTTAATGACCTGATGAGATGACAAAGAGAAATACAAAAACAAACATGCAACTTTGAGGACTTCATAAAAATAAAAATCATCAGGTTACGTTAAGAACATTTGATTGTGGTTTGAAGTCTGTGACTGCATCCAGTTTGATTCAAATCTGTTTCCTTAATGACCTGATTAGATGACAAGAGAAATAAAGGAAAAACATCAACATGCATCAATCAGTAAAATTGGTCACTCAACAACCTAAATCTCTAATTCAAATCTCTAAACCTGATAAAAACTAAAACTCATCAGCTTACCTAAAGAACATGTGATGGTAGTTTAAAGCTGTGACTATAGTCTCAGTCTTCATATCAGAATCATAGTTTCCTTAATGACATGCATGAGTATGGTGAGAACATGCATAGATGAGTAGAATTATCAACTGTGAATGAAATGTAGCAGTACAGATGAGGTGTCTGCCAAACTTTTAGGACTTCATAAAAATAAAAATCATCAGGTTACCTAAAGAACATTTGATGGTGGTTTAAAGCTGTGACTGCATCCAGTTTCATTCAAATCTGTTTCCTTAATGACCTGATGAGATGACAAGAGAAATAAAGGGAAAAACATCAACATGCATCAATCAGTAAAATTATCAAGTGAGTGAAATATAGCAATATGCATGCGTTGTCTGTTTTCCTAAAATACACAATTTTTTACATGGGGTATGGTGAATACATGCTACTATGGGTAGACGTCATCTAGTGTTAGTTAAATGTAGCCGTACACTTGAAGTGTCTACCCAAATATCTGGACCTTGATCAAAAGAAAAATCATCAGCTTACCTTTGAACATTTGATGGTAGTTTAAAACCTATGACTATGTTCAGTTTCCATAAAATCTGTTTCCTTAATGACCCGATGAAATGACAACAAGAGAGATATATGAAAAAAACAACTGTACAACTTATAGGACTTCATGAAAATAAAAATGATCAGGTTACGTTAAGAACATTTGATGGTAGTTTTAAACCTGTGTCTCCATTCAGTTTCATTCAGATCTGTTTCCTTAATGACCTGATGACATGACAACAAGAGAGATATATGAAAATAACAACTGTACAACTTTTAGGACTTCATAAAAATAAAACTCATCAGCTTACCTAAAGAACATTTGATGGTAGTTTAAAAGCTGTGACTATGTCCAGTCTCATTCAAATCTGTTTCCTTAATGACCTGATGAGATGACAAGAAGAAGAAATATATGAAATCATAACAAATGTCATCGACAACTTTTAGGAACTCTCATAAAAAATAAAACTCATCAGCTTACCTAAAGAACATTTGATGGTAGTTTTAAACCTTTGTCTCCATTCAGTTTCATTCAAATCTGTTGCCTTAATGACCTGATTAGATGACAAGAGAAATAAAGGGAAAAACATCAACATGCATCAATCAGTAAAATGATCAAGTGAGTGAAATATAGCAATATGCATGCATTGTCTGTTTTCTTAAAATACACAATTTTTTACATGGGGTATGGTGAATACATGCTACTATGGGTAGACGCCATCTAGTGTTAGTTAAATGTAGCCGTTACACTTGAAGTGTCTACCCAAATATCTGGACCTTGATCAAAAGAAAAACTCATCAGCTTACCTTTGAACATTTGATGGTAGTTTAAAACCTATGACTATGTTCAGTTTCCATAAAATCTGTTTCCTTAATGACCCGATGAAATGACAACAAGAGAGATATATGAAAAAAACAACTGTACAACTTACAGGACTTCATAGAAATAAAAATGATCAGGTTACGTTAAGAACATTTGATGGTAGTTTTAAACCTGTGTCTCCATTCAGTTTCATTCAGATCTGTTTTCTTAATGACCTGATGAGATGACAACAAGAAAAATACAGGAAAAAAACTAGTGAATTCCTTAAATAGACAATTTTTACATGGAGTATGGTGAGAACATGCATAGATGAGTAAAATTTATCAACTGTGAATGAAATGTAGCAGTACAGATGAGGTGTCTGCCAAACTTTTAGGACTTCATAAAAATAAAAATCATCAGCTTACCTAAAGAACATGTGATGGTAGTTTAAAAGCTGTGACTATGTCCAGTCTCATTCAAATCTGTTTCCTTAATGACCTGATGAGATGACAAGAGAAATACAAAAACAAACATGCAACTTTGAGGACTTCATAAAAATAAAAATCATCAGGTTACGTTAAGAACATTTGATTGTGGTTTGAAGTCTGTGACTGCATCCAGTTTGATTCAAATCTGTTTCCTTAATGACCTGATTAGATGACAAGAGAAATAAAGGGAAAAACATCAACATGCATCAATCAGTAAAAATTGGTCACTCAACAACCTAAATCTCTAATTCAAATCTCTAAACCTGATAAAAACTAAAACTCATCAGCTTACCTAAAGAACATGTGATGGTAGTTTAAAAGCTGTGACTCCATTCAGTTTCATTCAGATCTGTTTCCTTAATGACCTGATGAGATGATAACAAGAAAAATACAGGAAAAAACTAGTGAATTCCTTAAATAGACAATTTTTACATGGAGTATGGTGAGAACATGCATAGATGAGTAGAATTTATCAACTGTGAATGAAATGTAGCAGTACAGATGAGGTGTCTGCCAAACTTTTAGGACTTCATAAAAATAAAAATCATCAGGTTACCTAAAGAACATTTGATGGTGGTTTAAAGTCTGTGACTACATCCAGTTTCATTCAAATCTGTTTCCTTAATGACCTGATTAGATGACAAGAGAAATAAAGGAAAAACATCAACATGCATCAATCAGTAAAATTGGTAACTCGACAACCTAAATCTCTAATTCAAATCTCTAAACCTGATAAAACTAAAACTCATCAGCTTACCTAAAGAACATGTGATGGTAGTTTAAAAGCTGTGACTATGTCCAGTCTCATTCAAATCTGTTTCCTTAATGACCTGATGAGATGACAACAAGAGAATATATGAAAAAAACAAACTGTACAACTTATAGGACTTCATAAAAATAAAATCATCAGGTTACGTTAAGAACATTTGATTGTGTTTTGAAGTCTGTGACTGCACCCAGTTTGATTCAAATCTGTTTCCTTAATGACCTGATGAGATGACAAGAGAAATAAAGGGAAAAACATCAACATGCATCAATCAGTAAAAATGATCAAGTGAGTGAAATATAGCAATATGCATGCTTGTCTGTTTCCTAAAATACACAATTTTTACATGGGGTATGGTGAATACATGCTACTATGGGTAGACGTCATCTAGTGTTAGTTAAATGTAGCCGTACACTTGAAGTGTCTACCCAAATATCTGGACCTTGATCAAAAGAAAAATCATCAGCTTACCTTTGAACATTTGATGGTAGTTTAAAACCTATGACTATGTTCAGTTTCCATAAAATCTGTTTCCTTAATGACCCGATGAGATGACAACAAGAGAGATATATGAAAAAACAACTGTACAACTTTTAGGACTTCATAAAAATAAAAATCATCAGGTTACGTTAAAAGAACATTTGATGGTAGTTTAAAACCTGTGTCTCCATTCAGTTTCATTCAGATCATTTTCCTTAATGACCTGATGAGATGATAACAAGAAAAATACAGGAAAAAAAACTAGTGAATTCCTTAAATAGACAATTTTTACATGGAGTATGGTGAGAACATGCATAGATGAGTAAAATTTATCAACTGTGAATGAAATGTAGCAGTACAGATGAGGTGTCTGCCAAACTTTTAGGACTTCATAAAAATAAAACTCATCAGCTTACCTAAAGAACATGTGATGGTAGTTTAAAAGCTGTGACTATGTCCAGTCTCATTCAAATCTGTTTCCTTAATGACCTGATGAGATGACAAGAAGAGAAATATATGAAAAAACAAACATGCAACTTTTAGGACTTCATAAAAATCATCAGGTTACCTAAAGAACATTTGATGGTAGTTTTAAACCTGTGTCTCCATTCAGTTTCATTCAAATCTGTTGACTTAATGACCTAGATGACATGACAACAAGAAGAGATATGTGAAAATAACAACTGCACAACTTTTAGGACTTCATAAAAACTAAAATCATCAGCTTACCTAAAGAACATTTGATGGTAGTTTAAAAGCTGTGACTATGTCCAGTCTCATTCAAATCTGTTTCCTTAATGACCTGATGAGATGACAACAAGAGAAATATGTGAAAAAACAAACATGCAACTTTTAGGACTTCATAAAAATAAAACTCATCAGCTTACCTAAAGAACATTTGATGGTAGTTTTAAACCTTTGTCTCCATTCAGTTTCATTCAAATCTGTTGCCTTAATCACCTGATTAGATGACAAGAGAAATAAAGGGAAAAACATCAACATGCATCAATCAGTAAAAGTTATCAAGTGAGTGAAATATAGCAATATGCATACGTTGTCTGTTTTCTTAAAATACACAATTTTTTACATGGGGTATGGTGAATACATGCTACTATGAATAGACGTCATCAAGTGTTAGTTAAATGTAGTCTTACACTTTAGGTGTCAAATATCTGGACCTTGATCAAAAGAAAAACTCATCAGCTTACCTTAGGAATGTTGGAAAGAATTACAGCATCTGAGACTCATTCCAGGATCAAGAAAATGTGCTTTCTTAATAAGCTGATTAATTGACAACACAGCAAATACAGAATAACACCAACCTTAATCATTACATACAATTGTTTTTCACATGCAGTATGGTGAAGACATGCCGCAATCAGCAGCACGCTTTAAGTGTTTGCACAAACTCTCCAGCTCTGCATGAAAACAAATAAATATTTGCTTACTTTAGGATAGTTGGAAAGTATTTGGAAATCGTTTACTCCACCCAATTTATTGCAACCCATCTGCTTAACGCCTGCTCCTCACCTCTTCAAGTTGTCTGGTCTAAATGAACCAGGTACTGACCAGACTGCATAAAAAGCTCACCTAAAATTCTAGAACATGACACGAGATGACACAGACTGACTACTTCAAAGCACATCAAAGAACATTCTAAATGACGCTGTTCAGTGGGGCATCACTGTGATTAGGAGGGTTCTGTCATGATGTCATCGGGGCATGTGATTGAACCAACAGACCTGGATCCAACATGGCAGAAACAACAAGCAAATAGCTACAGCTTTCTCACAATATAACAAGTCATAGATTGAAATTGTGTTTTGTAAGTCCCTTTTGCTGCATAGCAGACAATATACATCAATACAGAATCATTTACACAAATGGTAAAACCATCCCTAAAGAGTTTGGTCTCCACTAATCCACAGTCAGAAACTGCGTACAAATGGAGGAAATTGAAGACCACTGCTAGCCTGCAGAGAAAGATCACGGAGGAACCCTGACTTACTTCTAAGCGACAAAATACCTCTGTAACATTAGCTAATGTCAGTGTTTATAAGTCCAACATCAGGAGAAACTGAACAAAAATGGTGTGCATTACAGGGCTGCAAGGAGAAAGCCACTCCTTTCCTAAAGGAACATTCATGCATATCTGCAGTTTGCTCAAGATTATGTTTGGCAAAAGGAAAACATTTCAGCATAATAACCTTATTCCATCTGTGAAACATTGTGATGGTGGTAGTCTCATGATCTGGGCTTGTTGCATGTAGGCCAGGAGGGCAGCCATTGTTGATGGAACAACAAATTCTGAATTTCATTCACCCACGCTGGGCTGTGGGTGAATGAAGATGGTAACCAGGTTACAAATTAATCCTTAATAATGAAAAAACAAGTTCAATGAAGAACAATAAATACATCTGTACCGGTAACCTGGATTTAAAACGGTTAACAAAGACACAAACCGGACATTTATTTAAATACTGCCACCTGCTGGTAGAAAGGCGAAACAGATCTATTACTATGAAAACCACATGAAATTAATATTAGATATGTTGCTAACAGTAACTCTGCACACACAATAATTACCTAGGTTAAACTTCCAACTGTAAATTAGACGTGTACTCTTGCTGTTTACATGAAGAAATGCACAATATTATATACACTGCATAATTAACTACTGTTGCCAACATATTTCTCTCGGTCCAGGTTTATTGATTGATTGATTTGAATCAGCGGCAGATGCCTGACATCTCACGGTAAATCAGTGGCGACCTAACGGTGGCATCTCACGGTAAATCAGTGGCGACCTAACAGTGGCACCTCACGGTAAATCAGTGGCGACCTAACGTATACAATCAGCGGCAGATGCCTAGCTCACGGTAAGTGAGAGATCAGCGGCAGATGCCGTTGTATCGTAACGTTAGATTGCAACCAGAAATCCCACACAAACAACGACAGGTGCCTGGGTGAATCTGTGGCATGTCGGTTCCACCAGAAGTATCACATAAACGGCGAAAGGTGCCGTGGCACCTCAGGGACAACCTGTGGCATTTTACATTGCCACCGGAAATGCCGCAGATAACCGAGGCAGATGCCGCGGCATCTCAAGCTGCCACAATTTGAGCTAGCTGTCTCTCTCTCTAGGTGAACCGAACAATGGTGTAATGGTTCAGTTCGACTCCCAAGACAAGACGATGCTCACCCGACTGGCCAATAGGAACGTGGCTCCGCCCATGACACAACTTTCACAGCGAAAGCAAAATCCAGACACGAGAGCAAAAAATTTCATCGAGAGTAATGAAAAGCGCTTTGAGAGTTATTAGGCCCAGCTAATTTACTTTACATATTTACATATTCACTCTCACTCTCAGCATCACGTCTGATGTGGATACTGACAGTGGCCGGTCCTCAGGAGGTGGAGTAGACTTTACAGCTGACTCCTTGTTGAGGAGATCAAAGCGAGCATAGGTGTTAAGTTCATCTAGTAATGTGGCCTCCCACATGATGCTATTGTGGCCTGTGATGTTCTTGATGGCCTGCCATATATCTTTAGTGTTGTTGGTGTTGAGGTCCCTCTCCAGTCTGCTGATGTCTCCACTTCGCCTCCTTGATGCCACCTTTCAGTCTTGATCTGTCGGTGCTGTAGCTTGTTTATCATCTGACCGAAAGCAGCTTTTTTGGCTCTTTGGCCCTCACCTCTCCATTCATCCCGGCCTTCTGATTGGAGAATGATTTTATAATTTTAGTGATGAAATAGATGATTCAGGGTTAACAAACTAACAAATTATGATAATTAATTAATTATATTGTTGGGGCTTGTATGGATATCCATTTTGGAGTACAAGGGACCAAAGAGAAATTAAAACAGGCAGTTTAAAAGGAAAGGTTAAATAGGTTTCAGTTTTTAAGAAATAAATGTTGATTTACACCTAACACTAAAAGTAGTATACTAACATTTTATAAAAGCAATCTCAGTGTTGGGCAAACTACTTGGAAAATGTAGTGAGCTAAGATACTCTACTCTACATTAAATGAAGCTTCACTACATAGAAGCTACCCCCCGGTGAAATGTAGCAAGCTAAGCTACAGCAACGTGGCAAAAGTAGCTTAGTTACATCTAAGCTACTTTTAATTTTTTAATAGTTTCATTTATATTTATATACACACACACTCACACACACAACATAGGCCTAGTTTATATTGAACCAACTTCATTCCACAGTAGCAATAGAAGAAAGACTAAAAACCTGACAACAGATGCCCCCGGTACCGGGGGTTACGGTGTTCTGGGCTAAACTACTGATTAAATTTTTTTGTATTCCGCCATTTTAACTCCGAAATGTGCCGAAGTTTTTGGTTCGGGTCTAGTCAGGCGCAATCTTGATTATTGCGCAATAACTGCATGCTGCCAGCCTTTTTCTGCAGAGAGGAAACATAACTCTTGAGGACACACTGTTTTTTGGCATTTTGTGGCCGATCCGTTGGAGATATATAGACATGCAGGGTATCAAATGAAAGGTCTGCTCAAGCCGGATCGATTGATACCACCCCTATCACACCCCTATCGGATGTTCAGTTCTCAATCAACAGGCCTGTAAAGCCTGGGGATGCTTTTAGTGATGAATCCTCCTGTTTTTATCAATATTTCAGGGTTTTTTCCTTTGGATCTTGGTTATATGGACAGAAAAAAGTGTTTTAAAGATATCTATCAATAAAAGTCAACATTTTAACAATAAATATTGCCAAAATATGGAAATTCGCCTGGCATATTTGATAATGTTGTATGATAACTGTTGTATTTGAGTTTATTTTCATGTGATTTACAGTTACAATTGCATTCTATGTGTATTAGAAGATATCCAGTTGCATTAAAAGCTTCCTCAGGATGGTTTTGATGGTTTATTGCATTAAAATATAGCTTTTTTTACCAGGCGAGGATGAAAATATCAGATTTTTTCTTTATTGCATGTCCATGTAGTCAGTAAAAGTAAAATAAGTATATTAATACACAATGGATTTATATTCCTTAGCTTCTGGCTTTTCAAAGGAGACCAGAATTATGCATATAGGCCAAATGGTTGAGGAGTTATTCCTGATTCATTTTGGGTTTGTAATTTTAGGCGTTTTTTATGGAAAGAGGTGCCTGTTTTCAACAGGTTAATTTCATCCCCGCTGAGTCAGCACACATGGAGGAATGATTGAAGTAAAGTCTTTAAATGTTCACATTCAGAATCTCTCCCACATATGTGTTCTTTGACATTTGCATAATAATATTTTGAGACAAAAGTTGTTGTATTAGGAGAATAAAATCAAAATCTAATGAGAATGAAGTCATAATATTTCAACAAAATCTACCTGCCCCTCTGCTGTGCGTTACCCTGCATTATTGCTCTGCTGATACCGTCAGACACAGATCCAGTCTAGGACTGTTCTTGATGAGACAAGCTCACTGCTCTTCATCAGAGGTAGAAAACCGAAACTGAAAACAGTTGTGATCAGACATAAATCTCACCAAACATCCACACAAATGTTAACACCGCTCTGCAACTGACTCAAACACAACTCTGCCCCAGCAGTCGTTCATGTTGGTACTGATAACTTCTTAAAAAAAGCAGAAGAGTTTGCATGCTTCGTGGGCAGTCTGCTGGACAGCAGAAAGCAGTGTGTTGACTCTAGTTCCCCTTCGAGGGAACTCGAACTGCGTCGGTGACGACACTACGGGAACGCCCTTGGGCATGGCAGGGCTGAACTATAAATGAAACTACTCCAATCCTATTGGCACTGCTCTAAACGGTAGTGTGTGACGGCATAACCGGAGGTGTATATAAGCACACCGGCACGCAATAATCATTAGCTTTTTTCTATTCAGCAGGCACTCTGGCTATAGTTGAAAGCTCCACTCCTTTATCTATAACGAAGCAAAGAAAGAACCCTACCTCAAGATGTCTGGCGGAGGTTTTCGGCAATGTGTGTTCCGTGCCCTCGCTACATCACTGCTGGTGATACACACGAGATGTGTGTCTCCTGCCTGGGACTGCCGCACGCCCAAGCAGCTCTCGAGGGGGCTGCTTGTGACCACTGCTAGGCCATGCCCCTGAGGGTGCTTAGGTCTGATGGTAGGATGCGCTCCCCCCGTGGCTCCAGTCCCGCGGTTGCTGAGGCATCGTGGCGGCTGCAGTCGTGGGGATCCCAGTGCAATCTGGTCGGTGAGGATGCCGGGTCGGCAGAGGCCCTTTCCCACTCCTCGTCCACAGGTCCCCGTCCCTCTACTTCCCGCCCGGGAGCCCGCCTTGCGGATTCTCCTGCCGGTGAGTCGAGTTTGGGGGGGGCCGCCACGCTCTGATTCCGAGGAATTAGACGTGGTCAGCTTCGTGGAGGAAAAGCTAGCCAGCACCATCAGCACTCGCCCAGCTACAACGAGCTGTTGGAGGTAGTACGCGGGCGGTGGCCACGCTCCACATAGATTGGCCGCAGGCGGCGCAGGAGCCCCGGGCCGGGAGCAAGCTGGTTGAGCGTTTCCTGCCACATCATGCGCCGCCCAGGCTCCGTCCATTGCCGTTTCTCCCGGACCTGCACAACGAGTTGTGTAAATCCTGGGTCAGCCCTTTTCGGCCAGGCTGTCGACATCCCCTCGGGGCTATGGCTTTATGCCACCGGTAGAAGAGGTGCTGGCCGGTTACCTAAGGAGCCTTGGCTTCTTCCCTGAAAGCCGGCGCTGCCCTCCAGACCTAGAGAAGGGCGGCGCTTGGGGCACGCCAGCCTACGGCGAGCTCTCACCCGCCTCGAGGGTCCGCAGTCGGCAGCAGAGCGAGCTCACGCACTGTGGTTACTCGGCTAGTCTACCCTGCCGTTCATTCGCTTCGTTGCTAGGGTCGCACTAGCCTCCAGCGAGCTCCCACCATTCTGTCCGCCCCGAGGGGCCACAGTCGGCAGAGGATTCAGCTCACATACTGTAGTCTCTTGGCAACAGGTGTTGTCTTCCCGCTGCTTCGGCTCTCGGGACGCGCTAACTTTCAGCAAGCGTCCATCGTTCTGTCCGCCTTGAGGGGCCGCAGTCGGATGGAATCTGAGCGCACACACCGCAGGGTTTCCCCCTGGCGTTCCTTCGCTTCAGGGTGCCAGAGACCCACGCTTAACACCGGCCCCGTGGGGCTGGTCTGGACTGCAGTGGTCTGACCAAGACCCAGTGTTGGAACAGGAAGTTCGCTCTCTGCTGGACATGGGGGCTGTGGAAATTATTCCCCCACCAGTCAGGGAGTCCGGGTTCTACAGCCGGTACTTCATAGTTCCCGAGAAGGACGAAGGGCTGCGTCCGATTCTAGATTGGCGGGTTCAGAACCAGTCTCTGAGGAGGTTCAGGTTCAAGATGCTCACTATCCCCGCCATCATCAGTCACATCCAATCAGAGGATTGGTTTGTCACGATGGATCTACGAGGCGCCTATTTTTTGCATCGCCATCCGTCCCTCTCACAGGAAGTTCCTGAGGTTCGCCTTCGGGGGCAAAGCGTACCAGAATCAGGTTCTTCTATTTTGACCTAGCGCTCTTCCCTCGCACGTTTACCAAGTGTATGGATGCAGCCATGGCGATGAGGCTCCAGGGCATCCGCATACTGAACTACATCGACGACTGGCTCTTTTTAGCCCAGTCTCGAGAGTTAGCTGTTCGGCATCGAGATGTCATTCTTGGTCACCTTCAGCACTTAGGGCTGAGGCTCAATGTGTAGAAGAGCGTGCTGACACCCGCCCAGAGGACCATGTTCCTAGGGATGGTATGGGACTCCAGGACGATGCGGGCACGCCATCACAGTGAAGCACTTTTAGAGGGTGTTAGGTCTTGGGGCAGCAGCGTCCAGCATAATCCCTTCAGGCCTGCTGCACATGAGACCCCTGCAGTGGTGGCTGAGAAACCAGGGGGTTTTCCTTGAGGGGAAATCGGTTCCAGCTCATGCGAGTTACGAGCAGATGCATTCGTTCGCTATCAATATGGAAGGAACCCTGGTTCCTGTCCCAAGGTCCCGTGTTGGGGGCGTCGTGTCACCGGACTATATTTCGACAGACGCATCACTCACGGGGTGGGACGCGGTCATGGACGACTGCTTTGCGAAGGGCTCCTGGGAGGAGCATCATTTTTTGTGGCACATAATTGCCTGGAAATGTTGGCAGTTTTCAAAGCTCTGAGGAGTTTTCTGCCCTATCTTCGCGGCCACCACGTCCTGGTCAGAATCGACAACATGGCGGTGGTAGCCCACCTCAATCATCAGGAGGGTTTGGGTTCACGCCCATTATCAGACTGGCACACCAGATCCTGTGGTCCCAGCAGAGACTAACGTCTCTCAGAGCGATGTATATCCCTGGGACCCAGAATCAGGGAGCAGACCTGCTGTCGAGACAGGGGCTGAGGCCCAGGGAATGGAGACTCCACCCGGAGGTGGTGGCTATAGACGTGGACTTGTTTGCGACGCTGGAGACGACGCACTGTCCACTGTGGTTCTCCCTCTCGCTCCCAGCCCTGGATGGGTGGAGCCATGGTGCTAGACGTGGCCGAGGCTGCATCTGTATGCTTTTCCCCCAGTCGCTCTGCTCTCTGGGATCCTGGAGAGGGTCCGTCGGGACGGTGTCAGCCTACTGTTAGTAGCCCCGTTCTGGCTGGCCAGAGTCTGGTTTCGAACCTATAGCGCTTCTGGACGGTCCGCCATGCCAGGTCCCTCTGAGGAGAGACCTGTTGTCCCAAGCGGGGGGGCAGGATCCCCCCCCCCCCGTGGCGACTATGGGTCTGGCCCCTGAGAGGGTGCAGTTCCTTAGGCGGGTCTGATGGCAGGAGCAGTCGAAACCTTGCTCAGCTCCAGAGCCCCATCCACGAGATGGATGTACGACCTAATGGAATATTTTTCCACCTGGTGTAGAGAACGTGCATTGGATCCAGTTAACTGCCCGGTTATTGCGGTGCTAGAGTTCCTCCAAGACCGTTTCTCTGCTGGCTTATACCCCTTTGGGAGAGGGACCTCTGGGGAAGCAGCCTTTTGTCGTACGTTCCTCCGTGGAGTCCGGAGGATGAGGGCGGCGACTCGCTCTAGGATTCCCACTTGGGACCTAGCAGTGGTTCTCGGGGCGGTGGCTGAGGCCCCTCCGAGCCCTAGAGTCAGCTGATGCCAAACGCCTAACCCTGAAATAGCCTTACTCCCTACTAGCGCTTTCAGCAATCCCTCAAAGCCTGGCGTTTGCCCAGGGGAGAGTAAGGACCATCCTGCACCCGTGTTCGGGCTACATCCCGAGGGTGCCGTCCAGTTGGGCGGGTCCCACGGTGCTACAGGCGTTCCATCCTCCACCTCAGGTGACGGCGGAGGACGGGAGACTTGCACTTGCTCTGCTCCAGAGCACTGTGTTTCTATACTCAGAGGTCGTCCCGTTGGAGGGAAGCAGACCAGCTGCTGGTGTGTTCGGGTCCCCCAAGGCTGGGCTCCCCGCTTCCAAGTATACTATCAGCAACTGGATTGTTCAGACCATGTCCCTGGCCTAATATGGTGCGCGGGTTGCCTTCACCTATGGCAGTGAGGGCTCACTCTACAGAGGCATGGCTGCCTCCAGAGCCCTCCTTTCAGGGGGCTTCGCTCCAGGATGTATGTGAGGCTGCTGGCTGGCCACTCCTCACACTTTCATCCGGTTCTATAGTCTGGACCTTCCTCCTGCACCCGGTACCAGAGCACTCTCCTCTTAGTCGTGCCCACAGGTTGCTGCGCGCTAAGGGCAGGCGGGGTTTCGCCGCGGCATAGTGGGTATCTCGTTCCCATAGTGTCGTCACCGACGCAGTTCGAGTTCCCTCGAAGGGGAACGTCTCGGGTTACGTATGTAACCCTTGTTCCCCGAGAAGGGGAACGAGACACTGCGTCGGTTCTCCACACCTCACCCTGCCTGGAGTGCCTGCTTCATAGTTAAAGCTAATGACACCTCCGGTTATGCCGTCACACACTACCATTTAGAGCAGTGCCAATAGGATTGGAGTAGTTTCATTCATAGTTCAGCCCTGCCACGCCCAAGGGCGTTCCCGTAGTGTCGTCACCGACGCAGTGTCTTGTTCCCCTTCTCGGGGAATAAGGGTTACATACGTAACCCGAGACGTTTGCTACCCACCCAAGTTTTGGTGAAGTTCAGTTGTCTACGTAAGCTTTACATCTGGTTATAGGGATAATGTAGGAACAGAGAAATCCCCTTTATCGACAATTTCACCTCATTCCCTAACAGACCGGAACTTTTTAAAATATTGTCTTCACCCGTACTACTCAAGATCATTCAATTCAATTCAATTTTATTTATATAGCGTCAAATCACAACAACAGTTATCTCACAGCGCTTTTCATAAAGAGCAGGTCTAGACCATACTCTGAAGTTATTTACAGAAGCCCAACAATTCCCACCAAGAGCAAGCACTAGGCGACATAGGCAAGGAAAAACTTCCTTTTAAGAGGCAGAAACCTCGAGGCAGAACCATGGCTCAGGAGTGACCATCTGCCTCGACCGGTTGGGGGGTGAGGGGAGAGAGAGAGCAAGAGAGAGAGAGCAAGAGAGAGAGAGCAGAGGGAGGCAACCTACACAGTATACACATAGAGGTACAGACAGTAAAGGTAATGGTGCTATAGACTGAATGAAAAATGGTACAGATATTTATAGTAATGTTAATGATAATAATAATAACAGTAATAATAGCAATAGGACTAGTGACAGCAGTTGCAACTGCAGCAGAGGGCGTCGAGCAGGAACACGGGGGCAGCAGGAGACTCCCAACAACAGATCCAGACTCCACAGCTCCAGAGCCAGCAACACCTGCAGGAAGCGACAGGAGGAGGAAGCACACGACCACGGGAAAGGGAAGAAGTCGAGTTAGTAACATGCATTAATGGGATGAGGTTGCACTCAGAGAGAAAGAGAGAAGAAAATTTGTAAATTTTAAATTTGTACATGCTGCCGCTTGGAGATGTCATCAGGAGCCACGGCATCAATTTTCAGTTATGCTGATGACGCCCAGCTATACATTGCCGTGTCCCCTGATGACCCAGGACCAGTAGACGCTCTTTTTAATAGTTTCCTAAACATATAGTCATGGATGGCAGAACATTTTCTGCAGCTCAATCAGGACAAAACAGAAGTACTGGTCATTGGTTCTGAATCTCAGACGGAGAAACTTAAAATGAAATTACGAATGCTGGCACTAAGTCCCTGTGATAAGGTGAAAAACCTGGAAATTTTTGACTCAGATCTCTGTTTTGAGTCACAAATTAGAAATGTTTCTAAGACCGCTTTTTATCATCTCAAGAACATTGCTAGAGAACGACCTTTCTCTCTCAACCAAACACTGAGACACTTATCCATGCTTTTATTACTTCCAGGATTGATTACTGTAATGCTCTACTTACTGGCCTTCCGAAAAACAAAATCTCTAAACTGCAGCTGGTTCAAAATGCTGCTGCACGTCTTTTGACTAAGACCAGAAAGAGAACACACATTACCCCTATCCTAAAGTCTCTGCATTGGCTTCCAGTTAATTTTAGAATTGATTTTAAAATCCTTTTACTACTTTATAAGTCACTTAATGGTATTGGTCCAGAATACTTAGCAGATTTGCTTTTACCTTATGAACCTACTAGAACCCTAGGCTTTCTAATTGTTCCTAAAGCCTTAACTAAAACCTACGGTGAGGCATCCTTTCAATGTTATGGCCTGAGGTTGTGGAACACCCTTCCTGTTGAGCTGAGAGCAGCAGGAAATCTGGACTTGTTTAAAGTCAAACTAAAGACATACCTATTTAACCAAGCTTTTAACTGAGCTGTATTTTTTTTTTGGGGGGGATTGATTGTTGGGCTTGACCTGCTTTTACATTTTATTTTATTTTTTAATATTTTATCTTTCAAATTTTTCTATAGTGTGAAGCACTTTGTGTTACATGATATTTGTATGAAAAGTGCTATATAAATAAAGATTGATTGATTGATTGATGCCAAAGGCCCGTTCAACCACAGAACGGGCCTGTTAAATCTTGCAGCAACTGCACTCCTCACTGGCTCCCTGTATGGTGTGATGAGCGTGATGGGCCGTGACATACACGGGTATCCACCATCCCTGAGAATACAATAGTCTTCAGGTGGGTACAGTGAACGCACATACAAAGGGCTGTTTTTCAAAACTCTTGAATCGTGGACTGAGCCTGGGTAGCCAACAAATATGTCCAGGAACTGACACTGGAGGTCACACACTGCTTGCATCTGGACAGAATGAAACAATTTGCGGTTGTAATAGCACTGAGAATCTGTGCTTGGGGGCTTGACTCGGATGTGACAGCCGTCGATGCGGCCCACAACCTTGGCGAATGCTGCAGATCCAGCCAGACGTGCAAAGCCAGCACCAATTATATCAAGCTCGTGAGGTGGTGGAAAGCAGATGAGCCTGTTTTTGAGCCTGATGATTTTGTTTGCAACCCTGTGGACGATGTCATTGACTGTGGAACGTGGGATGCCAAACGCTCTTGAGACAACCCGGTAAGATGTTGCGCTTGCTAACTAAAACAGGAACACAAGAACCTCTAGGTCATGACCCAAGCCATGGTCAAATGGAGGGCGGAGGATGTCAACCAGATGGGCTACTGTGGTTCTGGAGAGGCGGAAGTCTGGTCGCAGGTCACTTTGGCCATTGAAGTACAAGGCCAAGACAGGAACTTCACGGTTCAGTGAACAGTAATGAGATGGTTGTTCACACTGTAAATAAAAATATTACAAACTGATAACACGGTGAAATGAAATATATGTCTAAAAGCTAACTGACAGTAGAGTACTACCACTCATATATAATAGTTAACTATATGTGATTTAAAAAAAGCGAAATGTGTAAGTTTCCCCAGGAGGGGGCGCAGTCTGACTGAGGGTTTACTGTTCACAAAATACATCAATTGTGTGTCTGTTGTAAATATATAAATATAAAGACCTAGCATCATCTTCATCTTTAACTTACAATTTAATCACGTCTTGCTAGCGTAGCAAGAGCAGCACGTCGTTTTCTCTGTCTAGAAATCCTGTTTCTTCTGCAAATCCACAAAATCTGAATCACCGTGAGAACAAACAAACAAAAATAAATATTGGGTGGCATCTCCACAGAGTTCTAAAAGCTGTTTCATTAAGAGTACTATGAGAAAGGTATTTGATAAAGTAGAGCTGTTTTTCCTAATGTTGACAGGCAAGAGAAAACGGTGTGGCGTGAAAATGAAATATATGAAATATGTGTATTAATTTTATTTATGTTTATAAGTTACAATCATGTGTCGAGTAGCGCATTATAACAGAAACGGCCAGAAATAACTTTTATTTTTAAAATTTTGGAGAAATAAGCTCAGTATAATGTAATGTATTTATTAAAAAAAAATCTATTTAGCCCAGAGCCGGCTCTGCACCAGCTGATGTTTAAATTGTGCGACAGCAATGACGTAATCAACGTTGCCGAGAGACAATCGAGTAGTGTCTGAAAGTGGTGTTTCTATTATGCTGGTGAGCTCACTATATAGTGCTCTACATACTACTCCCTACATAGGGGGTAGGGAGTAGTGAATGAGTGGAGACTTCGGACACAGCCATGGTTTCTCTACTCTGGTGTAAATAGCCTCTTTCAAACCGTCTGTCCTCCCTTCCAGAATATGTACATTGTTGTCCTCAAGAAGAGTGTCCCTTATCCTTCAAATTTTAGTAAACTGCTGAGTGTTGACCTGAGGAGTTGGCCTTTCTGTGCTGACCCATGTGTTGCATACTTTCTCCCAATATACAGGTCTGTGCATTACTCAACATATTGGACAGCGTACGTAGATTGCTTGAGTTTAGATATGTGATTTTTCAAATGGACTAGCTGTCTTAGCATTTTCTTGGGTTTAAAAAATGCAGTGAAGTGGTCATTGGTAAAATCCTCCTTAGTTTCTGTGATACTCAGGACAAGTATTTAATCACGATGTTGATTTGTGTACTCTTCGTTTCCACATCGTCGCTAGTGTTGGTGTTCTCCTGGATTTTGTGGCTGTTTTCGCAAAGTTCCAATGTGGATATCCACAAGCTTTTTCATCCTTCAGGTGTTTATGTTGTTAGAAGTATAGGGCTTTGTCTTAGGGCTGACCCCGAATAGTCGAAGATTCAGTCCTTCGATGGACGGAGCCTGATTCAACTGTCAATCTCACAGTCGAAGCTTCGCAGCGAAACACGGACCATGCCATTTTGGCAATATAGGGGTGATTGATTTTACACAGAACTGCTAGTTTTCTCCCAATAAGTTAATATACAGCCTATTACAATATACATTTCAATGTTTAATGCTGTAAATAAACATGTAAAAAGAATTAAACTTTAAATAAATGTTTTTAAAGTGCGTAAATAAATCCAAAATTGTAACCCTAACCCTGGGTCATCAGTGCTTATGTGTAGGCGTGTGTGTGCAGAGGCAGAAGAGGAACACTTGCTGAAGAGACTGAACCACAGCTTCACTGGTGTTGTGCAGAGTTGTCTGCACCTCAGAAAACTTTCAGATAATTTATTACCTTTGATGAACCACACAATATTTTATATTTTATTGTTTTTAAATAGCCAGCTACTTGAAATAGACCCGCGAGGAACCACGATGTGTACACAGTTGTCACGGCGGTGCAGGCGAGAGAGAGAGAGAGAGAGAGAGAGAGAGAGAGAGAGAGAGAAAGCCTCAGTTTAGCTGGAACTTTACAGTGTAAGTAAGTGTAAGTGAATGAATAGAGACTGCAGCTCTGCAGCTTCTCAAGATTAAAGCAGAGTTACCGTCTGTAACCCCGTCTCACAATTGGCACACACAAAAACACACACCTAAGACTTATAGGTGATTCTGATTCGACTATGCAGATCCTTAGTTGAAGACAGCCCTACTTATTCTGTAATATATAAAACTGTTCATCGTTTAAAATTTTACCAGTACCAAAACCAGTACCCTTACTGATACCAATAGAATACTATATTTGATACCTTGAGTAAAATGCCACCTGTTGAAGCCATAGTAGTTGATTGGTATTATTATTTTATTGTTGAACAAGCAATGTGATCTATTTTCTTTTGTTTTTCATTGTTTGAAATAACTTAAGCGAAAATATTGGAAAATCAGATCGCTCCTTATCTTAATTAGGTAATCCACATACAAGTATCATCAGAGATGATACAGTTTGGGAGTTTTTTTGTAGCTATTTGAATAAAAGAGGAGAGAAATAGGCTAGTTTATTAGTTGTGGAAAAGGAATAGCCTACAAGTTTTTGATCCATTTGTGGTAAGTCAACCACAGAGAATAATTTTGTTATCTTTGGATCAATAAATCTTGAAGAACTGTATATAAAATCTAAAAAGTGCTTTTGCCTTTAGTGGTGAGTCGCAGACACCTCCAAAAAGACGCCAGTTAGAAGTAGAAAACAAGTAAGGAGTTGGCTTAAACAAGTCACTAAACTACTTTAAAGAAGCAAGCAAAGGAAAAGAAAGCCTGTACATCCAGCTGATCACATCGACTTCATCTGAAATAAGCATTTTCCCAATTTAGTTACAAAAAGGATCGAATGCAGTACTGGTTTGAATGGAGAAGTTTTGATACTGTCATGAGCTGGCTGTGCCACCTCTTCTGCCCTCACGTTCTCCTCCATCCCTTCCCCTATTGTTCCTGTCAGTCTTTGTCATGTGTGTTGTGTGTGTCTGCGTGCTTGTCTGGTATGGGCGGAGTGTTCCAGCTGATCTCCCATGGAACTCAACACCTGAGGCTCGTCACCATAATCACCCCTGCTATAAAGACCCGGCTAAACCTCCAGTCAGCGCTAGATCGTCCGTTTACCCACCTTTGGTAACTAGCGCCAAGGCCAACTCTTCTGTTCTTGAACAGAAAGGATTTATTGACTTAGTCTTGACTACGCTTACAGCCTGTGTTCTCTCCCTTTCCTCCCAGATCTCAGCCCCGTTTGCGAGGACACTGCTAGACAGCCCTGCCCCGGATGCCTGGAGCTTGGTTTTCCCAGCCTGCCCTCTCTCCGCCTCAGACCCACGCCATTCACCTCTGCAAATTTCCAAACTTGTCAATAAACTGTCATATTGCAAACAATCTGCCTTGAGTCCGCTTTTGGTTCCCCACTAAACTGCACCTAACGGATACAGTACTACTCAGTACTGGGCTATTTCAATACCTAGTAAGATATCACCTTGGCACTCCTGTAGAGAAGACTCATTACTTCCCACACGAGTGTTCCCAGTCATTGTGGTGAACATGGCTCTCACGACCTTCATCTTTTCCTTGACTTTAGCACATAAATAGAATGTACTTTCTGAGACCGTCATCCTCATGTAGCACATGAACAAGCACATTCTTATTCAATGATTACAAGAGATGTTGCAATAAATCTTTTATTTTTTTAATAGCCTAATACCGGGAAAATACACCATTATTTTCAGATGGAGCCAAGATAAAATAATGGAGTCAAAGTCAGATGGAAGTTTAGAAAAGGTGGGCCTTCCAATAAGGCCCAGAAAAGGAAGAGGTAATATAAATGAGTGATTTTTGAGGATCAATAAGAAAACCTCTTAAGCACAGCGTGGCTCAGGAGGTAGAGCGGGTTGGCCGTTAATCGGAAGGTAATCGGTTCAATCCCCTCCTTGGGCAAGACACTGAACCCAGAATTGCCCCTGGTGGCTGTTCCACCAGTGTATGAATGTGTGTGAATGTTAGTTTGAGCACTTAGGCTCAGTGAGTGAATGTGTGTGAATGCAACTGAAATGGTGAATGTAAAAGCACTTTGAGTGGTCGAAAAGACTAGAAAGGCGCTATACAAGTACGGAGCATTTACATTTACAGCGGGCTGTGTAGCGGATTGACAGATTCCACCCTGGACAAAATAAGTCGCAAGAAGTTTCAATCAAGTCTGGATTCAAACTTTACAACCCAGTATGGACAGAGCTAAACACTGAACCAACATGACAGCCTCATTCTGAAGTTTCATCTTCATGAAAATCAACACAACAATAAATGAAATGAGTTACTTCTACACAATATCTGTTGTCTTATGTGAGTCAAAACTTTTTCACACCCAAACTTGACCAAATGAATTGTGGCTGTTATTAGTCCGTGTATAATTGATTATTATCTGTTAAGTGACATGTTCACTTCATCCACGCAGTTTGTCTGATCAGAATCTGTCATCTATGTCAAAGAAAATAATGAATGGTCTCTTCCTTTCATATTGCGTTTATACAACTCAGCAGTGTCTCCACATGACCAGTAATAAAACCAAAGTCCAGCATAGAGAGGCTGAGTGAATGTGGTCTGGACTCTGTGGAGGAGAGTCATGGTTTCAGAGATGCTGTAGAAGGACAGAATACCTGCACTGTGATCCAGGTACACTCCTACGGTGGGGGACCACGAACCTGATGACGGGAGTTTGGACTTTGTTGTACCAAAAATTTGAACTGTTTCTGTCACAATATAACGCCCAAGATTTGTCATTTCGTCCAAAACCTATTTCATTCAAGCTCCCTGCTCGCTTGATATTCTTGTATGTGACTGCTACACAAACTCCTCCCCCTCTCCACTCCACCTCCCAGTAACAACGTCCAGTCAGACTCTCTCTACTCAAGACCTGCAAAAACATGGTGAATCTGTCTGGGTGACGAGAATAAGACTGTTGTTGACTCACTACTGTTGCCTTTCTGTTCCCCTCAGATAATAACAGACATGTGTTGGCTGTGTTTGGATCCAGTGTGATATCAAGTGAATATTTTAAGAATCCAGCTCTGGTCTTGGGCTCTGGTTGTGACAATAAAACATCCACTTCAGTCACTGTCAGTAAGATGTTTGTCCATTTCTTTCTCAGAACTTCCTGTAGTTTATCTCTGACTTCTGACACAGCCGCTGTCACATCCTCAAAGTAGCGCAGAGGACGGATGTTGATGCTGGATGAGTCTGTAGATTCACTGAGTGCTGACAGTGAGGGGTAGTTGTGTAGAAACTGGTTGTGATCCTCTGTGTGTGAGAGCTGCTTCAGCTCAGCGTCTTTCCTCTTCAGCTCAGTGATCTCCTGCTCCAGCTTCTCCTGAAGCTCTTTGACTCGACTCACTTCAGTTTCCTGCTGGGATCTGACCTGCTGCTTCACATCAGAGCGTCTTTTCTCCATCAGACGGATCAGCTCAGTGAAGATCTTCTCACTGTCCTCCACTGCTTCATCAGCAGAGCCATTGATAGCCTCCACCTCCTGTTGAAGCAGCTTCACATCTTTCTCTCTGTCCTGGATTCTCTGCTGGATGTTTTGTCGACTCACCTCGAGCTCTCTCTGCCTCTCAGTCCTTTCTGCTGCAGCTGAGACTGTGTCGTGGCCTTTATGTTCATCCACAGAGCAGAGATAACAGATACTCTGCTGATCAGTACGGCAGAACATCTTCATCACCTCATCATGACAAGAGCAGACATTCTTCTGGAGCTTCTTGGAGGGCTCCACCAGCTTGTGTTTCTTTAATGGAGCCACATCATAATGAGGCTGGAGGTGTTTCTCACAGTAAGAGACCAGACAGACCAGACAGGACTTGAGGGCTTTCAGTTTTCTCCCAGTGCAGACATCACAGGCCACATCTTCAGGTCCAGCATAGCAGTGATCAGCAGGAGCAGCTCGGAGTCCAGTCTTCTTCAGTTCCTCCACTAAATCTGCTAACATGGTGCTTTTCACCAGGACAGGCCTCGGTCTGAAGGTCTGCCTACACTGAGGACAGCTGTAGATTTTCTTCTCATCCTCTAAATCCCAGTGGGTTTTAATACAGTTCATGCAGTAGCTGTGTCCACAGGGAGTAGTCACCGGATCCTTCAGTAGATCCAGACAGATGGAACAAGAGAAGGTTTTCTGGTCAAGCTGAACTCCTTTCTGCGCCATTTCACCTCTCAGTGAGAGTGACTGTCAAATAGTTTCACATTCTCTGAACACAAACGATCCCTGTGCTCTGAATTACATCATGTTGTTTACGCCCACCCTTAGATCCGCAGATCTGCGAGTGGGCGGGAACAAAGAAATATTTTGCTCAGGTGGCACTTGTTGTGTTTGCAAAAGAGGAAGTGTTTACTGCATTCAGGCTTTACTGCATTCCTCAAGGAGTAGCTTTTTAAGAGAGACTGTGTGTGTTATCTGCCATTCACAACATGCTTACAGGCAGGCAAACAGGCACACACCTCCACCCACACAGACGGCTCACAGATACACCTTCCCCTGAGGCCTGATGACCCAGAAAGCCTAGCTGCTGTTTTAGACTGTGTCAATGATGTCAGCTGTTGGATGGCACAACATTTTTCAAAAAATCATATTGTTCAGGCCCCCAAACCCCATCAGTCTCAGTGAGAGTGGCCTCGGCCCACTGTCTGCTAATGTGAAGCCAGATGCCACAAATGTCACAATTATTAGGGCCCGAGCACGAACCGTGCGAGGACCCTATTGAAACTGTTAGGATTATTAGGGCCCGAGCACGAACCGTGCGAGGACCCTATTGAAACTGTTAGGATTATTAGGGCCCGAGCACTAACGGTGCGAGGACCCTATTGAAATTGTAAGGATTATTATTTTTAGGGCCCGAAAGCACGTAAACGCGTGCGAGGACCCTATTGAAATTGTAGGATTATTAGGGCCCGAAGCACTAACGGTGCGAGGACCCTATTGAAATTGTAGGGATTATTTAGGGCCCGAGCACTAACAGTCGCGAGGACCCTATTGAAATTGTAAGTGATTATTTTAGGGCCCGAGAGCACGAACCGCGCGAGGACCCTATTGAAATTGTAGGATTATTAGGGCCCGAGCACGCAACCGTGCGAGGACCCTATTGAAACTGTTAGATTATTTTTCTTTCTTTCTTTCTTTTTTCTGCAAAGTAAGCTCATTTTTCAGCGGTCGCAACATGCTCGAAAACTCACCAAATTTGGCACACTTGTCAGGACTGGTGAAAAATTTCGTATTTTGGCGGGTTTCGCTGGATCGGCAGGGCAAAATGGCTTCGCTAGCCACCTGGAAAATTAGAAAAATTAGCCCCTCGCCCACGCTCGACCTACATGCACGAAACTCGGTGGGGACGTGTATCATATCAAGACGCACAAAAAGCCTCAAGGACCCATACCCTAAATTCGACAGGAAGTCCGCCATTTTGAATTTGGCCGCCATTTTGGGACGATTCACACACTCGCACTTTAACTAACTCCTCCTAGGGATTCAGTCGGATCGACTTCAAATTTCTGCTGTGCCTTCTAAAGGCATTGACGATGTAAAGTTGTGCTCTCTGCGCTGTTGTCGATGGATGCGGTCCGTAGGCGCCGACGATTCGCCAGGAAACAGGAAGTTGTTGTAACTTCACTCTACATGCTCAGATCTGCACGAAATTTTGCACGCTTGACAAGAGTCGTGCCCTGAACACATGTACATGCCGACATTCACCCCCCGCCATAGCGCCACCTGCTGGCAACAGGAAGTGACCTTTAACGAAGCAGCCCCGCCACGACGCTTTTACCTACATGTACGAAATTTCTGTGGCACATGTATCATCTCCAGAGGTACAAAAGCCTCTTGGAGCCATGCCCTAAACCCAACAGGAAGTCGGCCATTTTGAATCGTAGCGACCATTTTGGGACGATTTGCACACTCGCACTTTAACGAACTCCTCCTAGGGATTTAATCAGATCGACTTCAAATTTCTGCTGTGCCTTCTAAAGGCATTGACGATGTAAAGTTGTGCTCTCTGCGCTGCTGTCAATGGACGTGTCCGGTGGCGCCGATGATTCGGCCATGAAACAGGAAGTTGTAGTAACTTGGCTGTACATGCTTAGATCTGTATGAAATTTTACATGTAGCATGACAGTCCCGCCCTGAACAAACCTACATGCCGACATTCACCCCCAGTCATAGCGCCACCTGCTGGTAACAGGAAGTGACCTTTGACGAAGCAGCCCCCGCTGCACGCTTTGACCTGCATGTACGCAATTTCTGTGGCACATTGATCATGTCCAGACGCACCAAAAGCCTCTTGGAGCAATGCCGTAAACCCAACAGGAAGTCGGCCATTTTGAATTTTATGGCAATTTTGGGATGATTTACACACTCGTGATTTTAACGAACTCCTCCTAGGGATTTAGTCGGATCGCTTTCAGACTTCTGCTGTGCCTTCTAAAGGCATTGACGATGAAAAGTTGTGCTATCTGCGCTGTTAGTCAATCGGCGTGTCCGTATGCGTATGTCAAAGATCAAGTCTTCGCCATGACACAGGAAGTGGCTGTAACTTCACTGTACATGCTCAGATCTGTACGAAATTTTACATGTTTAATAACAGCCCTGCCCTGAACACATTTACATGCCAACATTCACCCACAGTCATAGCGCCACCTGCTGGCAACAGGAAGTGAGGTACAAAACCTTCATGCAACTTCCGAATCGCGTAGAAAATGCTCAGCCGCGACCGGCAGACCTCCAGAATATGCAACGCCGTCAGATCACACCCCGACGCTGCTACAGGTGCGAGGGTCTACCATCGCTGCTTGCAGCTTTAATTTTAGGCCCGAGCACTAAACGCTGGGACCCTATTGAAACTGTTAGGATTATATTTCTTTTTTTTCCTTTTTTCTGCAAAGTAAGCCCCATTTTCGCGGCCGCAACATGCTCAAAAACTCACCAAATTTGGCATGCATGTCAGGACTGGTGAAAAATTTCGTATTTTGTGGGTTTCGCGGACGGGCGGGGCAAAATGGCTCGCTAGCGCCACCTAGAAAATTAGAAAAAATTAGCCCCTCGTCCACGTTCGACCTACATGCACGAAATTTGGTGGGGACGTGTATCATATCAAGACGCACAAAAAAGCCTCAAGAACCCATACCCTAAACTTGACAGGAAGTCCGCCATTTTGAATTTGGCCTCCATTTTGGGACGATTCGCACAGTCCGTACTTTAACGAACTCCTCCTAGGGGTTTAGTCGGATCGACTTCAAATTTCTGCTGTGCCTTCTAAAGGCATTGACGATGTAAAGTTGTGCTATCTGCGCGTTTTCGTCAATGGGCGTGTCAGTGCCGTCGATGATTCGCCATGAAACAGGAAGTTGTTGTAACTTCAGTGTACATGCTCAGATCTGCATGAAATTTGACAAGTTTGACAAGAGTCCCGCCCTGAACAAATCTACATGCCGACATTCGCCCACAGTCATAGCGCCACCTGCTGGCAACAGGAAATGACCTTTAACGAAGCAGCCCCGCCCCACGCTTGACCTACATTTACGAAATTTCTGTGGCACATGTATCATGTCCAGACGCACAAAAGCCTCTTGGAGCCATGCCCTAAACCAAACAGGAAGTCGGCCATTTTGAATTTTATGACAATTTTGGATGATTTACACACTCTGTATTTTAACTAACTCCTCCTAGGGATTTAGTCGGATCGACTTCAAATTTCTGCTGTGCCTTCTAAAGGCATTGACGATGAAAAGTTGTGCTATCTGCGAGTTTTCGCCGATGGCGTGTCCGTGTGCATGCCAAAGATCAAGTCTTCGCCATGACACAGGAAGTAGTTGAAACTTCACTGTACATGCTCACATCGGCACCAAACGTTACATGTAGGATAAGGGTCCCGCCCTGAACTCATGTACATGCCGACATTCACCCACAGTCATAGCGCCATCTGCTGGCAACAGGAAGTGACCTTGAACGAAGCAGCCCCCGCCGCACGTTTGACGTACATGTACGAAACGTCTGTGGCACATGTATCATGTCCAGAGGTACAAAAAAGCCTCAAGAACCCATACCCTAAACTCGACAGGTAGTCCGCCATTTTGAATTTGGCCGCCATTTTGGGACGATTTACACACTCCGTACTTTAACGAACTCCTCCTAGGGATTTAGTCGGATCGACTTCAAATTTCTGCTGTGCCTTCTAAAGGCATTGACGATGTAAAGTTGTGCTATCTGCGCTGTTCGCCAATGGGCGTGTCCGTGGCGTCGACGATTCGCCATGAAACAGGAAGTTGTTCTAACTTCAGTGTACGTGCTCAGATCTGCACGAAATTTTGCACGATTGACAAGAGTCCCGCCCTGAACAAATCTACATGCCGACATTCACCCCCAGCCATAGCGCCACCTGCTGGCAACAGGAAGTGACCTTTAACGAAGCAACCCCCGCCACACGTTTGACCAACATCTACGAAATTTCTGTGGTACATCTGGCATGACCAGACGCACAAAAAAAGCCTCTTGAACCCATACCCTAAACTCGACAGGAAGTCGGCCATTTTGAATTTTAGGGCAAAGTTTTGGTGATTTACACACTCTGTATTTTAACTAACTCCTCCTAGAGATACAGTCGGATCGAATTCACATTTCTGCTGTGCCTCCTAAAGGCATTGACGATGAAAAGTTGTGCTGTCTTTGAATTTTCGTCAATCGGCGTGTCCGTGGCGTGGCGTCAAAGATCAAGTCTTCGCCATGACACAGGAAGTGGTTGTAACTTCAGTGTACATGCTCAGAGCTGCACGAAATTTTACATAATTGACAAGAGTCCCGCCCTGAACAATGTACATGCCAACATTCACCCACAGTCATAGCGCCACCTGCTGGCAACAGGGAGCGAAGTTACAACAACTTCATGCAGCGTCCGAAACGCATAGAAAATTCACAGCCGCACTAGGCAGGGTCCACAATAGGCAACGCGTCGCCTCCACTCGACGACGCCACATGTGCGAGGGTCTCGCCATCGCTGCTTGCAGCTTTAATTTTTCTTTTCTTTCTTTTTTTCTGCAAAGTAAGCTCACTTTTCGCGGCCGCAACATGCTCGAAAACTCACCAAATTTGGCACGCATGTCAGGACTGGTGAAAAATTTCAGTATTTTGTGGGTTTCGCGGATGGGCGGGCGAAATGGCTCACTAGCCACCTGCAAAATTAGGAAAATTAGCCCCTCGTCCCACGCTCGACCTACATGCACCGAAATTTGGTGGGGACGTGTATCATATCAAGACGCACAAAAGCCTCAAGAACCCATACCCTAAACTCGACAGGAAGTCCGCCATTTTGAATTTGGCCGCCATTTTGGGACGATTCACACACTCCGGATTTTAACGAACTCCTCCTAGGGATTCAGTCGGATCGACTTGAAATTTCTGCTGTGCCTTCTAACGGCATTGACGATGTAAAGTTGTGCTATCTGCGCGCTGTTGCCAATGGCGTGTCCGGTGGCGCCGATCGATTCGCCATGAAACAGGAAGTTGTTGTAACTTCATTGTACATGCTCAGATCTGCACGAAATTTTACACGGTTGACAACAGTCCCGCCCTGAACAAATCTACATGCCGACATTCACCCACAGTCATAGCGCCACCTGCTGACAACAGGAAGTGAGGTACAAAACCTTCATGCAGCCTACGGCGCATAGAAAATTCACAGCCGCACAGGCAGAGGTCCACAATAGGCAACGCCGATCGCTCACACCCCGACGCTACATGTGCGAGGGTTCGCCCATCGCTGCTTGCAGCTTTAATTTTTTCTTTTTCTTCTGCAAAGTAAGCTCCATTTTCGCGGCCGCAACATGCTCGAAAACTCACCAAATTTGGCAAGCATGTCAGGACTGGTGAAAAATTTCGTATTTTGGGGTTTCGCGGACGGTGGGGCAAAATGGCTCACTAGCGCCACCTAGAAAATTAGAAAAATTAGCCCCTCGTCCCACGCTCGACCTACATGCACGAAATTTGGTGGGTACGTGTATCATATGAAGACGCACAAAAAAGCCTCAAGGACCCATACCCTAAAGTCGACAGGAAGTCCGCCATTTTGAATTTGGACGCCATTTTGGGACGATTTGCACACTTCGCACTTTAACGAACTCCTCCTAGGGATTTAGTCGGATCGACTTCAAATTTCTGCTGTGCCTTCTCAAGGCATTGACGATGTAAAGTTGTGCTATCTGCACGTTTTCGTCGATGGGCGTGTCCGTAGCGTCGATGATTCGCCATGAAACAGGAAGTTGTAGTAACTTCGGCTGCACATGCTCAGATCTGCTCTTAATTTTACACGCTTGACAAGAGTCCCACCCTGAACAAATCTACATGCCAACATTCTCCCCCAGCCATAGCGCCACCTGCTGGCAACAGGAAGTGATCTTTAACGAAGCAGCCCCCGCCCCAAGTTTAACCTACAGTTACGCAATTTCTGTGGTATATCTATCATGTCCAGACGCACAAAAGCCTCTTGGACCACTCCTCTAATCTCAACAGGAAGTCGGCCATTTTGAATTGTACGGCCCATTTTGGATGATTTACACACTGCATACTTTAACTAACTCCTCCTAGGCATGCAATCAGATCGACTTCAAATTTCTGCTGTGCCTTCCAAAGGCATTGACGATGTAAAGTTGTGCTCTCTGAGCGTTTCGTCAATGGGCGTGTCCGGTAGCGCCGATGATTCACCATGAAACAGGAAGTTGTAGTAACTTGGCTGTACATGCTCAGATCTGCACGAAATTTTACACGCTTGACAAGAGTCCCGCCCTGAACACATGTACATGCCGACATTCACCCACAGTCATAGCGCCACCTGCTGGCAACCGGAAGTGATCTTTAACGAAGCAGCCCCCGCCTCACGCTTTGACCTATATGTTCAAAATTTCTGTGGCTCATGTATCAAGTCGAAGTCGCACAAAAGCCTCTTGGACCACTCCCTAAACCCAACAGGAAGTCGGCCATTTTGAATTTTACGTGAAATTTTGGACGATTTACACACTCCGTACTTTAACGAACTCCTCCTAGGGATTTAGTCAGATCGACTACAAATTTCTGCTGTTCCTTCTAAAGGCATTGACGATGCAAAGTTGTGCTATCTGCGCTGTTGCCGATGTGCGGTCCGTGGCGTATGCGTCAAAGATCGACTCATCGCCATGAGACGGATGTGGTTGTAACTTTACTGTACATGGTCAGATCTATATGAAATTTAGCACGCTTAATAAGAGTCCCGCCCTGAACACATGTACATGCCGACATTCACCCACAGTTATAGCGCCACCTGCTGGCAACAGGAAGTGAGTTACAAAACCTTCATGCAGCCTCCGGCGCATAGAAAATTCACAGCCGCACAGGCAGGGGTCCATAATAGGCAACGCCGACCGCTCACACCCCGACGCCGCTACAGGTGCGAGGGTCCGCCTCATCGCTGCTTTGCAGCTTTAATTTTTTTTTTTTTTTTTTTCTTTTTTTCTGCAAAGTAAGCTCCATTTTCGCCGTCGCAACATGCTCGAAAACTCACCAAATTTGGCACGCATGTCAGGACTGGTGAAAAATTTCGTATTTTGTGGGTTTCAGCGGACGGCGGGCAAAATGGCTTCGCTAGCCACCTAGAAAATTAGAAAAAATTAGCCCCTCGTCCACGTTCGACCTACATGCACGAAATTTGGTGGGGACGTGTATCATATCAAGACGCACAAAAAAGCCTCAAGAACCCATACCCTAAACTTGACAGGAAGTCCGCCATTTTGAATTTGGCCTCCATTTTGGGACGATTCACACACTCCGTACTTTAACGAACTCCTCCTAGGGATTTAGTCGGATCGACTTCAAATTTCTGCTGTGCCTTCTAAAGGCATTGACGATGTAAAGTTGTGCTATCTGCGCGTTTTCGTCAATGGGCGTGTCCGTGGCGTCGATGATTCGCCATGAAACAGGAAGTTGTAGTAACTTGGCTGTACATGCTCAGGTCTGCACGAAATTTTACACGTTTGACAACAGTCCCGCCCTGAACAAATCTACATGCCGACATTCGCCCACAGTCATAGCGCCACCTGCTGGCAAAAGGAAGTGTCCTTTAACGAAGCAGCCCCCGCCAGACGCTTTGACCTACATGCTACGAAATTTCTGTGGTGTATCTATCATGTCCATACGCACTAAAAGCCTCTTGGAGCCATGCCCTAAACCCAACAGGAAGTCGGCCATTTTGAATTTAACGCCAATTTTTGGATGATTTACACACTCCATACTTTAACTAACTCCTCCTAGGGATTTAGTCGGATCGACTTCAAATTTCTGCTGTGCCTTCTAAAGGCATTGAGGATGAAAAGTTGTGCTATCTGTGAGTTTTCGTCAATAGGCGTGTCCGTGGCGTGGCGTCAAACATCGAGTCTTCGCCATGTACACAGGAAGTGGTTGTAACTTCACATGTACATGCTCACATCTGCACCAAACTTTACATGTAGGATGAGAGTCCCGCCCTGAACACATGTACATGCCGACATTCACCCACAGTCATAGCGCCACCTGCTGGCAACAGGAAGTGAGTTACAAAACCTTCATGCAGCATCCGAATCGCATAGAAAATTCACAGCCGCACTGGCAGAGGTCCACAATAGGCTACGCGCCTGGCTCACACCCTGACGCTACTACAGGTGCGAGGGTCCGCCATCGCTGCTTGCAGCTTTAATTTTTTTTTCTTTTTTCTTTTCTTTTCTGCAAAGTAAGCTCATTTTTCAGCGTCGCAACATGCTCGAAAACTCACCAAATTTGGCACGCATGTCAGGACTGGTGAAAAATTTTGTATTTTGTGGGTTTCGCGGATGGGCGTGGCAAAATGGCTTCGCTAAGCCACCTGGAAAATTAGAAAAATTAGCCCCTCATCCACGCTCCACCTACATGCACGAAAGTCGGTGGGAAGTGTATCATATCAAGACGCACAAAAAGCCTCAAGAACCCATACCCTAAACTTGACAGGAAGTCCGCCATTTTGAGTTTGGCGGCCGTTTTGGGACCATTTACACACTCCGTTACTTTAACTAACTCCTCCTAGGGATTTAGTTCGATCGATTTCAAATTTCTGCGGTGCCTTCTAAAGGCATTGACGAGCTTAAGTTGTGCTATCTGCGCGCTTTCATCCAGGGCGTGTCCGTGTGCGTTGATGATTCGCCATGAAACAGGAAGTTGCTGTAACTTGCCTGTCCATGCTCAGATCTGGACCAAATTTTGCACAATTGACAAGAGTCCCGCCCTGAACACATGTACATGCCAACATGCACCCACGGTCATAGCGCCACCTGCTGGCAACAGGAAGTCACCTTTAATGAAGCAGCCCCTGCCGCACGTTCGACCTACATGAACGAAATTTCTGTGGCACATCTATCATGTCCTGACGTACCAAAAAGTCTGTTGGAGCGATGCCCTAAACTTAAGAGGAAGTCGGCCATTTTGAATTTTTATGTCAATTTTGGATGATTTACACACTCCGTACTTTAACTAACTCCTCCTAGAGATTTAGTCTGATCGACTTCAAATATCTGCTGTGCCTTCTAAAGGCATTGACGATGAAAAGTTGTGCTATCTGCGCGTTTTCGTCAATGGGCGTGTCCGTGGCGTCGATGACTCGCCATGAAACAGGAAGTTGTAGTAACTTGGCTGTATATGCTCAGATCTGGACCAAATTTTACACGCTTGACAAGAGTCCCGCCCTGAACACATGTACATGCCAACATGCACCCACGGTCATAGCGCCACCTGCTGGCAACAGGAAGTGACCTTTAACGAAGCAGCCCCCGGCCCATGTTTGAGCTACATGGACGAGATTTCTGTGGCACATGTATTATGTCCAGAGGTACAAAAAAGCCTCTTGGAGCGATGCCCGAAACCCAACAGGAAGTCGGCCATTTCGAATTGTGCGACCATTTTGGGACAATTTACACACTCCGTACTTTGACGAACTCCTCCGAGGGATTTTGTCGGATCGACTTCAAATTTCTGCTGTGCCTTCTAAAGGCATTGACGATGTAAAGTTGTGCTATCTGCGTGTTTTCGTCAATGGGCGTGTCCGTGGCGTGGCGTCAAAGATCAACTCATCGCAATGACACAGGAAGTGGTTGTAACTTCACTGTAGATGCTCAGATCTGTACGAAATTTCACATGTTCATTAACAGTCCGACCCTGAACACATGTACATGCAGACATTCACCCACAGTCATAGCGCCACCTGCTAGCAACAGGAAGTGAGTTACAAAACCTTCATGCAGTGTCCGAAGCGCATAGAAAATTCAACGCCGCACAGGCAGGGGTCTACAATAGGAAACGCGACCGGCTCACACCCCGACGTGCTACATGTGCGAGGGCCCGCCCATCGCTGCTTGCAGCTTTAATTTTTTTTCTTTCTCTCTTTTTCTTTTTCTGCAAAGTAAGCTCAATTTTCGCGGCCTCAACATGCTCGAAAACTCACCAAATTTGGCACGCATGTCAGGACTGGTGAAAAATTTCGTATTTTGTGGGTTTCGCGGATGGGCGTGGCAAAATGGCTCGCTAGCGCCACCTAGAAAATTAGAAAAAATTAGCCCCTCGTCCACGTTCGACCTACATGCACGAAATTTGGTGGGGACGTGTATCATATCAAGACGCACAAAAAAGCCTCAAAAACCCATACCCTAAACTCGACAGGAAGTCCGCCATTTTGATTTTGGCGGCCATTTTCGGACGATATACACACTCCATATTTTAACGAACTCCTCCTAGGGATTTACTCGGATCGACTTCAAATTTCTGCTGTGCCTTCTAAAGGCATTGACGATGTAAAGTTGTGCTATCTGCGCGTTTTCGTCGATGGGCGTGTCCGTGGCGTCGATGATTCGCCATGAAACAGGAAGTTGCTGTAACTTACCTGTACATGCTCAGATTGGTACGAAATTTTACATGTTTGACAAGAGTCCCGCCCTGAACAAATCTACATGCTTACATTCACCCCAGTCATAGCGCCACCTGCTGGCAACAGGAAGTGACCTTTAACGAAGCAGCCCCCGCCCCACGTTTGACCTACATGACCGAAATTTCTGTGGTACGTGTATTATGTCCATGACGCACAAAAAAGCCTCTTGGAGCGATGCCCGAAACTCGACAGGAAGTCGGCCATTTTGAATTTTACCGCCATTTTTGGACGATTTACTCACTCCGTACTTTAACGAACTCCTCCTAGAGATATAGTCGGATCGACTTCAAATTTCTGCTGTGCCTTTTAAAGGCATCGACGATGAAAAGTTGTGCTATCTGTGTGTTTTCGTCAATGGCAGTCGATGCGATGGCGTCGACGATTCAGCCATGAAACAGGAAGTTGTTGTGACTTCACTGTAGATGCTCACATCTGCACCAAACTTTAAAAGTAGGATAGGAGTCCCGCCCTGAACTCATGTACATGCCGACAATCACCCACAGTCATAGCGCCACCTGCTGGCAACAGGAAGTGAGGTACAAAACCTTCATGCAACGTCCGAATCGCGTGGAAAATGCACAGCCGCACCAGCAGAGCTCTAGAATATGCAACGCGGCCGGATCACACCCCGACGAGCTACAGGTGCGAGGGCCCGCCCATCGCTGCTTGCAGCTTTAATTTTATTTAGATTTAAGCTTTGAACCAAAAATCAAATAAGTTGTACAATCTCCTTAGAATTAAAACAATTATTTCACACTCTGACCTGGAAAAAGCAATTCACAAATTTATCTTTTCCAGACTCAACTACTGTAACTCCCTCCTGTCTGGCATTAACCAAATGTCACTCTCTCGCCACCAACTAGTTCAGAATGTAGCAGCTACTCTGGTGGTAAACTTCTGGCCATTCCAAATCTTAAATCTAAAGGTGACCTTGCTTTTGCCATTGGGGCCCTCTGGCTTTGGAAAAAGCTTCCCGATAACATAAGAGTTGCTGAACCGACTTTTAATCCCTTCTTAAAACTCTTTCTTTTAAACCATGTAAACATCTAACTGTCATGCGAATTTCAAGCAGACTTTTGAAATATCGCAAAAAAGAAAAAAAATTGTAAACGCTAAATAGGTGCGTTTCCATCAGCTGGTTTGGAGCAAATAAACCAGGCTACGGCAAGCATAGTTACATCAGTAGTTAACGTTACACATGGCTGTAATAAACAAGACGTATAGGTTCCAAACCAGAAAACCAGTGGTATGGACCTGATGGCCATTGATCTTAGAAAAATGGAGAGAGGTCTCCGTGTGTTATGGGAATATAGATGCCAACAGCGGAAACAGCTGATCAGATGTGAGGTACAAGTTTGCTACATCAGAAATTATTCAGCAAAAGTGTTTCCATCTCCCACTTAGCGCATTAACTCTTTTTTGACAAAGGCAAAAACACCTCAAGCAACCATAACATTTTTTTTGCGAAATTAAATTAATGCTGTTTCCATCAACCTTTTCTAATGTGATGAAAGACACGGCTTTCATGAGATGTTGTCTCTTTTTATTGGTTATAGTGCTTTTATTGTGTGTATTTATTTGTTGTTATATGACTTTTATTTTTGTTTTGTTTTCATAGTGTTTCTTATCTTAATGTTTCAACTTTACCTTAATCTTATCTTGCTGTGTTTGGCATCTGTTGTCGTATTACCTTCTGGCTTTTGCTGTGTCTGTCAAAACACTTTGTAAACTCAGTTTTAACATTTCACAAAAACAAAAAAGGGCTGTTTTTCTGAGCTCATCAGGACAGTGACACTATGATATTAGTGCTTGAAATTGAAAAGTGCCAGTACTCCCCTTTTTCACGTTGATGTGTGAATCAGCCAATATCAGCAAATCATTAAAGGGACAATATGTAAGATTTTCAATGAAATTAATAAAATTTTCATTGCTTTAATTTCAGTGATCTCAAAATTCTCTTGGAAATGAGGCATGAGCCTGTTTTCTCTCTTGCTTGCATCAGCCACTATTCTGCTTTTAATGTGGTCTCCGGGTCGGATTCAGCCCTGTGCGCGCTCCCGAGCCTCTTTCGTACTACAGTGACAACACAGCAGCTAATGACATGCAGTCCACTAACACCGTAAGACAAACGGCTCACAGCAAAACACAGATTCCACATAAGGATATAAAAAAACAATAAAGTTTTATGTGCTGAAGCCCATCAGACCAAACAGGTTCAGATGATGTCGAGTAAGAACAAAGTGAGCATTAGTAAAGCTGGAGAAACACAGAGAGAGCAGTTGCTAATGTTCCCGGTGCAAAGTTAAGTCACTTTCCACATTACTTCACCAACTAACGCGACCCATGTTACCATTCTGTGATTTAGCCTGAGAAAGAATGTAACGGCAAAAAGCAAACATGGAGCGTTTAGTAACGTTAGTCTATAGTGATGCAGCCAGCTAACGCTACAGTAGTTCGGACCTGCCGCTGTTTGCTTCGAAATGTTTAGTTTAGGTTTTTTGCCTTTTACCGATACTCAGGTACACAGCTTCTCCACCTCTCAGTCGCTGTAACTAGTGTGATCCACATAATAGGCTACTGTAACAAATGGCGACAACCCAGAGGAAGAGCCATCCACCAACACTACAGTAAAGTTACTTCTGTCAATAGATCCTCAGAAATATTACACACTGGACCTTTACTTGCATTGAGCGGAAAATGTTGTGAGATATTTCAGAGCATTATTGCCTAAATTGTTGTGATGGTGGTCTACAATGTCATCATTTAAAGTGTTATTTTATGGTATAAAGTTAAGATCACAGTGTTGAAACTCCATAGCTCTGAGTGTATGTGCTCCTTTCTGTCCCAACTGCCCAGGCTCAGCAGTAGCACGTGTGTGTATAAGCAAGCACTTGTGCTTTGGGGAGCAGAGTGAGGAAGCACAGTGAGACAGCAAGGCATCATCAAAAACACCAGGAAAGGAAAATGTAACAGCAGAATTAGTGAAAATTGTGTTACAAAACATACATAAATATAGTCAATCACAGTAGGAGTGTCCTGTCTCTAGCACACAGCACAAACGACACCAGCTTATTCCACAAAGTGAGGTTATGGTTAAAATAGCATGATCAGCAGAGGGCATAGCTAGGACACAGGGAGGGTGAGCAGTGCAGGCAAAAACCAGACATCAGTGATTATCTTTGATCAGTATTAATAATTAATCATTATTAATTAATCATTCTTAATCATTTTATAAACTTTACTCAGTCTTAATAAGTAATAATTTTTAATTCATCATTTTTAATAATTTTGTCTTTAAGTAGGTTTAATCATTAATCATTCTTAATCATTTTCTTTTACCTGGATGTGCCTTGCCTTTACTTATAAGTGGTGAACTGCAGTCATGAATCCAGTAACAAGCTCACTGTGGTTAAGATCCCTTAATGAGAGCATTGGCTGCAGACACTGAGACTATGCACGCCTTGTTCAACTGTTATCTACTGTAGATTTATGACAGCAGGAGAGTCTGCATGTGTTCAAAATCTGCTGTGACAAGTGCATGCTTTGGTCTTCTGTTATATACTGTTGTTATGACTACATGAAGAACTAACTGTTAATATATTAGTCTGCTGATATTAAGGCTACAAGTTTAATTAAAGCTGCAAGCAGCGATGGGCGGGCCCTCGCACATGTAGCACGTCGGGGTGTGATGCGGCCGCGTTGCATATTCTGGAGCTCTGCCGGTGCGGCTGTGCATTTGCTACGCGATTCGGACGTTGCATGAAGGTGTCGTACCTCACTTCCTGTTACCAGCAGGTGGCGCTATGACTGTTGGTAAATATTGGCATGTACATGGGTTTAGGGCGGGACTGTTATTAAACATGTAGAATTTCGAACAGATCTGAGCATCTAAAATGAAGTTACAACCACTTCCTGTGTCATGGCGAAGAGTTGATCTTTGACGCTACGCCACGGACACGCCCATTGACGAAAACACGCAGATAGCACAACTTTTCATCGTCAATGCCTTAAGAAGGCACAGCAGAAATTTGAAGTCGATCCGATTAAATCCCTAGGAGGAGTTAGTTAAAATGCGAGTGTGTGAATCACCAAAACGTTGCCATAAAATTCAAAATGGCCGACTTCCTGTTTGGTTTAGGGCATCGCTCCAAGAGGCTTTTTTGTACCTCTGGACATGATACATGTGCCACAGAAATTTCATTTATGTAGGTCAAACCGTGCGGCGGGGCTGCTTCGTTAAAGGTCACTTCCTGTTGCCAGCAGGTGGCGCTATGACTGGGGGTGAATGTCAGCATGTAGATTTGTTCAGGGCGGGACTCTTGTCAAGCGTGTAAAATTTCGTGCAGATCTGAGCATGGACAGCCAAGTTATTTCAACTTCCTGCTTCATGGCGAATCATCGACGCCACGGACACGCCCATGGACGAAAACGCGCAGATAGCACAACTTTACATCGTCAATGCCTTTAGAAGACACAGCAGAAATTTGAAGTCGATCCGACTAAATCCCTAGGAGGAGTTAATTAAAATACAGGGTGTGTAAATCACCAAAACTTTGCCATAAAATTCAAAATGGCCGACTTCCTGTTGAGTTTAGGGCATCGCTCCAAGAGGCTTTTTGTGCGTCTGGACATGATACATGACCCCATAAAATTTCCTGCACGTAGATCAAACGTGCGGCGGGGGCTGCTTCGTTAAAGGTGACTTCCTCTCGCCAGCAGGTGGCGCTATGACTGTGGGTAAATGTCAGCATGTACATTTGTTCAGGGCGGGACTCTTGTCAAACGTGCAAAATTTTGTGCAGATCTGAGCATGTACAGTGAAGTTATAACAACTTCCTGTTTCATGGCGAATCATCGACGCCACAGACACGCCCATCGACGAAAACGCGCAGATAGCACAACTTTACATCGTCAATGCCTTTAGAAGGCACAGCAGAAATTTGAAGGCGATCCGACGGAACCCCTAGGAGGAGTTAGTTAAAGTACAGAGTGTGTAAATCATCCCAAAATGGCCGCACAATTCAAAATGGCTGACTTCCTGTCAGGTTTAGGGCATTGCTCCAAGAGGCTTTTTTGTGCGTCTGGACATGATCCATGTGCCACAGAAATTTCGTATATGTAGGTAAAGCGTGCGGCGGGGGCTGCTTCGTTAAAGTTCACTTCCTGTTGCCAGCAGGTGGCGCTATGACTGTGGGTGAATGTCGGCATGTACACGTGTTCAGGGCTGGGCTCTTGACAAACGTGCAAAATTTCGTGCAGATCTGAGCATATACAGCCAAGTTGCAACAACTTCCTGTTTCAGTGGCGAATCATCAGCGCCACGGACACGCCATTGACGAAAACAGCGCAGATAGCACAACTTTACATCGTCAATGCCTTTAGAAGGCACAGCAGAAATTTGAAGTCGATCCGACGGAATCCCTAGGAGGAGTTAGTTAAAGTACGGAGTGTGCGAATCGTCCCAAAATGGCCGCACAATTCAAAATGGCCGACTTCCTGTCAGGTTTAGGGCATTGCTCCAAGAGGCTTTTGTGCGTCTGGACATGATCCATGTGCCACAGAAATTTCGTATATGTAGGTCAAAGCGTCGCGTGCGGGGCTGCTTCGTTAAAGTTCACTTCCTGTTGCCAGCAGGTGGCGCTATGACTGTGGGTGAATGTCGGCATGTACATGTGTTCAGGGCTGGGACTCTTGATCAAGCGTGCAAAATTTCGTGCAGATCTGAGCATATACAGCCAAGTTACAACAACTTCCTGTTTCATGGCGAATCATCAGCGCCACGGACCGTCCATTGACGAACAGCGCGAGATAGCACAACTTTACATCGTCAATGCCTTTAGAAGGCACAGCAGAAATTTGAAGTCGATCCGACGGAACCCCTAGGAGGAGTTAGTTAAAGTACGGAGTGTGCGAATCGTCCCAAAATGGCAGCCAAATTCAAAATGGCGGACTTCCTGTCGAGTTTAGGGTATGGGTTCTTGAGGCTTTTTTGTGCGTCTTGATATGATACACGTCCCCACCAAATTTCGTCCATGTAGGTCGAAGCGTGGACGAGGGGCTAATTTTTCTAATTTTCTAGGTGGCTAGCGAGCCATTTTGCCCGCCCGTCCGCGAAACCCACAAAATACTGAAATTTTTCACCAGTCCTGACATGCGTGCCAAATTTGGTGAGTTTTCGAGCATGTTGCGACTGCGAAAATTGAGCTTACTTTGCAGAAAAATAATAAAGAAAGAAAAAAAATTAAAGCTGCAAGCAGCGATGGGCGGGCCCTCGCACATGTAGCGCGTCGGGGTGTGAGCCGGTCGCGTTGCCTATTCAGCACCTTTCCGGTCGCGGGTGTGAATTTTCTATGCGCCGGATGTTGCATGAAGGTGTTGTACCGCAATTCCTGTTACCAGCAGGTGGCGCTATGACTGTGGGTGAATGTTGGCATGTATATGTGTTCAGGGCGGGACTCTTATCGTCCCTGTAAAGTTTGGTGCCGATGTGAGCATGTACAGTTAAGTTAGAACCACTTCCTGTGTCATGGCGATGACTTGATCTTTGATGCCACGGCACGGACATGCCCATTGACGAAAACTTCGCAGATAGCACAACTTTTACGTCGTCAATGCCCTTAGAAGGCACAGCAGAAATTTGAAATCAATCCGACTGAAACCCTAGGAGGAGTTAGTTAAAGTGCGTAGTGTGTAAATCACCAAATACTTGGCGTAATATTCAAAATGGCGGACTTCCTGTCAGGTTTAGGGCATCGCTCAAGAGGCTTTTGTACCTCTTGACATGATACATGTCCCCAAAAATTTCGATGCGTGTAGATAAAACCTGCGGCGGGGGCTGCTTTGTTAAAAGTCACTTCCTGTCGCCAGAAGGTGGCGCTATGACTGCGGGTAAATGTCGGCATATAGATTTGTTCAGGGCGGGACTCTTGTCAATAGTGTCAAATTTGGTGCAGATCTGAGCATGTACAGCCAAGTTACAACAACTTCCTGTTTCATGGCGAATCATTGATGCCACGGACACGCCCATTGACGAAAACGCGCAGATAGCACAACTTTTCATCGTCAATGCCTTTAGAAGGCACAGCAGAAATTTGAAGTCGATCCGACTAAATCCCTAGGAGGAGTTCGTTAAAGTACGGAGTGTGCAAATCGTCCCAAAATGTCCGCCAAATTCAAAATGGCGGACTTCCTGTCGAGTTTAGGGTATGGGTTCTTGAGGCTTTTTTGTGCGTCTTGATATGATACACGTCCCCACCAAATTTCGTGCATGTAGGTCGAACGTGGACGAGGGGCTAATTTTTCTAATTTTCTAGGTGGCGTTAGCGAGCCATTTTGCCCTGCCATCCGCGAAACCCCAAAATACGAAATTTTTCACCAGTCCTGACACGTGTGCCAAGTTTGGTGAGTTTTCGAGCATGTTGCGACGCTGAAAAATGAGCTTACTTTGCAGAAAAAAGAAAGAAAGAAAGAAAGAAAAAAAATAATCCTAACAGTTTCAATAGGGTCCTCGCACGGTTCGTGCTCGGGCCCTAATTAAAGCTGCAAGCAGCGATGGGCGGGCCCTCGCACACGTAGCCCGTCGGGGTGTGAGCGGTCAGCGTTTCCTATTGTAGACCCTGCCAGTGCGGCGTTGAATTTTCTATGCGCTTCGGACACTGCATGAAGGTTTTGTAACTCACTTCCTGTTGCTAGCAGGTGGCGCTATGACTGTGGGTGAATGTCTGCATGTACATGTGTTCAGGGTCGGACTGTTAATGAACATGTGAAATTTCGTACAGATCTGAGCATCTACAGTGAAGTTACAACCACTTCCTGTGTCATGGCGATGAGTTGATCTTTGACGCCACGCCACGGACACGCCCATTGATGAAAACTCGCAGATAGCACAACTTTTCATCGTCAATGCCTTTAGAAGTCACAGCAGAAATTTGAAGTCGATCCGACTAAATCCCTAGGAGGAGTTCGTTAAAGTACGGAGTGTGTAAATAATCCAAAAATGGCCGCACAAATCAAAATGGCCGACTTCCTGTCGGGTTTAGGGTATCGCTCCAGGAGGCTTTTTTGTACCTCTGGACATGATACACGTGCCACAGAAATTTTGTAGATGTCGGTGAAACGTGCAGCGGGGGCTGCTTCGTTAAAGGTGACTTCCTGTTGCCAGGAGGTGGCGCTATCACTGGGGGTGAATGTTGGCATGTAGATTTGTTCAGGGCGGGAGTCTTGTGAAACGTGTAAAATTTTGTGTAGATCTGAGCATGTACAGCCAAGTTACTACAACTTCCTGTTTCATGGCGAATCGTCGACGCCACGGACACGCCCATGGACGATAACGCGCAGATAGCACAACTTTACATCGTCAATGCCTTTAGAAGGCACAGCAGAAATTTGAAGTCGATCTGATTCCGTCCCTAGGAGGAGTTAGTTAAAGTACAGAGTGTGTAAATCATCCAATAATGGCGGCAAAATTCAAAATGGCCGACTTCCTGTGGGGTTTAGGGCATCGCTCCAAGAGGCTTTTCTGTACCTCTTGACATGATACATGTCCCCAAAAATTTTGTAGCGTGTAGATCAAGCGTGCGGCGGGGCTGCTTCGTTAAAGGTCACTTCCTGTCGCCAGCAGGTGGCGCTATGGCTATGGTTGAATGTCGGCATGTACATGTGTTCAGGGCGGGACTCTTGTCAAACGTGTAAAATTTCGTGCAGATCTGAGCACGTACAGTGAAGTTACAACAACTTCCTGTTTCATGGCGAATCGTCAACGCCACGGACACACCCAGCGACGAAAACGCGCAGATAGCACAACTTTTCATCGTCAATGCCTTTAGAAGGCACAGCAGAAATTTGAAGTCGATCCGACTAAATCCCTAGGAGGAGTTCGTTAAAGTACGGAGTGTGCAAATCGTCCCAAAATGTCCGCCAAATTCAAAATGGCGGACTTCCTGTCGAGTTTAGGGTATGGGTTCTTGAGGCTTTTTTGTGCGTCTTGATATGATACACGTCCCCACCAAATTTCGTGCCTGTAGGTTGAATGTGGAGGAGGGGCTAATTTTTTCTAATTTTCTAGGTGGCGCTAGCAAGCCATTTTGCCCTGCCCGTCCGCGAAACCCACAAAATATGAAATTTTTCACCAGTCCTGACATGCGTGCCAAATTTGGTGAGTTTTCGAGCATGTTGCGACCGCTGAAAAATGAGCTTACTTTGCAGAAAAATAATAAAGAAAGAAAAAAATAATCCTAACAGTTTCAATAGGGTCCTCGCACCGTTAGTGCTCGGGCCCTAATTAAAGCTGCAAGCAGCGATGATGGGCCCTCGCGACCTGTAGCGTCGATGCGTGGTGACGCGTTGTATATTCTGGAGCTCTGCTAGCTGCGGCTGTGCATTTGCTACTGCGCTCGGACATTGCATGAAGGTTTTGTACCTCACTTCTTGTTGCCAGCAGGTGGCTATGACTGCGGGTGAATGTGGGCATGTACTTGTGTTGAGGCGGGACTCATGTCAAGCCTGTAAAATATCGTGCATATCTGAGCAGGTACAGTGAAGTTACAACCATTTCCTGTGTCATGGCGAAGAGTTGATCTTTGACGCCACGCCACGGACACGCCCATTGACGAAAACTCACAGATAGCACAACTTTACATCTTCAATGCCTTCAGAAGCCACAGCAGAAATTTGAAGTCGATCCGACTCTATCTCTAGGAGGAGTTCGTGAAAGTACAGAGTGTGTAAGTCACCAAAACGTTGCCATAAAAATCAAAATGGCCGACTTCCTGTTGAGTTTAGGGGAGTGGTCCAAGAGACTTTTTTGTGCGTCTGGACATAATACACGTGCCACAGAAATTTTATACATGTAGGTCAAACGTGCGACGGGGGCTGCTTCGTTAAAGGTCACTTCCTGTTGCCAGCAGGTGGCGCTATGAGTGGGGGTGAATGTCAGCATATAGATTTGTTCAGGACGGGACTCTTGTCAATCGTGTAAAATTTCGTGCAGATCTGAGCATTTACAGCCAAGTTACTACAACTTCCTGTTTCATGGCGAATCATCGACGCCACGGACACGCCCATCGACGAAAACGCGCAGATAGCACAACTTTACATCATCAATGCCTTTAGAAGGCACAGCAGAAATGTGAAGTCGATCCGACTAAATCCCTAGGAGGAGTTCGTTAAAGTATGGAGTTTGTAAATCATCCAAAACAGGCGTAAAATTCAAAATGGCCGACTTCCTGTTGTGTTTAGGGGAGTGGTCCAAGAGGCTTTTTTGTGTGACTGGACTTGATACATGAGCCACAGAAATTTTGAACATGTAGGTCAAATGTGCGGCGGGGGCTGCTTCGTTAAAGGTCACACAAAGGTCACTTCCTTTTGCCAGCAGGTGGCGCTATGATTGTGGGTGAATGTCGGCATGTACATGTGTTCAGGGCGGGACTCTTGTCAAGCATGTAAAATTTCATGCAGATCTGAGCATGTACAGTGAAGTTACAACCACTTCCTGTGTCACGCCAATGAGTTGATCTTTGTCGCCACGCCACGGACACGCCCATTGACGAAAATGCACAGATAGCACAACTTTTCATCGTCAATGCCTTGAGAAGGCACAGCAGAAATTTGAAGTCGATCCGACTAAATCCCTAGGAGGAGTTCGTTAAAGTATGGAGTTTGTAAATCATCCAAAAACAGGCGTAAAATTCAAAATGGCCGACTTCCTGTTGGGTTTAGGGGAGTGGTCCAAGAGGCTTTTTTGTGTGACTGGACTTGATACATGAGCCACAGAATTTTCGTACATGTAGGTCAAACGTGTGGCGGGGGCTGCTTCGTTTAAGGTCACTTCCTGTTGCCAGCAGGTGGCGCTACGACTATGGTTGAATGTTGGCATGTACATTTGTTCAGGGCGGGACTCTTGTCAAATGTACAAAATTTGGTGCAGATCTGAGCATTTATAGCGAAGTTACTCCAACTTCCTGTTTCATGGCCGAATCGGCGACGGCGCGGACACGCATCGCATCGGCAACGCGCAGATAGCACAACTTTACATCTTCAATGCCTTGAGAAGGCACAGCAGAAATTTGAAGTCGATCCGACTAAATCCCTAGGAGGAGTTCGTTAAAGTACGAAGTGTCGCGAATCGTCCCAAAATGGCCACCAAATTCAAAATGGCGGACTTCCTGTCGAGTTTAGGGTATGGGTTCTTGAGGCTTTTTTGTGCGTCTTGATAAGATACACGTCCCCACCAAATTTCGTGCATGTAGGTCGAGCGTGGACGAGGGGCTAATTTTTCTAATTTTCTAGGTGGCGCTAGCGAACCATTTTGCCTCGCCCGTCCGCGAAACCCACAAAATACGAAATTTTTCACCAGTCCTGACACGCTTGCCAAATTTGGTGAGTTTTCGAGCATGTTGCGACGCGAAAATTGAGCTTACTTTGCAGAAAAAAAAGAAAAGAAAGAAAAAGAAAAAAATTAAAGCTGCAAGCAGCGATGGGCAGACCCTCGCACATGTAGCGGCGTCAGGGTGTGAGCGGTCGGCGTTGCCTATTGTAGACCCCTGACTGTCGCGGCTGTGAATTTTCTATGCGCTTCGGACGCTGCACGAAGGTTTTGTAACTCACTTCCTGTTACCAGCAGGTGGCGCTATGACTCTGGGTGAATGTCGGCATGTACATGTGTTCAGGGCGCGACTGTTATCCTACATGTAAAGTTTGGTGCAGATGTGAGCATGTACATTGAAGTTACAACCACTTCCTGTGTCATGGCGAAGAGTTGATCTTTGACGCCACGGCACGGACACGCGTATCGACGAAAACTCGCAGATAGCACAACTTTTCATCGTCAATGCCTTTAGAAGGCACAGCAGAAATTTGAAGGCGATCAGACTAAATCTCTAGGAGGAGTTAGTTAAAGTACAGAGTGTGTAAATCACTAAAAAATGGAGGGAAAATTCAAAATGGCCGACTTCCTGTTGGGTTTCGGGCATCGCTCCAAGAGGCTTTTTTGTGCGTCTGGACATGATACATGTGCCACAGAAATTTCGTACGTGTAGGTCAAACGTGGGGCGGGGGCTGCTTCGTTTAAGGTGACTTCCTGTTGTCAGCAGGTGGCGCTATGGCTGTGGGTGAATGTCGGCATGTAGATTTGTTCAGGGCGGGACTGTTGTCAAGCGTGTAAAGTTTCGAGCAGATCTGAGCATGTACAGGGAAGTTACAACAACTTCCTGTTTAATGGCGAATCATCAACGCCATGGACACGCCCATTGACGAAAACGCACAGATAGCACAACTTTACATCGTCAATGCCTTTAGAAGGCACAGCAGAAATTTGAAGTCGATCCGACTAAACCCTAGGAGGAGTTAGTTAAAGTACTGAGTGTGTAAGTCGTCCAAAATGGCCGCCAAATTCAAAATGGCGGACTTCCTGTCGAGTTTAGGGTATGGGTTCTTGAGGCTTTTTGGTGCGTCTTGATATGATACACGTCCCCACCGAATTTTGTCCATGTAGGTCGAGCGTGGACGAGGGGCTAATTTTTCTAATTTTCTAGGTGGCGCTAGCGAGCCATTTTCCCATCCATCCGCGAAACCAAGAAAATACGAAATTTTTCACCAGTCCTGACATGCGTGTGCCAAATTTGGTGAGTTTTGAGCATGTTGCGACCGCGAAAATGGGGCTTACTTTGCAGAAAAAGAAAAAAGAAAAAAATTAAAGCTGCAAGCAGCGATGGGCGACCCTCGCACCCGTGAAGCGTCGGGGTGTGATGCTGACGCGTTGCATATTCTGGAGCTCTGCCAGTCGCGGCTGTGCATTTGCTACAGCGCCGGACGTTGCATGAAGGTTTTGTACCTCACTTCCTGTTGCCAGCAGGTGGCGCTATGACTGTGGGTGAATGTCGGCATGTACATGTGTTCAGGGCAGGGCTGTTATTAAACATGTAAAATTTCGGACAGATCTGAGCATGTACAGTGAAGTTACAGCCACTTCCTGTGTCATGGCGAAGACTTGATCTTGACGCCACGCCACGGACACGCCGATTGACGAAACAGCGCAGATAGCACAACTTTTCATCGTCAATGCCTTTAGAAGGCACAGCAGAAATTTGAAGTCGATCCGACTAAATCCCTAGGAGGAGTTCGTTAAAATATGGAGTGTGTAAATCGTTCCAAAATGGCGGCCATAAATCAAAATGGCGGACTTCCTGTCGAGTTTAGGGTATGGGTTCTTAGAGGCTTTTGTGCGTCTGGACATGATAGATGTGCCACAGAAATTTCGTACATGTAAGTCAAACGTGCGGCGGGGGCTGCTTCGTTAAAGTTCACTTCCTGTTGCCAGCAGGTGGCGCTATGACTGTGGGTGAATGTCGGCATGTAGATTCGTTCAGGGCGGGACTCTTGTCAAACGTGTAAAATTTTGTGCAGATCTGAGCATGTACAGCCAAGTTACTACAACTTCCTGTTTCATGGCGATTCATCGACGCCACGGACACGCCCATTGGCGAAAGCAGCGCAGATAGCACAACTTTTCATCGTCAATGCCTTGAGAAGGCACAGCAGAAATTTGAAGTCGATCCGACTAAATCCCTAGGAGGAGTTCGTCAAAGTACGGAGTGTGCAAATCGTCCCAAAATGGCCACCAAATTCAAAATGGCGGACTTCCTGTCGAGTTTAGGGTATGGGTTCTTGAGGCTTTTTTGTGCGTCCTGATATGATACACGTCCCCACCAAATTTCGTGCATGTAGCGTCAAACGGGGACGAGGGGCTAATTTTTCCTAATTTTCTAGGTGGCGCTAGCGAGCCATTTTAGCCACGCCGTCCGCGAAACCCACAAAATACGAAATTTTTCACCAGTCCTGACACGCGTGCCAAATTTGGTGAGTTTTCGAGCATGTTGCGACGCTGAAAAATGAGCTTACTTTGCAGAAAAATAAAGAAAGAAAGAAAGAAAGAAAAAAAAAATAAATAATCCTAACAGTTTCAATAGGGTCCTCGCACGGTTCGTGCTCGGGCCCTAAAAATTAAAGCTGCAAGCAGCGATGGTGGACCCTCGCACATGTAGCGTCGGGGTGTGAGCGATCGGCGTTGCCTATTCAGCACCTTTCCCGGTGCGGGTGTGAATTTTCAACGCGCTTCGGATGTTGCATGAAGGTGTTGTACCGCACTTCCTGTTGCCAGCAGGTGGCGCTATGACTGTGGGTGAATGTTGGCATGTACATGTGTTCAGGGCGGGAGTCTTATCCTCCCTGTAAAGTTTGGTGCCAATGTGAGCATGTACAGTTAAGTTAGAACCACTTCCTGTGTCATGGCGATGACTTGATCTTTGATGCCACGCATACGGACACGCCCATTGACGAAAACTTCGCAGATAGCACAACTTTTCATCGTCAATGCCCTTAGAAGGCACAGCAGAAATTTGAAATCAATCCGACTGAATCCCTAGGAGGAGTTAGTTAAAGTGCGTAGTGTGTAAATCACCAAAAACTTGGCGTAATATTCAAAATGGCGGACTTCCTGTCAGGTTTAGGGCATCGCTCCAAGAGGCTTTTATGCGTCTTGACATGATACATGTCCCCAAAATTTCGATGCGTAAAGATATAACCTGCGGCGGGGCTGCTTTGTTAAAGGTCACTTCCTGTCGCCAGAAGGTGGCGCTATGACTGCGGGTAAATGTCGGCATGTAGATTTGTTCAGGGCGGGACTCTTGTCAATAGTGTCAAATTTGGTGCAGATCTGAGCATGTACAGCCAAGTTACAACAACTTCCTGTTTCATGGCGAATCATCAGCGCTACCGGACACGCCCATTGGCGAACAGCGCGCAGATAGCACAACTTTTCATCGTCAATGCCTTTAGAAGGCACAGCAGAAATTTGAAGTTGATCCGACTAAATCCCTAGGAGGAGTTCGTTAAAGTCACGCAGTGTGTAAATCACCAAAAAATTGCCATAAAATTCAAAATGGCCGACTTCCTGTTGAGTTTAGGGCATTGCTCCAAGAGGCTTTTGTGCGTCTGCACATGATAGATGTACCACAGAATTTTCGTACATGTAGGTCAAAGCGTGCGGCGGGGGCTGCTTCGTTAAAGGTCACTTCCTGTTGCCAATAGGTGGCGCTATGACTCTGGTTGAATGTTGGCATGTACATTTGTTCAGGGCGGGACTCTTGTCAAATGTACAAAATTTGGTGCAGATCTGAGCATTTATAGCGAAGTTACTACAACTTCCTGTTTCATGGCGAATCGTCGGCCTACCGGACACGTCCATCGGCGAAAACGCGCAGATAGCACAACTTTACATCGTCAATGCCTTTAGAAGGCACAGCAGAAATTTGAAGTCGATCGGACTAAATCCCTAGGAGGAGTTCGTTAAAGTACGCAGTGTGCAATTAGATCCCAAAATGGCCACCAAAATCAAAATGGTGGACTTCCTGTCGAGTTTAGGGTATGGGTTCTTGAGGCTTTTTGTGCGTCTTCATATGATACACGTCCCCACCAAATTTCGTGCATGTAGGTCGAGCGTGGACGAGGGGCTAATTTTTCTAATTTTCTAGGTGGCGCTAGCGAGCCATTTTGCCACGCCCATCCGCGAAACCCGCAAAATACGAAATTTTTCACCAGTCCTGACATGCGTGCCAAATTTGGTGAGTTTTCGAGCATGTTGCGGCCGCGAAAATTGAGCTTACTTTGCAGAAAAAAGAAAAAAGAAAAAAAAAGAAAAATTAAAGCTGCAAGCAGCGATGGGCGGGCCCTCGCACCTGTAGCGCTTCGGGGTGTGAGCCGGTTGCGTTGCTTATTGTGGACCCCTGCTTGTGCGGCTTTGAATTGTCTTTGCGCTTCGGACACTGCATGAAGGTTTTGTACCTCACTTCCTGTTGGCAGCAGGTGGCGCTATGACTGTGGGTTAATGTCGGCATGTTCATGTGTCCAGGGCGGGACTCTTGTCAAACGTGTAAAATTTCGTGCAGATCTGAGCATGTACAGCCAAGTTACAACAACTTCCTGTTTCATGGCGAATCATCGACGCCACGGACACGCCCATTGACGAAACCGCGCAGATAGCACAACTTTTCATGTGCCTTTAGAAGGCACAGCAGAAATCTGAAATCGATTGGACAAAATCCCTAGGAGGAGTTAGTTAAAGTACCGAGTGTGTAAATCACCAAAAAATTGGCATAAAATTCAAAATGGCGGACTTCCTGTCGGGTTTAGGGCATCGCTCCAAGAGGCTTTTTGGTACGTCTGGACATGATCCATGTGCCACAGAAATTTCGTACATGTAGGTCAAACGTGGGGCGGGGGCTGCTTCGTTAAAGGTCACTTCCTGTTGCCAGCAGGTGGCGCTATGACTGTGGTTGAATGTCGGCATGTACACGTGTTCAGGGCGGGACTCTTGTCAAACATGCAAAATTTCGTGCAGATCTGAGCATGTACAGCCAAGTTACTACAACTTCCTGTTTCATGGCGAATCGTCAACGCCACGGACACGGCAATCGACGAAAACCATTTAAACCATTTAGCCATTTTGCCCCGCCCATCCGCGAAACTGACAAAATACGAAATTTTTCACCAGTCCTGACATGTGTGCCAAATTTGGTGAGTTTTCGAGCATGTTGCGGCGCTGAAAATGGGCCTTACTTTGCAGAAAAAGAAAAAAGAAAAAAAAAAATTAAAGCTGCAAGCAGCGATGGTGGACCCTCGCACATGTGGCGGCGTCGGTGAGGCGGCCGCGTTGCTTATTGTGGACCCTGCCTGTCAGCGGCTGTGAATTTTCTATGCGTTTGGACGCTGCATGAAGGTGTTGTAACTTCGCTTCCTTTTGCCAGCAGGTGGCGCTATGACTGTGGGTGAATGTTGGCATGTGTTCAGGGCGGGACTCTTGTCAATTGTGTAAAATTTCGTGCAGATCTGAGCATGTACACTGAAGTTACAACCACTTCCTGTGTCATGGCGAAGACTTGATCTTTGGCATACGCCACAGACCACGCCGATTGGCGAAAATTCACAGATAGCACAACTTTTCATCGTCAATGCCTTTAGAAGGCACAGCAGAAATGTGAATTCGATCCGACTGTATCTCTAGGAGGAGTTAGTTAAAAGTACAGAGTGTGTAAATCACCAAAACTTTGCCATAAAATTCAAAATGGCCGACTTCCTGTCGAGTTTAGGGTATGGGTTCAGGAGGCTTTTTTGTGCGTCTGGACATGCCAGATGTACCACAGAAATTTCGTAGATGTTGGTCAAAGGTGTGGCGGGGGCTGCTTCGTTAAATGTCACTTCCTCGTTGCCAGCAGGTGGCAGCTATGGCTGGGGGTGAATGTCGGCATGTACTTGTGTTCAGGGCGGGACTCTTGTCAATCGTGTAAAATTTCATGCAGATCTGAGCATATACAGCCAAGTTACTACAACTTCCTGTTTCATGGCGAATCATCTACGCAATGGACACGCCCATTGACGAAAACGCGCAGATAGCACAACTTTACATCGTCAATGTCTTGAGAAGGCACAGCAGAAATTTGAAGTCGATCCGACTAAATCCCTAGGAGGAGTTCGTTAAAGTACGGAGTGTGCAAATCGTCCCAAAATGTCCGCCAAATTCAAAATGGCGGACTTCCTGTCGAGTTTAGGGTATGGGTTCTTGAGGCTTTTTTGTGCGTCTTGATATGATACACGTCCCCACCAAATTTCGTGCATGTAGGTCGAACGTGGACGAGGGGCTAATTTTTTCTAATTTTCCAGGTGGCGCTAGCGAGCCATTTTGCCCTGCCCGTCCGCGAAACCCGCAAAATACGAAATTTTTCACCAGTCCTGACATGCGTGCCAAATTTGGTGAGTTTTCGAGCATGTTGCGGCCGCGAAAATTGAGCTTACTTTGCAGAAAAAAGAAAAAAGAAAAAAAAAGAAAAATTAAAGCTGCAAGCAGCGATGGGCGGGCCCTCGCACATGTAGCACGTCGGGGTGTGAGCCGGTCGCGTTTCCTATTGTAGACCCCTGCCTGTGCGGCGTTGAATTTTCTATGCGCTTCGGACACTGCATGAAGGTTTTGTAACTCACTTCCTGTTGCTAGCAGGTGGCGCTATGACTGTGGGTGAATGTCTGCATGTACATGTGTTCAGGGTCGGACTGTTAATGAACATGTGAAATTTCGTACAGATCTGAGCATCTACAGTGAAGTTACAACCACTTCCTGTGTCATTGCGATGAGTTGATCTTTGACGCCACGCCACGGACACGCCCATTGATGAAAACTCGCAGATAGCACAACTTTTCATCGTCAATGCCTTTAGAAGTCACAGCAGAAATTTGAAGTCGATCCGACTAAATCCCTAGGAGGAGTTCGTTCAAATATGGAGTGTGTAAATCGTTCCAAAATGGCGGCCATATTCAAAATGGCGGACTTCCTGTCGAGTTTAGGGTATGGGTTCTTGAGGCTTTTTTGTGCGTCTTCATATGATACACGTCCCCACCAAATTTCGTCCATGTAGGTCGAACGTGGACGAGGGCTAATTTTTCCAATTTTGTAGGTGGCGCTAGCGAGCCATTTTACCGCGACGTCCACGAAACCCACAAAATACGAAATTTTTCACCAGTCCTGACATGCGTGCCAAATTTGGTGAGTTTTCGAGCATGTTAGCGGCGCGAAAATGGGGCTTACTTTGCAGAAAAATAAAGAAAAAAAAAAAATAATCCTAACAGTTTCAATAGGGTCCTTCGCACGTTTCGTGCTCGGGCCCTAAATAATCCTTACAATTTCAATAGGGTCCTTCGCACGTTTCGTGCTCGGGCCCTAATAATCCTTACAATTTCAATAGGGTCCTCGCACCGTTAGTGCTCGGGCCCTAAAAAAAAATAATCCTAACAGTTTCAATAGGGTCCTCGCACGGTTCGTGCTCGGGCCCTAATAATCCTAACAGTTTCAATAGGGTCCTCGCACGGTTCGTGCTCGGGCCCTAATTACTGATTAAGGGGTTGATTGTCAACGTCCAACCTCTTATAGCCTTTGTGAACTTTGAGTTAACTTGCTGAAGAAATTTTTGCTTAACTTTTCACAACAGAGAGAGGATGAATAGAAGACGTCAAAAAGATGATAAGCAGAAAGTAGAACACAGCCAGCATTAGGGCTGGGTATCAAAATCAAGACATACTTTCAATGTAACATCAGCCTATATTGTGTTTTTATTCCTCTTTCTTTAGTTTTTATAATGTAATTTCATTGTTTATTAATTATATATTTTTTATTGTTTATATGTGAATTTGTACTCTGGCAACATTGCAACCTAAACATTCATGGCAACAGGCCTGAGAGAAAGAGAGAGAGAGAGAGAGAGAAAGAGAGAAATCTCTCATCTCATCTCATGGAAACAAGTTTCTGCCTCTACATATCAAAGTTTCCTCCTCACTAGAGGAAGAGGTGTCCAGGCAACAACTATCACAATAGAAAGGAAACTCTTTAATCCGCTGCAGCAAAGTCACAGACATCAGCCCAAGGATCGTTACTTGATGTCACCGTCACACGGAAGCGCTTCTGCCGGCTGCACATACAGGTCTGTGTGCGGCGGTGGCGTCGGGAAAATGTACCGTGTGTGGAAGCTACCGCGCTACTCTGTCAATAAAAGAGCTTTGATTTGATTCAGAAAACAGTGACGCTGCCACCAAGCTACTGAGAAATGTAGTTAAACTAGTAACGGTGCTGCTTGTAGCGACGCTGCTGCCCAACGCTGCTCGTACGGTGGGCGTGTTGAAGCAGCTCGGTGGCAGCAGGGCGCTGAGATGATGACTGCAAAGTTCTGTCTGGTTGCAGCAAAGACGGAGCGACTTTCTGCTCTTAAGTTTATTCCACGCACAGTCAAAGGCTTCACCAGGTTTGTCGTTTTGTCTCTTGGCAGCAATTATCTTACGTCGCAAATATTGCATCGCGCGCTGTTGTATCAAGCCACACTTTTGATTTTCTCCACGTCTTTTACATCCACCAGCCACGTCTCTGTGCGTAACCGGTGTGAGCTAGTGTTTACATCACCACAGCCAATTACAATCACTTTTAGATGTGGGCACATCAAGAATGCTGCATGCTTATTGGCTCATTGGCGTTTACAATAACCTTTAGGTATCGAACTTTGGTAACGAAAGACAAGGCATTTTAGATTAGATTAGACTAGATACTCGGTGGTATTGAGGCAATTCGGTCGGTGCCTAAAAAGTATTGAACTCGATACCCAGCCCTAGCCAGCATAAGATCAAGATAACTGCAAGAAACCAATCATTAATGAAAGATACAGCATTGCATATGTTACTCTTTTATTATTTTTAAGAAATATATATGTCAGATTATGCATGCATAACTTTTTTTAAAAACGGTGAGACTGAACTTGAAATGTAAATGGTGAATTTCTTATCCAGTAGTGTAAAACAATACAGTAGTGAATGACAGCTGGAAAACATTGTTAATTTGTAAAATAACAAATTTAAGCAGCATGACAGCAGGATAAGAAATTCACATAGGGAAAGGAGGGGGCAAACCAGCCCAGAGGGTGATATATAAGGCTGTCTGCAGACCATTGCAGGATTGACTCCATCCTCTGACCTGCAGGGATGTTGTACAGGTATCTGTCCTGTTTTGACTCTTGACCGTCTCCAGAGAAGTTTTTGATTGCAAACTTACTGACTATAGTAGAAAGTTAATGGGGTATTTTTTGACAAAGTTTAAAAGCTGGTGAAGGTGGGGGCACAGGCTTAACTGGCCCAGCCTGGTCGGACATCTGACCCAACAAAAACACATTGCTGCACCTCTTTATATGTGTTAAAATCTTAAGGAATGAATTCCCCAGTCAATGATATTAAAGCAGATGGTTTACCTTTAACAAATGGTGCACAATATGAGGAGTTATTTGACAAATATTTGATAATGTGTTATTTAATCCCCATTAAGCAATTCTGACCACTAGATGGCAGAAAAAGAAAGCAAACAGAGTAAACTCCCAGCAACAGAGCAATTACATCAATTTACCAAGCAAACCTTCCACATTCCAGGGACATTCCATGTCAAATACGTTGGTGCTCAAAGTGAATGGAAATCAAAAGTCAAAGTAATTAAATTGCATTTTCAGCAACCTACAGCATGATTATATCAGTGATTCCAGTAAGACCAGAGGAGGACTCAAACTCAGCCGAAGTGGATGGACAATGTTTACCAGATGTGGAATTCTTATTGTTGAGATGTCGGCCATACAATCTGCCCAGAGAATTCACCAGTATTTTTTGTCGTTGCTGTTTACATTCCTTTACATGCAAATTCCAAAAAATGCACTACAGGAACTGTATGAGGTCATCAGCAGTCACATGACAAAACAACATCCCAAAAGGGTAAGCTAAACCCTGGACCACGTCTACAGGAGTATTCCTGGCAGCTAAAGCCCTCCCCCAACCCCATTTTGGTTTATCAGACCATATTTCTTTGTTTCTCCTGCTCACTTACACCCAGCTGATTAAAAGGATCAAGCCAAGTGCGCAGTCTGGCACATGTTCAGAGAGGCCACCCAGGAGAACCACATCTGAGGAATATACATCATCAATGACATCTTACATCAGCAAATATGCTGTCCAGAACCAAAGCGAAACTAACTGAAAACATTTCTGATCAGGCAGAAGTCTCACCACAAACCCACAAGTGTTAATGTCAGCAACTCTGATAAAGTGCAGCTCACAGTCCCAAACAGAGCACGGTTGCACTTCAGTTTTTTTATGTTTATATTGCAAAAATCTAGCAGCTACCTTACCACTCTGTCAGCGAAAGTAACTTGATTACTGTCATGGCATACACCTAAATCTTACTGTACACATCTGGTTATTACTGACATCTCCCTGTCTACGTCAGGGGAGTTGAGGTGGAGCAGAGCTGTTCAGGTTCCTGGGAATCAGCATCACAGAGAACCTGACATGGTAGGGATCGATACCTGGTTCTAAAAGGACCCGGTACCAAAAAGTAATTTAATGTCATTTAAATCAAATCTGATTTAACTTGAACCATGATGAATAAAAAAACTAATGCTGTTTAGTGATGGGCTCTGAAATGTGGTATTAAACGGGCCTGGGGTTAAAGACCAACATGTTGATCATCAGGCTGCAGCCTCTGCCCGCTCTCTGTTGCAAAATTTCTGTCTCATTCTCTCTGCAGGAGAAAGTCCAGTTACCTGAGGGTAGGACAGGAAGTGATGCAGGGTGGTTAAAGGTGGTACTACAAAATATGTAAAATACAACGTGTACCTTACTAAACATAAATTGTGCGGCCAACTGAAAAAATTCACTCCCAGGCCTTTTTTTGTTTTATGTGTATATATATATATATATATATATATATATATATAAGCAAACTCCTTGTATGTTAAAACCTACTTGGCAATAAACCTGATTCTGATATTAAGATATTTTCTAATGTTAAACTCAGATAAAACTGAAGTTATTGTTCTAGGCCCTAAGCACCTCCGCGACGCATTATCTAAAGATATAGTTTCCCTGGATGGCATCGCCCTGGCCTCCAGCACCACTGTGAGAAATCTTGGAGTTATCTTTGACCAGGACATGTCGTTTAACTCTCACATTAAGCAAATTTCAAGGACCGCCTTTTTTCACCTACGTAATATTGCAAAAAATCAGGAACATCCTGTCTAAAAATGATGCAGAAAAACTAGTCCATGCATTTGTTACTTCTAGACTGGATTACTGCAATTCCTTATTATCAGGCTCTTCGAAAAGTCCATTAAGACTCTTCAGCTGATCCAGAATGCTGCAGCACGTGTTCTGACAGGAACCAGTAAAAGAGATCATATCTCTCCTGTCTTAGCTTCTCTGCATTGGCTTCCTGTAAAATCCAGAATTGATTTTAAAATCCTTCTTCTCACATTCAAAGCTCTTAATGGTCAGGCACCATCTTATCTTAAAGAGCTCATAGTACCTTACTACCCCACCAGAGCACTGCGCTCCCAGAATGCAGGATTACTTGTAGTTCCTAGAGTCTCCAAAAGTAGAATGGGAGCCAGAGCGTTCAGCTATCAGGCTCCTCTCCTGTGGAACCAGGTTCCAGTTTGGGTTCGGGAGGCAGACACCGTCTCTACATTTAAGAGTAGGCTTAAGACTTTCCTTTTGATAAAGCTTATAGTTAGGGCTGGCTCGGGTGAGTCCTGAACCATCCCTTAATTATGCTGCTATAGGCTAGACTGCTGGGGATTTCCCATGATGCACTGAGCTCCTCTCTCCTCTTCTCTCCTTCTCTCTGAGTGCAACCTCATCCCATTAATGCATGTTACTAACTCGATTTCTTCCCTCTCCCGTGGTCGTGTGCTTCCCCTCCTGTCACTTCCTGCGGGTGTTGCTGGCTCTGGAGCTGTGGAGTCTGGATCTGTGGTTGGGAGTCTCCTGCTGCCCCCGTGTTCCTGCCTCGACCCTCTGCTACAGTTGCAACTACTATTACTAGTCCTATTGCTATTATTACTGTTATTATTATTATCATTAACATTACTACAAATATCTGTACCATTTTTCATTCAGTCTATAGCACCATTACCTTTACTGTCTGTACCTCTATGTGTATACTGTGTAGGCTGCCTCCCTCTGCTCTCTCTCTCTCTGCTCTCTCTCTCTCTCTCTCTCTCCTTCACCCCAACCGGTCGAGGCAGATGGTCACCCACCCTGAGCCATGGTTCTGCTCGAGGTTTCTGCCTCTTAAAGGAAGTTTTTCCTTGCCTGTGTCAGCCTAGTGCTGCTCTTGGTGGGAATTGTTGGGCTTCTGTAAATAACTTCAGAGTATGGTCTAGACCTGCTCTTTATGAAAAGCACTGTGAGATAACTGTTGTTGTGATTTGGCGCTATATAAATAAAATTGAATTGAATTGAAAGTGCAGTGGTTCTTTCTTCTTTTGCACCTACTTGTAGTGAACGCCCAAAGTCAAGACCAAGACTTTTATTTTATGGGCTGAGACCAAGTCAAGACCTAGACCGAGGGAGGACAAGACTGATTCAAGACCAAGACTAGTTCCCCACATGAGACAGCTGTTAACGGTAACATACATTTTCAATCAGCTTTATTGCTTGCATTTGATGCAATAAGTTTTACATCCAATCAAATTTAGAGATGATAACAAATAAAACAGATAATGCAAAAGCAATTTATTCCAAAAGTTATGGTCTTGACTGGTCTTGAAATAAAATTCAGAGTCCTCTATGTTTGAGGAAGAGACAAGATCGAGTTCCCCTTTGTGACATATTGTTCCCTTCATTTTGCTACTGAGGGATCACCAAACTAATGGTTTAAGCTCCTCCTCTTGCTGGAATGAAGCAGAAGCTGTCCTCTGCATACTTCTCCTCTCAGACACATGATCTATGGGATTTTTGTCCTCACATTTCTAGATCACATGACAATTTTATGTAGATCAGCAAGTGAACATAACCAGTTGGAACAGTATTGATTGATACCAGAGCCAAATCTTTCCATCTGTTGTTAGGAAGTGAAACTCTCAGTCACGGAGAGGGGAAAATGCCTAGAAAGAAATTCAGCTGGATAAAACAAACCCTTGCTGTGTGTGTCTTGGTCTTCTGAAGGCTGCAGTGACTCTTCACTTTGGACACTACTAAAATTGTATATACTATGATTTTCTGATGTGAATCTATTCTGTACAGACATCAGTCTATCCTAGGAGAAGGATCGCTCCCCAACGAGTTTTTCCTCATCCAGATTGAGGGTCTGAGGATAAAGGGTGTTGTATGTTTTAGATTGTAAATCCCCTTGACGCCATTTGTGAAATTAGGCTATATACAGTAAATGAAATTGACTGGACTTTATTCAGAGGTTTGTCCTGGTGAAAAATATGTACCAATGGTTGCAGATTTACTGGAGCTCAGAAAGCAGGACTTCTAGGACAACTTAGATGGTCAGCAGAGCATGTGAATCAGCAGATCCTTGAAGAAAATATAAGGACCCATTTTCATTTACATATAAGAGCGATCATTAAACTTAAGAATAAAGACAGTGAATTCCATCCACTTCTCAGGCAAAAAAATGGCACTCATAGACCTCATGGTGGCGCTATAACAATCAAGTTTATGTTTTTGCAATTATCTCGAAAAGCTTTGTTTAAAGTCAAACTTCTTTCTTCATTTTAATCTCTGGATTCATCTGCATCTTTGCTATTTTTGCAAACTCATCCTAGACGGTTTCACCAATCGATCTGAAACAAAATCTGTTTTTTTTCATAAATTTTTACTTTTGTATCTTTATGTACAATTTTACATAAATGCCCATAAATCAAAACGGCTCAAGGTGTTCGCTGAGCAGTCCTGGGATATTCTTCCACTAGGTGGCACTACATTTGCAAAAAGGTTATACCTCGTAATTCGCTGCATGGATTTATACAAAATTTGCTTTGTACTATCTCGGGTCACTACTCGGTTGATGCATAAAATTTGGGAATGATTGCTCAAAGTGGGCGTGGCTTTTTAGAAGAAATGTAAATTTCAAGACATTTCTCATTCCAAACTTCAGAAATCTAAGAAAATCAACATCAAAATAATTGACAACACGCCCAAAACCGGCTGATTTTCACACCATCATCATTCACACTTAATGTTGTGAGAAGGTCAGGGTTAACAGCCTCTCACTAGTAGTTTAGTCAGTAAGCCACCTACTTTGGAATTTAGCAGGTCCAGGGTTTAAATCCCCAGGTCAGACTTGCCGACAATGGTTGTTCAGATCATAGTGAGTTTAAGTTCTCTATTTTATTTGGATCCCGTGACACTTTCAAAGGTTTAAAGTTTAAGCTGCACCGACACTTTTAAGCAGAGAAAAATAAAAAAGCGTCACGGCGGTGCAGGTAGGTTGAACATTTCACCCAGTAGTCAGGTACATGTAATGACACTCTCTGATTTCAAGGTGAAAGTTTGCATTTCCCCGATTATCAAATTCTTATCCAAGTCCAAATTCTTTCATCACTTTAAACTCTTAAGTCATCTGCGTCTGTTCTTCTCCTCTGAAAATGTCAAATGTTGAGTTTTTCATGAGTTGCTTGGATCCCGATCAGTGACGTTTGAGGCTATATTCTTCCCTATGACCCCTCGTCCTGCCTCAGTACATCTACAGTCACACCCAGCACCAATCCTCCATCCTCAACAATACCTTGAGGATGTCTCTGTGTTCTTCAGCCAACCTCGTACTTACACTGCTTCTACTGCACATATCAGCCAAATAGTGTTTCTTTGCATTTGATTTTACAAATCTTCAGGAAACCAGACTTCATTACATACAAACAATGCTTTAATTGGATAATCTATATAAATTCACAAAAAAGCACAAGTACTTTATGGTACAATTTGACTGTTTAGTAACTGAAATGATATTGTCAAAAACCCAATATATATTTACAGTATACATGGTTAGTGCATGGATACAAAATTATAAAAAGCCATAAATGATACAATGAAACTGCTTAATAATGGCAAGAGAAAACATGGTAATTAAATCACATGCAAACTTTTGTATGAAAAGTACTTTCCAAGTTTACCCACCTCACCTTTACAGACTCTTTCTTTCAAAGCTAATTTCAAACATTACATTGTAAGAAACAATTCTTACAATTAAAACCTCAATTTAAAACTGGCAGATTTACAATTGCTTGCATGAAAATGTAAATAAGAGTGGTTTTGGGCTTAGAGTTTAAAGGCCACAGTGGGACAGGAGGTACAGTGCAAGTTCAGCATGTTTAAATAAGGATCTTGAATTTGCTGCCGTCAAGGGGTGATATAGTCAGACGAGCTGAGCCTGGGGAGTGAAGAGGCCGCCTGTTGTTTCTCCAGATAACAGTGCAGAGTCGGAAAAGCAGCAGGACACACGCCAACACCAGCATTACAACTAGACAGGACACAAAAGAAGAAGACCACCAGAAGTAACCTTCACGTTTGAAAATGGATTTCATTTTAGGGAGTTCAGAAAGGCAACATGCTGTGATGATTTTTGGAGAGGGGACAATGCAGCAATGGCCACGGGCTGGACCCGAACCCAGGCTGCTGCAATAAGGACTCAGCTTTGTACATGGGGCGCTCTACCAAGTGAGCTAACTGGCACCCCATGGCGAGATTTTCATCCTAAACATCATTTTCGGAACTGAAGTTAAACTTACCCATAAACACAGAGTTTGGAGTGGGATCAGCTGGGTTAAAATGTTTGAGGATGTTTCCGACCAGAGCCACAATCACCACGGGGTAGACCGTCAGGATGTTACGCACCCAACGGTCCAGCACCCAGTTCTCAAGGATAAACCTGCACACAGAGACAAAGCAACTGTAAAACACACTGGTGTGCAGTGATGGTTCCACTGCTCCCATAAATGTGTTCTCACGTAATGCTGCTGGTGACCTGATACTGATACATTTAGCAGCTGCTGTCTTTGGAAACATTTAGCAGCTTTCATGACAAAGATGAAACGTTTTTAATATTCTATTTTCACAACATTTACTGTCAGAACTAAAAGTTAATACATCTGCTAGTACCACATGGTGAGTGTGTCACTCTTCTAATTTTGAAACACCCATCATATAACCTCAACGGATCACAGCGTACCATCCCACCACCTCTGCAAACAGGATGCACAGAGAAGCTGTTGCTGCTGTGCTCTTGTCCACACCCCACAGGTGGAGAACCAATGAGAAGTTGATCAGAGAGGCGATGGATGTCCATGTGGTGTAGAGAGCCAAACCATTCTGGACCTAAATATATGAACATATAACATTAATAAGCACAAAGATGACGTCATTCACAGGGGACAGAGGTTTTGTAGTGACGGGCAAACACTGTCTGAGGTAACATCTACAGCGGTGGTTGAATTTTCTATATGTCAGCACAGATATGACCTAAAATATACAACACAAGCAGATAAAGAGAACCAGATTAATACGACATTAGTAGTGGAGTGAGGAAAATCCTCCAATATTGCATTTCTGTAAGGTAAGTGAACCTGTGCTTTCAGGATCTGGTGTGACTCCTGTGCAGCAGGTCACGTGCATGTGTTCACTCTCGCGTAGACTTCACTCTGTAAAAAACTTAGCAGCCTCTTGTTTTACATACAGACACGGTGGATATTTTACAAGCAGGACCAGGTGAAGCAGAGACAGAGAAAGGTGGAGCAAGCTGGTGTGTTTGCAGTGAGACCAGTGTGTGTGTGTGTGTCTGAGTGTGGGGAGAACAGAAGTCTGCGGCAGGTGCCAGCTAGTGTTCTTATGCTGGAATGGGTTTTTTTTTGCCAAACATAATGCTTTTAATTTAAACCAGAAAGTTCTATTTTGGTCTCACCAGTCCACAAAAGAATTCTTCAATAGCCTTCTGGATTGTTGGCGTGATTTAGAGCAAACTGCAGACGGGCAACAATGTTCCTTTTGGAAAGGAGTGGCTCTCTCCTTGCAACAATGCCATGCACACCACTGTTGCTCAGCGTTCTGCTGATGGTAGGCTCATGAACAGTGACTTTAGATAATGAGTGAGGAGGCATTTAGTTGCTTAGAAGAAACCCTGGGTTCCTTTGTGATCTCATGGACTATTACACGCCTTGCTTTTAGAGTAATCTTGGCTGGTTAACCACTCCTGGGTAGGGTAGCAATGGTCTATAATTTCTTCCATTTGTACACGGTCTGTCTGACTGTGGACTGGTGCAGACCAAACTCTTTACGGATGGTTTTGTAACCTTTTCCAGCCTGATGAGCATCAACAACTTTTTCTGAGATCCAGAAAGCAAAGGTTGACTTACTTTTACCACTCACAGATATCTGAGTGTGCTTTGGGTCATATATGTGCAGAATTATAGAAAATTCTTACAGGTTCACAAACTTTCACTGTACTCATACACACACACACTCTGCTGTACCAGTATTCTGAGACAGGCCAGGTCTTTGCGATGGTATGTCTGTAACCAGAGTCCATAGTAATCTGTGGCAAAGCAACAGAAGAACAACGCGCTGTAGTTGGAAATCACTATCATGATTAATACAACCAGAGCAGCTAGCATCAACCTGCAAGACAGAGAGAGAGAGAGAGAGAGAGAGACCATAAATGCATCATATCACACACTAAATGTTTACTCTTTTATTACAAGTGCACATTTCAGAGATTCAGGCTCACACAATAGGCTACATACACTATTTAATGTTCATTAGCATTAGTACTCTATAGTTTAGAATGGATCTTTAAATCTTTTTATGCAGTTTTGACTCTTAATTATTAAAACTTTAATATACTTTTGTTCAGCATTCATATGGTTGATCAGCCATATCGGTGAGGCTCTAGTTTCTGGTCCTCCTCACCCTCCCTCCTCCTTAATGCCCTCCCCTCACCCTTCCTAGCCCTGTTGTTGTTTCAAGTTTTTCTATGCAATTAAATGAAGTAATGGCTAGAAGTAGAAGACGTACTCTCTGTCCCACAGCAGCAGCCATATCATGTTCAGCACCATGTTGGACAGCCAGCAAAAATAGAAGGCGTAGGGCAGCAGACACTGAGCCCAGGATCTATTCACAGAAAGACAAATATCAGTTCCATCTGTTGCTCTGACAAATGAGTCCTATCAGACAGGTTAGAGCTGCATTAGTAAATATTTAGTATGACTATTTTAATGTTTAGCTTACCCTCTGAATACATATGTAGTGAGGTATATGACCATCAGGGTGAGCCAGGTATAGATAACACCCCAGATGGAGAAGGTCCAGCCAGCTGGAGTGATGTCTGTCTCATAGCGGGCTGACACATTACCTGTGGTGGAATGGAAGACACCTGGAAAACAAAGACATTCAGTCACCAAACTGAGGTCCAGCACTGATCCTGGCTGACACGGTGCAGGTCAGGGTTGACGTCGGGGCTCTGTGCAGGCCAGTCAAGCTCTTCCATACCAACAAACTCTTAATAATTTCTTACATAAGCTTTGATTGGAACATAATGAAAAACTAAAGGCTATGCTTTGACCACTAAAAATAACATTGTTTTTGTGTGAGAGTATAATAAAGAGACACGATTAAAGTTGGTTACAAATTTAATAACTAACTGGATAAAGCCATCAAGTCCTAAAAAGAACTCCAGTGCAGAGAAAGAAACACAAACATAAAATCGTGACAGTTTGGAAGATTATTAAAACATTTCCAACCAACAAGAGCAGCAAATCAGCTGGCAGCACTCATGACTGAAAGAATGACCAAAATATATATAGTTAGGGTGTATTCCCCTTGTTGAGCAAGCAGAACAGAGACTTAAATACAACATCTTTGACTTCCAGCAGTCACCTCTCCTCTCAATAACAGCCGCTGCATTGTACACATCAGCTGGTGCTGGATTTATAAACCAGCTCTGTTGGTTTGACTGCACCTGAATGCTCTGCTACGAAGCTAGCACTACTGGGAGAGCTCACTTCCTATTATTTCTCACAATTTAACAGCCGTTTGTGCTGGAAGTGTGCCGGTATTTACTGGTTCTGTCATTTTTACATGTTACTAGTTGGTGTACTGCCACCGGTACTCTTCTCTACCCTCTCCAGGTCAGGTTTTCTGGGCACTACGTGATGCTCACCTGTTCCCGTTCTCTCCTGCCTGCTAATCTCAGCAGGGAGATCAGGAGCCTTTCATGCGGCCGTGTGCATAATTTGATCGTCAAAGTCACTTTTCGTGAACCGACCAATCACAGCCTGGTGTAGGTGAGACATTAAATAAAGCCTGAGGCACTACAGTAAACTTGTTGAACTTCTCTTGTATGCACAGTCTATTATTGATAAGTAAACAAATGAGACTAACCACCATATAGAGCCTTTTTTTGCACCATAATTTAATAATTGAAAAACAACCCACAAAAATTAAACTGCTGTTTTTGTCCAACTGGAATTAATATTACAAACTACTAATGTTAAGCTACAGTAGCTTATATGATGATAATGAATACACAAACATTACTAATCAAACCTTCACCACAGTAGTGCGGCTAATATCAGAAAAAGGTTTTACTAGTGAAACAGCTGAATCTCAGCTAATAAACTAGCTGTAGGCACATTATCCAGGTAAAGTGAAACCTGTAAATATATTATTATACTCACATTATACCTTTTATTTCATTTTGTAATATTTATTGATACACTAATTTAGACCTTTACTCCTCCAGGTTGTGGATATTATTTGTTTATCAAATGGTCAGAAATAAAGAAAATAAGAAAACGCATAGATTTTGGTCATAAGGTAACTCACTGGCTTTACTGTCCGTGTACTGATCTTGCTTACTGTCGCGCCAAGTCACCCCCCAAAGGCCCATTCTGAGCCAGGAAAAAGGCAAAACAACAGACCAACATAGCGGCTCACACTGCGACTCCCCGTAGAGACGCCGTAAAAGTAGTCAAATTTTATTTGGATCAACTTTCAACTTAAGAAAAAGAAAAACACAAACTGCAAGTGTTGGACATATCTGATCCATATAACGTTACAGCATCCACTGACGCATTTCTACCGTTAAAAACCGCCAGGTCCCTGCCACCGCTCAACTGCAGTATATGGTTACTTTTACCTTCTGGGGAATCCCTCAGCTAACACAGCGAAGGCTTGCCTTCTCCTCGATGTGTATCCCAAATGCCCAAATGGCACAGCAAAGCAGAATCTAAATTCTTCATGCTGTAACGAGGCCGGGGATACAAAGGTGGGACCTGCTGCTATGAGAAGTGCCAAAGGATGTTACGCATCCTAATCTGATCCTGCAATCTGATGTGAGCAGGTAACCTGAGACAGCTTCATATGGCCAGCAGACAAGCTCTGAGCAAAAAGGGAGGCCACAAAGATTGATTCTCTAAACAACTGAACATGGAGATGTGGAAACAGCCTGCAGACAAAGCAGCTGTGCACTGTCAGTCACATACAGGACAGAGATGAATCACACTCATGAAGGCAATCGATGAGCAGGACCTGGACATTTCTAGCCAGCAGCAAGCTCGTGAGAAGGAGGCGGCAAAGATAGTCTCTACAATGAACAAATATTGGAAAGTAATCACCCTCGATCTGTATGAGCTAGTGATGCTCTTGGGTGTGAAAACAGGATTAGGACGCAAAATAGTCGAGCAGATCGATCACTAAATCTCTTAGCCGATTTCAAGGCCAAAAGCAGGGCCGTTCTGCAGGGCTTCCACTCCAGCGGGGGGCCATCCTGAGTGAAAACCACAGACTGCACTGCGTGTTTTTCTCAGGCAGCGAACTAGGGCTGAACGATTAAGTGCATTTGCGATATTATCTGCAATTACACTCTGGTCACATGACACCCAAGCACAAAGCACCTTACGCTGTAACTTGCCTTCTTGTTGTACAATGGCCTAATACCTATTTGTCATAACACAAGAAAGAACAGTGCAGTTCTAACTATCTAATATTGTGTTGGTCATACTATACACCGATTTACTGCTTGTCAATTTTGAATAATACAGAAGGTAAAGAGCTTAACAATTCATCGCATATTAAATTGCAATATTGGTAAAAAAAAAAAAATCTTTTTAAAAGAGTTACCCATCAGGGTCCTTCTCTGATATAATTTCCTGTCACATGGTCTTCTTGCACAAAATTAATAAAATAGCCAACTGTGTTGCATTTTTTATTCATTTTTTACTATTAAATAGTTCTACTGCAGGATTATGTCAAACTACTTATGTTTAACTGAGAATTTCACATTTTTTAAGCAAGTTGAATCATTTGGTACAGTTTTTATGGTTACACCACATTTACATTTACTAAATATTCCCTCCAAATTGAATAAAACCTTGACATTTTAGACTAGTGTTTCAAAAGAAGAATGAATGGAAGTAATATGTAAGTTTATTTGTAAATTTCAGCTCTTTTAATTCGAATGAAACCATATGGACACAAAAAAGTAGCATCATGTCATTGAGCCAAAAACAAATCCAGCCCCAGTATTTAGCTTAACTCCATCAGCTGTTAGCTGCAAACACACCGCTGCATGTTGGCTGCTATTTTCCAGCTGTACAATACTGACGAAGGATCTCAGGCCGACATCAGCCAGACGTGTGTGTGCTGTTTGACTGTTGATTGTGATTTATTTGTTTGCAAACAAAAAAGAGAGGAGCGGTAAATGAAACACCTGAAATGCTTGACTTAAAGCGAGTAGCCTCTCCTCAACCTTTCAGAAATTCCCCTCCGAGCAGAGACTGTTTTGGGGGTAAAATAAAGACCCTGGAACCTATGGTTCCTGGGGTGGAAAAGCAGTTTAAGATTATCTTAAACTGGAACTGAGCCTCGCTACGACCATGAACAAGTATGTGGTGAAAGAAAAAAATCAATACTGCATAGTATTGTGATATTTTGCATGGCAATATTAAAAAGGACAACATTTCCAACTAAAATGTAGCCGAGCACATGTACAAAGTAGCATTTAGGATCTAGTAGAAGTATCTCAAAAGTACAGTGCTTGTGTAAATTACCCAAGTAACTTTCAACTATACTGTTGGGCGATTCATCGACACCACCACGAAAATACGTCGATTTGCATAACGTGCGTCTGCGCATGTGCTGCGCAGGGATTCCCCCGGCGAACAAGCTGCAGCCAAACCAACACCAAAGCCTATGACCATCTAAAGTTTGGAAGTATTTTAGAAAGAGATCCAACAACGTTGTAACTGTAAGCTCTGGTCAAGACGACCGCAAGACAGCACCACAAAACCTGTTTATTTTTTCTCCCCACAAAAATCACGTTGTATGAGGATTATCAGCAGGAGGCGCGTGTTTTTCTCAGTGACAGTCACTTAAAATTGATTTTCTAAATGTTACATCATCGTCCCCATGTCAAAAGTAATTTCTGCACTTCTGTTGTCACAACAACACAACATTACACCACACGCCATCAACCACTGCTTCAGCGCATGAAACACACTGTTAGTCTGAACAATCCAAAGACCTCATCCTTTAAAAAAAAAAAATCATTTCCTAAAAGGAAAAATCTGCTTTCAACCACGGGTGGGGTGTGGCATAAACAAAAATCTAATTTCAGGTACTAGAGTGGGTAGTAAAAAAAATAGAAAGACTTGAATAATTATGGGCCTACACAAAAAAGAAGAAAAATCCCACAAATGTTCCAGAGAGCCAGCCACACCCTGCGCATGGATGGAAGCACTCAGATGGAAGAGGGAATGTTAATGTTAATGCAACTAACGGTTTCTTGGAACAAAACGCCAGCTTTTCAAAAAAACAACTTGTTTCTGTACAGAACGCTTACTCTAGTTAACAACTAATCACACCAAGTTACTAGACAAACACAAACATGACAAACTAACGGTCCACATGGAACTTCTGGCCATGGAAAGAAATCCTCATCAGTGTTTTGCTAAACAACGTTAAGTTACTTTAGCGACATAATGAGTTCCCAGCGCTTTGAACGTTACGTCACTGACTGGGAGTCTCCCTCCCCTTAGTTTCATAACCTGTGGAACCACTGCTGCATATTTCAGGACAACACAAATACCATTATTAACGTTAACGTTATGTCACATTAGGAAAACTTTACTTCAACGTTAAATTAGCTTTAAGGTTAGCGCATCGAAAAACATTCTGTGTGGTTATTTTAACTCACCTCTTCCCGTTTGAGCCAAAGCGTTAAAAACTAAAACGGCAATAAAAACCGCCGCACACAAGATAATTGTAAAAATTCGGGGGCAATTGTTGTCCTTCATTCTATCTAGATGGCTGCTTCGTCTGTGTACCGCTGTGTTGGTCTGCCGCTGGTTAGCCTCAGTCAGCAGTTACCGTCAGGACTGAGAGAAACGACAGAAACAGAAAGGACGTTGATCAAATGATGCCTTCACGTGCTCTATGTAAACGCCCCCAAACATATCTAAAAGACAGAGTGCTCACTAACAACCAACCTTTTTATATCTACCATCTTTCTATTTGATAAGGTAACTAAGTGGACCTAAAGGCAGTAAAAGTGATTTGTTTCATTGTTATGAGCTTTGAGGGTTTTAGGCAGATATGTGATGCATTTGAGGCGTCTGGAAATAAGATAAATCACCTCAAATGTGTGAGAGTTATATTTAAACCACAACATGATGAACGAGCCTACTCTGCCTGATATTTCCTCTCAAGAGTTAGTTTCTCATTATTTGGATATGTGTTTCTCAAAAATGTCCTTGGTGGCTGCTTGACATTTGTTTATGTCCATCTGGAAGAAACTTAAGGAACTGAAGCTTGAGCCAGTAGCCTATAATTTCCATCTGGCTATGGTGTGAGTTCACTCACCATGAGTTCAGATATATTAACTGTTGTTAGTTACTGGCTTTATTTAGAGTAAAATATATAAAGCAAAAAAGTAAATCACACTTGCTGTGATTGTCTCCCCATGGTTTGATTTTGTATTGGATCTTTATGATACGTTTGTCATCATATTCACATTTATAAATATGCCATCATTCATCCATCCATCCATCCATCCATCGTCAACTGCTTATCCTGCGTACAGGGTCGCGGGGGGGCTGGAGCCTATCCCAGCTGACATCGGGCGAAAGGCGGGGTACACCCTGGACAGGTCGCCAGTTGCCATCATTCAATTCAATTCAATTCAATTTTATTTATATAGCGCCAAATCACAACAACAGTTATCTCACAGCGCTTTTCATAAAGAGCAGGTCTAGACCGAACTCTGAAGTTATTTACAGAAGCCCAACAATTCCCACCAAGAGCAGCACTAGGCGACACAGGCAAGGAAAAACTTCCTTTTGCTATTTATGCATCATAAGCATAAATGTCCCCACGTGATAAACCACACTGTACCACGTGTTCATCCCAACACCCAGTGACAGAGGTGAGATGTGAAGTGATGGCCATGGCTGTGATGGATGATGGACTACCTGTCAGATGTGCCACCGGTAGTTAAGCTAGTTAGCTAGTGCTTTTCTGTTAATATAAGAATGACAAACAAAAAATCAAGTTTATATTATAGTTTTTAGTTTCTGGGCAAATTTAAAGCTGCTTTAATTGTTTTTTTGACATTTGGAGTCAGCAGAGCAAGGTAACAAGCAAAGAAAAATACACTGCTCAAAATAATTAAGGAAACACTTAAATCAGATCAGATCTTGATGAACACAATAGTTCACATTCAAAATTTTACTATAATGTATAATTCATTGAGATCAAATTGATGTAACAATGGTCAGAGGAAACCAAAACCACCAACCGATTCAAAATAAAAATAAAAAAAATCTCTGAAAAACTGAGGATTTGAGGATTTGGCTAGCATGTGGAGGTCTGGGCTACCCACCAAGGACATGCCTCTCCAGATCATCAACAACCCACCGCCAAACCGGTCCTGCTGGATGATGTTGCAGGCAGCATAAAGTCACCACAGCGTCTCTAGACTCTTTCACATCTGTCACATGTGCTCAGTGTGACCCTGCTCTCATCTGGGGGAGAACTATGGGGGCTGCCAGTGGTGGACCTGCCTATTCTGGTGCTCTCTGGTGAATGCCAATGGAGCTGCATGGTGCTGGGCAGTGAGCACAGATCCCTCTAGAGGACGTCTAGGCCTCATGCGACACCTCATGGATTTTTTTTTCTGACAGTAGCCCGTTGGAGGTCTTTCTGTAGCTGTGCTCCTCTTGTTCCTTCTTGCACAGAGGAGCAGGAGCAGTGTCAGCTCCTGAATCAATATAGAGGAAACACTGCTGTGCAACCTGAATGGGCTGCAGGTTCCACCTCATGCTACCAGTGCAGACATCTTCCTTCTGTTGCCTTGCTACTTCGTCTACAAACTTTTAAAAAACCTTTATGATGTCATGTCATAATACCTATTAAAGAAAATGATTAGCATCAGGCTTTTAAAAGCCTTGAGCAATCAACCATAAATGCCTTTGTTACAGGCCCATTTCAAACTGAAAAACATTTTTAACACGTTCTTTGGCTCAGTAATTAATATGATCTTCTCTAGTGAAGATTTGGCCACACTACAGCACCCATCAAGCTGTGTAGAACTGAAGTCCTGGGCAGGATTCCCATCGCGAGGAGAGCCTAAGATTTTACAGCATCAATGAAAGTCTTCAGCAAGCAAACTATGAGAAGAAGCAAAATGTACATAATGTACAATGTCAGTTCTTTGGAAGAAGCTAGCTCGTATTCTCAGTACAGGATATCATGGCAGTGGCTGCGAAGAGGCTGAAGAAGACTTTGGAGACTTGGAGGAAGAGAAAAGAGAGAGTGACTGAGACGGGACAAGAGCAAATACTCAATATAATGGCTGTTACTCGTTAGCGTGAACTCAGAGCTGAAAGGATGCAGGACAGATGCAGAGCTGGCCTTCCTGCTGTTGGACGAGTCAGTAATAATTTATTAGCTGCCCGCTGTCTTGTCCTTATTGACAACAGCTGTGAATTACACTCTGAAGCAGCAGGGTCGCCCAAGTGCTCAAAACTGCATCTTCCATAATGTTGCTTTAAGTGACATTTCTTTAAATACAGGCTGGGACAGCACCTCAGTTCTGCTGTTCCTCAGGCTATCAGAGTATATTGCTTTACAGATTTCAACTGGTAACTACAAAAGTCCGACCCATACAGGATAATTGAGACTGGTATTGGCATTCGACAGTTTAAAAATCTGATTATGATATATCAGCTGTTATAGATTTTCTATATAAACACATACCATCTCTGGTGGACAGCAGAGCTGCAGTGATTAGTTACCAGTTTACAAGCCAAGTAACAAAAACACAGTTTCAAAATGACCTCAAACAAATCTTTGGCATTTCAGTACTGACAGTTCTTGTTATTATTGGCTACCATATACACAGATACCTGTATATTGGCACTAAGCTAATATCTATTTTAAACAAGTTTTGTTTCCTTCGGGAGACACCATATTAGAAAGAGATACTGCTAAACAGACAAGGTACAAGGTCCAGTTTAATGGTAGATTTATTTGTCACATTCCAACAGGTTGTAAAGTGAAATAGAGTTTAGAACTCCCTTCTGCTACATAGCAGACACTATACAGTAATATTAAGGCAATTCTAAAAATGGTAAATATAAATACATTTAAAAGAGCAGTGCTGAGGATGAATTAGAGTTTTAAAGTCTGATAGCTTTGGGGGAAAAAGCTGCTCTGCAGTCTGGTGGTGTGGCAGCAGAAATTTCTCTCTTCCCAGAATGCAGCAGGGTGAACAGGCTGCGGCTGGGTGGGTGCTGTTCTTTAGTATCCTTTGGGCTCTGTAGGCAAATCACCTCACAGATATTACTGATACTCAGGAAATGGGTACCAATGATCTTCTGAGCAGTTTTAATCACCTGCTGCAGAGCCCTCTAATACATACAATACATAAAATAAAATCAAAACATTTCTAATAGGAACTATAAAACAATAATAATGACCGTAATGTAATTTTCCTCAATAACAATATCACAAATGTTCAATAAACAACAAAAATCCGTTCTTCATGATGTGGTTTAATGATTTGTTATCACGTATGCCATCGAAAAAGGAAGAAAGCCTCAGATTTATTTGATAAAGTTGTGTTTTTTTTCCTGGAATAACCTACTCCAGTATCCTGAGAGGTTGTTAAACTAGTATTTTGGTGTTTTGTTTTAATTTTTAAGAGTGTACAGTTTTCAGCTGGGAAAAAGGCAGATATATTGGTCTCTATATCGGCTCTAGAGACAACTGAGTGGACACAAATGATGTGGTGTCCTGAAGGGTCCATTCAGATGACTCTCCTCAACAAACTCTTAATAACAGTCCAATAATCTTTTACTTTGGAGGAAGTGGTAAATCCTCAGTCTCCTGTAATGGGGCTGAAATCCTCTGTGTTGCAACAGCAGTTGTGCTCTACGAAAATTAAAGACAGCTGAGGAGTGATTTTACATGAAGCACAGCCTTGAGCATTTCACCCATCTGTTGTCACTTTACAGAAGGTTCAGTCAGGCTCCAAAGACACTAGCTGTGTTTAAACCTTCACTTCTCCCATTCATTTATCATGTTAAGGGACAAAGACAAAACATTTCTGCTGGGTGCATCCATTGTCTTGGACATGTACTCCTTCACCTGCGTGTCAAATACTTGCTGGTAGGATACATTCATTGCTGGCTTGAGTCTTCAAATGGGACTTGTTGACCTAATAAGAATATAGCCAGACCATACTTGAACCGTTACTCTCACAGTAATGTGGTTTCTTCTGTGCGTGTAAACAGTCTCAGAGTCTTCTGTAAAAACTAGCTGCAGGATGGAGAACCTCTATGGCCACTTACATACATAAACTTCAAGTGTACGTGTGTGCTTGTTAAGAGGTCTGTGGCTGGCAGGCCTGAGTCTCTGTGCTGCTGTTTTCATAGTCTTTGTGTAAGTCCAGTGCTCCATACAGGCTCTCCAGTACAGCCAGTACTCTGCTCTGGACTGAATCCACTTGCTCCACTGGGCAGTATTCATCAAGGCTGGACCTGAAAACATACACAGTAACAAAAAACACATTTAACCTCTCTTTCTTTACTGCGAGATCTTTGATACACTGCATGGACAAAAGTATTGGGACACATCTCTTAATCATAGAATTCAGATAAAATGAATGAAACACTGAATCCCTACAGAGAGGGGTCGTAGAGTACTGAAGTGCACAGTACGTGAAAGTCATCAATGCTGACCCCCTCTGGCATTATCATCACAAAAACTGTAATTACTTAGTCATTCAGCTGACACTTTTTATCCAAAGTGACTTCCAATCGCTATACATGTCTGAGGTTGCACGCGTCTGCAGCAGCTAGGGGTTAAAGTGTCTTGCAATGGTGGATGTGTCGCATTGGGAATTGAACCTAGGTCTCCTACACCAAAGGCACATGTCTTATCCACTGCAGCGGGAGTTTCATGACATGAGTTTCCATGGCCAAGCAGCTGCAAGCAAGCCTTACATCACCAAGCACGATGATAAGCGTCGGACAGTGTGATGTAAAGCACGCTGCCACTGGACTCTGAAGCCGTGGGAACGTGTGCTGTGGAGAGATGAATCATGCTTCTCTATCTGGCCGCCTGATAGACGAGTCGGGGGCGCACACCAGGACGACGTTACCTACCTGACTGTTTGCTGGAGGAGGGATAATGAAATGGGGTTGTTTTTCTGGGGCTGACCTGGGCCCCTTAGTTCCACTGAAGGGAAATGTTAATGCCTCAGCCTACCAACATTTTTGTTTTTGAAAATTCTACGCTTCCAACTTTGTGTGAACAGTTTGGGGAAAGCCCTTTTGTGTTTCAGCATGACAGCAAACCCCTTGCACAAAGCAAGACCCATAAAGACATGGTTGGATGAGTTTGGTGTGGAAGAACTTGACAGGCCTGCACAGAGCCCTGACCTCAAGAGATTGCTAGCCAGGCTCTTTAGGCGGAATGTGTAGGTGTCCCAGTACTTTTGTCCATATAGTGTGGGATAGGCCTAATCTTGATTCTTACTTGTGTAGATCTTGTGGCTGTATTATTTACCTGGACATAGTAACCAGCGTAGGTTTGGGCAGAGCCTTCAGACACAGCTGCACGGCCGAAATGAGCCTGTCGATCTCCTCGTCAGTGCTGATGTGGTGAGGCAGCTCGGTGGAGTCACAGGTTAACCCTGCCTGATGCACCTGAGAGAGAATATGTGGAGACGGGAGAAGGACAAAGAAAAATCAGAGAAGGGAGGAAAAAAGGGAAGAAACAAAAAGCAGGATTAGGGAGACTAAAAGGAGAAAACATGGAAGGAGAGAAGCAATGAGCTCAGGTAAGAGGCAACAAACTAAGGGTGCGTTCACACCTGGATCTATTGGAGACGTTGTTCTGAAAGAAGGGGGCGTTTCCCTTTTGGCCCGGTTCGTTTGGTGATATGTGAACACAACAATCGCACTCTGAACTGGAACAAAACAACAGAGCGGTCTCGGCTCGATTCCATACGAACCCTGGAGCGGTTCGTTTGCAGTGAGAACACAACTGAGCCTTGAACCGCAACAAATCAATGTGTTGCCTGGCAACCGACGCCAAAAGATCACCTTTCAACAGCTTTGGCAGCATATTTTGCTAATTTGTTGTGGTATGTTGTTGTGGTTGTATCATGTAGGCCTACTGCTGTCGGAGTTTTTTTAACTTCGTGCGGCGCTGCTCGACGGGGTGTTCACAACCCCTCTCTTTCATTTTATCACTGACCTGCTTGTAGACTTCAGTGTTCTTATGTGTGGTGTGCAACATCCGGGAGATGTGTTCCAACCAAACATCTATTTCACTCTTTGCAGCACTAATGCAACCACGATTCATTTTATGTTACTGTTGTCATGGAGATGTCCCCCCAACGGAATGCCTGACCTGCATGCATGATGTAGTGAGGTAATTAGCATAAGGAAAGTCCTAGCAGGGTTGAGCGGTTTGGACTGCTGTACAACAGTGTGGTGTGAACACAAGTGACGTAATTAATTGAGTCGGAACAAAGTATCTGTTCCGGAACAAAACAAATCGATCCAGGTGTGAAAGCAGCCTAAATGTGGATAAAACTAGTATTTTTTGAGTGACCAGTTCCATCCCAATGGAATACAAAAAATTTATGCAAACTGATATCATGCATTCAGTACCCCCTACACTGAAAAGATAATTTTCCCATCAGGACATGGTGGAGGTGGGAGGCGCATGCTGGTGGTTTCTGTCATTCAGTTCAGTTGTATTTAGCCAAAGGCTGTGATTAGGCAAATTGTTGTACAGTTTTCTTTCTACAGTTTAAACCCAGGGATAAAATGTGTATTGGAGATCAAACTGTACATACACAAATACAATCTGTGAGAGTATTTTGTTACAAATCATATTTTTTCTGCCTAGCAAAATACAAAATATTAGATATTCAAAAGAAAGTAAATATGTAAATTCAACTGAAATTGATTCTAAATGTATAAATTTAAATTAATACAATACATTATTGTGGTTCTTGTAGCAGTGGTACATACAGTTAAAGTAAATAAGTGCATTAACATTCTTACCATTTCATAGTCAGGGCACAGATTTCTCGACTTCAAACTGGAAACCAGTTGGGCTAATGAACCCATGCTGAAAACACATGTAAGAAAAAAAGGAACACAATACAGTTTAGACGTGCCCTAAAAATTCTAACAAGAAAAACTGTGATTCATAAGTGTCAGTTTGCTGCTTCGCCCGCTTCACCTGGTAAACCTGTGTATCAAGATCACAATGCTATGAACTGTGGGTAAAACGCAAAGTCTACGGAGATGCAGTCTCATGGAAAGTGTGCAATTAGGACTCACAAAGACTCACAGAGCCCTCATGCACTTGGTGATTTGCCGGCAGGGCAGCTCTCAACCTTAACAGACTCACCAGTAACACGCCTCAACGTCCGTGAGTCTGATTGTGGAGATGGTATTCAGCCATACTGTATCGTGAATAGGGAATGATTTCGGACTCATGCTGTTGCTTCCTGGCTTCACTGCTTCACTGGAACAGAGCCATTGCTGTTCTTTGTTTCAGCTTTCTTTCCTGCTATAAAAGGCTGTGAAAAAGGTCTGCGGGTAGATTTTTGTCGGTGACGTTCATCAGCTTTGCTCATTGTTTGGGATGTAACGCTGGAGAAAACACAAAGCCTTGACTGACAGTGTGATTGTGCGAGCCACAGAACACAACTGGTTTCACAGGCACAGTACAGATCAGTTCAGTAAGTACTATCACCAATGATAATTAACCTGAAGAGAAAACCAGTGGAGTTCCTCTTTAAAAGTTACATTAACTTCACTGCTAAGGCAGCGTGTTTAGTTCTCTGTGCTGTCACAGTGAAATGAGCCCAGAGAAAGTATACCCAGGGTTGCTGGCCCAGCGTGTAACCGTCTCTTCCCCATCGTCCTCTAGTAGATCAGCGAATGCCGCTTCCAGGTCTTCTAACTGATGTACACGACGATCCACACACTCATCAAGCTCCTCCTGGACACACAGACACACACGCACACACGTGTAGCTTCAAATTCAAAACATCAAACAGAACAGTTACAAGTATTCTGCAAACTCATCTGTACTGTCATCTTCTAAAATCCTGGACGTTTAAATAAATAAAACCCAACCAAGGAATGCATCACTGGTGTGCTCCTACAGTTAGTGGTACGAGTGCATACAGATGGTTTAGGTCAAATAAACATCTTGTGGTACCTGAAAATTACATTCTCACTCACTAGCTCACCTAAATGACTGCTCCTATGGGGCAATAAGTACTTCTACGCTAACGCTGAGTGTGCTGTGCATATCTGCACATAAGCATACAGTATCACTATTTGCATGAGTTCAACCACACCTGTGGCCTGTACTAAGAAGCGGCGTAACTGGCTTATCCAGGTAACTTCAGGAGTAGCTTTGTGACGTCGGGTTTAACTTCCCGGTTAACCCTTAATACGAAAGGTGGATAGGTGTTACCCGAGGTCTGTTGCCATGGCAATTTACGCTGCATCTCTAAACTGCTCCAAGCAGGTTTTGTTCGTGGTTAACTCGAGGTTACTCTGCATGGGGACGACACACCACATCTGTACTCAAACATGTTTAGATTTCATCCTGATTTGTTCCACTGCGGCTGCAATGAAGTTCTGAACACAACAGCATTACGTTTATACAGCGAGCCCTGCAGCATCTGTGATTTTAGACAGGAATCTTAATCAGGCTAATTAACGGGATCAGCTATTTCCTCACTGCTAAATCTGATTGTAAAGTTTAATATAACTTTCACTGCATGCATAATACACGGCAGACATGTGTGATGTTGCAGCCTTGCAAAGTGGAGGTTCTCTCATAAATGTGTGACTATAATGTCAGAGAATATTCAAGTTTTTTACTTGTAGGCTAGATTAAATTAAATTTTCAATGGACCTTATGTGTAGTTGTAGCTTTACATCATATTACACATAAAAGAAGAGCCCATAAAATACATAACAGAGATTTGATCTACAATAAGAACACTGTGAAGATAATTAGGCTACAAACCAACCTCCCTGGCTTTGTCGTCTGCCACGATATTAGATTTAGCTGGTAACTTGTCTTTACATTCATAATTTCCTGACACTACCAACGTGCATTCTTCTGGAGAATGACGGAGCATGCACGGCTGAACACATCGAACTCAACTAAACATCTTGTCCACCGCTGTAGTACCGTTTAACTCCAGTGTAGGCTGTCAGAGTTTGTCAACCCTGAGTTAACTCTGAGAACTCCCTTCGTAGTACAGACCACTGGTGACTTGTGTGTTTGTAGTCCAGGTCTGTGTTTGTATGTATGTAGAGTTGGCTGAAACCCATTTATAAAACAAAAAGTCTGACCTGATCAGCATCAGCGCTGGGTCCTCTGAAGTGGTAGAGCTCCTTAAGGATGGCGTACTCTTCCTGGACACAGACGACATGGAGCTGAGGTCAACTCAAAGAAACATGTTCTACTATGTTAAAGTTTACTACAGAGGGAACTCTAGTTTTATATGTAAAAGCTCAGCTATCATCAAAAGCTGTTACTATAGCTCAAACCAGAACCAGAAAAATACTTCATGAATTTCATCACTAAATATGACAGAAGCCATTAAGAATTTGATTTCTGTGACATTAACTATGTAAAATAAACTGGTTAAAATATGTTTGACCAGTGCTCAGTCTATCTGGAACATCATACCCCCTCACATTTTACCAAAACTGCTGATTTAAGCTTTTTATCTTTTGCACCATGAAAATTGCCTGTGAAGCTTTTAAGGTAACAGTAACTGAAATAACCACTCGTTACAACCAAGGTACGCAGAATACCATCTCTGAACGCGCAACCTTGAAGCAGATGGGCTACAGCAGCAGAAGACCACACCGGGGGCCCCTCCTGTCAGCGAAGAACAAGAAACTGAGGCTACAATTCACACAGGCTCACCAAAACTGGACAAAAGATTGGAAAAATGTTGCCTGGTTTGATGAGTCTCGATTTCAGCTGCAACTTTCAGATGGCAGATATTTTCTTGGCACACTTCGGGCCCCTTAGTACCAACTGAGCAATGTTTAAAAACAGCCTTCCCGAGTATAAAGGGTATGCGTTGATGTCACTTCCCCTTCCGGGAACACGTCGGACTGAGTGGCAAAACATCTGTTACCATGGCTGCATTTCGCAAACAAGGAGAAAAAAAAAGTGATTTGCTCAAATCAAAGACAGTTGGACTCGAAAGTGATCCGTACTGCTCACCAAAGAACCAGTGGTCCAGCTCTTTCCCATTTTGATGTGTTGTTTTAGCTGATTAAAGCTAACACTGCCGTTTGTCTTTCTGCCACTAAGAGAGCCTAAATGCGTTCTATGACATCATGCGCATACCCTCTATTGTTGCTGACCATCTCCATAGCTTTTTGACCACAGTGTACCACCTTCTGATGGCTACTTCCAGCAGCATAATGCTCCATGTCACAAAGCTCAAATCATCTCAAACTGGTTTCTTGACATGACACTTTTCTCCAGTGGCCTCCACAGATCTCACTACGATAGAGCACCTTTGGGATGTGTCGGAACAGGAGACAAATCTGCAGCAACTGTGTGATGCTATCAAGTCAATACTTACTAAAGTCTCTGAGGAATGTTTCCAACACCTTGTTGAAAGTATGCTACGAAGAATTAAGGCAGTTCTGAAGGAAAAAGGGGGTCCAACCCGGTACTAGCAAGGTGTTCCTAATAAAGTTGCCAGTGAATGTGAATGTTTTACGTTTTTATATCAGTCATTTCCTGATGATAAAGTGTAAGTATACCATTGGTGACCTGCTTGTATCATATGCAGATTTTTTTTTCCTGTGTACAACTAGACATTACACTGATTTACCAAATACAAACACACAGCACTTTGTAGTTTGTTGTCCTGCTCAAGGACACGTTTGTTCGGTATTGAGGATGAGCACCAACCTTTCAATCAGTGCCTAAGCTACAGCCACCTAAATCACTGGTGTAAACCAACCAAGCAGCAGAAAACACAAATACCTTATCTTTCACAAAGTATTGAAGGCCTGTCCAACGGTTTGAGTTTGATACTTTATCGGTTTCCAGCCCTGTGTTTGATCTGAGGTAGCAAGCCTTTTGTTTCTTTTTGAATAAAGGAGTTTTCCTTTAAAAGCCCCAGGGAGTCATTACTTACTGGATATGATGTTTTTCCTGTTGAATCATTCCAGTCTCTAGTCTAATGTTAATTTCCTGTTTTTAGGGAAGTTAAAATCACAGTTTGAAGGTGTCTGTGGTCAAGGATAATAACTAAAATAAGTGTAAAAAATAAATTCATTATTATGGTTAAAAAAGTCTGAAAGCAAACACATCTGCATAAAGAAGCTGCTACCAAAAAAACAAAACGAGGCAGTGTGCCTCATGTGGGATATACCTGTGTGTATAATTCCTTGAAAGGATTCTTACATGAGAAGAAATCCAAATCAATGTCCAAGATATATGGCTCTGTGTCACTCAGAAATGCAGATATTCTCTTAACAACATAACTGGTGGATCCTTCAGCATCATCACCATCATCCCCCAAGCTTGCCGGCCAACTGCTGCCCTCTGCTGGTTGCAGGATATCGGTACATCTTAAGAGGGGCTGAGAGCAGCTGGCTTCCCCGGCTTCATCGGAGTCTGTACGGGGTCTCTTAGCCAACCACCTCCCTGTGTCCTCTTCAGTTTTCTTCTCTGAAACTGCAGACCGAAAAACAGTGTAAGACAGAAATTTGCCTTTAAAATTTGTATTATTTATTATTTATTATTAAAAATACCTGAATTATCTTAGTACTACATTTTCTGAAGGTGAAATATATTAGAAAATATATTTACCATCCATCCTTCTAATCTGCTTCATTAACTTAACATACTAATTAATTGTGTGGTTAGATCAGATTTGATAGTCAGTAGCCTCACAACATACAACCCCAGATTGTTATTCAAAATTGTGCATTTTTCCAGCGAGAGGAGCATGACCAAAATATAAATACAGAAATGTAAAAAACAGCATCAAACAGTGTGTTCATTTAGGAACCCATCCCTCATAGTAAAAAACAGGTTTTCAGGGCAAATCTTTTTGTTATCAGCCAGTTGGGGTTATAGGGCAGACCAACTTCTCATCAGTTTATTTTTTAAGTTTATTTGTTTAAAGTCAGTGTCCTGTTTTTCTGTATTTTGTTTGTTAGTTTTGGACATTTTTTTGCACTGCACATTGTTGAAAACTGACAACATAGGTTGAAGCAGGCTGGGTACACAGAACTAATAACAGTTTTGCAATGCTACTTAAACAGATAAAGAGCATTAAAGTGTGTGATACCAGAGTTAATTGAGTTTATATTAAAGTTGTGTTAATCAGTGATTTTTCAGCCACTTGGGTGGAAGTCATTTTAATGTCTCATATAGTAACCGATGTGATGCAGCAGAGTTTGCATTGCAAGAACAAAACACCCAAGTTGGAAAGGTGATGATGCACAGGGTAACTTCACTATTTTTCAGCCTGGAATTTATTTTGAAACAGGTGAGCCCACTGCAGTGACAGGCTCAGATTATTACGATTCTTTTTGTTAAACCAGAAAAAGTAGCTATGTCACTCTGTTCAAGGAAATGTATTTAGCATGTATGTTGGCATACAGAGCCAAGTATTTTGTATACTCCGTACAATCCCCATGTCTTAGAGTTCTGGTCATTTTTAAGTCTCTCACAATTTCTGGGACAGAAAATGTTGATTGTTCATTTGTTACGACTGGCACTGACTTCCCCCTAGCTTTAAGATTGCATTCGGTAAACCTCACTCAAGAAACCGCACCTTGGCTCTAAATAATTATCTACCAGTCTTTACATAGTTGTCTCAGCAACTTTAGCCCACATATCTTTTTGAACATCTTTTTTCTTCTGCTTACCATGGATTTAGACTCCACCACAGTGCTTGTATTAGAGCCCATGTCCACCAAAGCATTTTTTGCTAGCTGCAAACGCCAGCTGCTCTTCTGAAAACGCCCTGAAGGCAACGTTAGCGGGGGGTTTTGTGGCGCAGCGTTTTTTCAGACTGCTTTGGTTGCTATGATACATAAAATCCGAGGAAGTTATGTTGCAAGCAGTTCTAACTAACTCTGCTGGATGTAAAAATGTTAACAGAGTAGTGAAGCCTACTTGCTCTGGCCCTTGCTCTGTAGAGAAACCTGAAGCAGGTAGAGACAGAGGGCGGACTCACCGTATGTGGGTTTGGCGAGTACCACCGTTTAGTCTAAGAGCTGAGGTTCGACGTAGCCCAGTTCCAGGATAGTAACTGTTGCTACGGTGTGGTATTTGTCCTGCCCCTTATCTACTGTGACTGGACAAGGTAAAAATTGACATTGACGAGCGTAGCATTTTTTCCAAAGTTGAACATTTTTCATCTCCCACTACTGGAAAAAAAAAAACAGCTCAGCGTTCAGCGCAGAAAAGACACTCAGCGCCTCGCCACGCTGCTTCCATTCTTACCAGCTCGTAAAAACATGGCACTCCCATTGCAATGAATTGAAAAAAAGACGCCCGCGTCAGAATAAAATGCTTTGGTGGACACGGGCCCTTATTACTCAGTGCAGCTTTTTTTTGCCATAGATCATTGTCTTTATATTTCACCTCTTGGCCAAATTATATGCATTCATGGATTTCCACTTCTACGCTGATGACACTCTGGTGTATATGCCAATAGGCAGATGATCATTCCCAAATTACTAAATTAGAGGCATGCATGGTACTATTATTTATTTATTTATTTATTTGATACGGTAGGTAACAGGGATCCAACATGCAGAAGATTGAAAGAAGTGCAGCTGCAGCGATAGCTCCGCTTTGACTCAACAGTACGAGTTGTGTATTGAATTATTGCATTACCATTTTATTTGGAGACCACCAACATTAGCAATGGCTAAATGCTAAAGGCTAACATGTTATGGCTAACATAATGTATATATAGCTCATAGTAGTAGGCTGCCATCCCTACTGTTCAGTCTGTCATTTGTCTTAATGTTGTTAGCGTTTTAAATACATATTTATGGACAAATGGTCTGTATACTATGTCAGTAAATTTAAACTACTGCTTACACTGAGTAGATGTAGGAGTGTGAGTGTGTAGCCTCTGCTGTTTTTATTTAGAGTTAGTGAGCTATATCTGAAAATGTATTAAAAAAGGAGTGTAAGTTGAGGTACATGGGATTTATTATTTAGATTTTAATTGTGGTTTACGGGTGGTGATGGGGCAGTGACTAAGACAAGTACCTCTGATGTGAGAGACCCAGGTTAATTTCCCACTGTGGCACATCCTCCAATGTGTCCCTGAGCAAGACACTTAACCCCTAGTTGCTCCAGAGGCATGCGACCTCTGATATACATAGCAATTGTAAGTCGCTTTGGATAAAAGCACCAGCTAAATGAATGAATAAATCAAATCAAATTTGGTATCAAGAATTGTGGAATTCTGTTATTGTGACATCCCTTCAGGTCTGCTGAGAAAACCTGATAAAATGAGATGCTGGTCATGGCCGTGCCTGACACAGACACTAGTATCAAGTGGGAGTAACTCTCAATAACTGTGTGATCGCTTAACGTTTGACAGACAAGAATCTTGTTAAGTTGGATCCTACTCCCTGTTGATCAGCACATTAAAGATCACCAAGATGGATTTTTTCACCTGCGCAACATAGCTAAAATGAGGTGCTCTCTGTCCTTGGAGATGCACAGATCCTAATTCACACCTTTGTTTCATCTAGATTTTTAACCTTTAGTTAGCTGCTTATTTTTGATTAATACCTTGATTAATAAGTGACCCTTGTCCCAGTGGATCACTTAAGTAATCTGTTAAACCTAGTGCTAAAACTGCAAACTTCATGAAAACCACAAGCACAGCTGTGTGCCGCTCTCTATCTAGTTTCTCGGCCTAATCCTCTCTTTTTACTCAGGCGTCTCTGTGCTGGATCATCAGAGGTCTTGGAACCTCTGTCTCACCCCTATCAGTGCCACATTCCAGATGTTTTACATCTGGGTCTTTGTCCTCCAGGATTCCACCTCTCCTTTTGTCTCTCTCTCTCCCTCGTGTGTCTGTTTTTTCTCCTACCTGTGTGAATAGTGTTCTTGAGTTTTGGCTCTTTCTTCAGTTTTTTCCCTGTTGAAGGCTATTTTGTGGAGGTTTTCCTTCTCTGAATCCAGGATCTAAGGTTGGAGACTGTTGTATGCAATGTAAAGCCCCGTGAGGCAAATTAGTAATTTGTGATATTCGGCTATTTTAATAAAATTGACTTTCCCACTGAGGCCTGGATTCACTGAGGAGAATCGAACCAAAATCAACTGATTTTTCCTTAAAAGCAAGGCACATTGCACTTTTGCAGCTTTGGTCCCACTGGCATTGCCATATTGTTTTGGCACTCAGGGTTGAGGCAATCACTTAAGCTTCAGTGATAACAGTCAACAGCAGCTGTATGCAGGCACACACAAATGTTTCATCATTTCATGGACTAAACTCAATCAGTCAACAGCCTTAAACTGGCAGCACTGTGTCATGCATTGCCATGTGCTTGTGCATACTCATACCCGTAGACAAGACACAAACTCCCTCAAAAATAAATATCCCTTCATCACAGCTCAATCAGCTGAGGATCAAAAAACATTTCTGGTTGGATATGAACTAACTCTACCAGAGGCTCTCTCTGTCTACTTTCTATCCGCCCTCAATGGTACACACCGGTAAGTGACCCGTGACTTGGTTTGACAGGATTGACTTTGACCACGTTCAGCCTGAGAGGTTTAGAGTTCTCCAGCTGCTCCTCAACAACATACAGACCATCACTGAGGAAGTAGTTGTCTGTACTGGTCACCCTGCAGAGAAGGATTGGGGGGGGGGTGGGTGGTAGAGACAAGTGGATTTCATGACAATCCAGAGAAGTTATTCATTTAACGGCCCTGCACCTCCACTTAGGTGTTTTCACTGCCTGAAGCTGTGCTGGAGTTCCATGATCTCAAAAAAACTCATATGTAACTACAAGAATGACAGCAGGGTACAGCTGCAAACTAACAGGAGAGTGAGGGAGATGTCAATGAAGCCCAGTTTGCACACGCTCTAACAGTCCTCAAAGGAAGTGAAAACACCTGTGCGGGTAGACTATGCATGTCAGATATCCACTTAATAAAGCAACAGAAGAATGACTGTTTTGCATCCTACCTGATAGTGGTAGTGGATGAGTCTCTTCCTACAGCCATCCTGTGCTCTCCCTCTCTGATTTGCTGGGCCCAGTATGGATGCAGCCAAGCCACACAGGACACGTGGCCAGCGTACACCATGGGCATTATCCAGTTTTCTATACTGAGCTCACTGAAAAAAAATAAAATAAAAGCTCATGCTGTGATTGGTGGAACTCAATCCTGCTACTACCTGTCCACTTGTCCTGTGCAGGGCTGTGGCATAAAACAAACAATGGAGCACACAGAGTTTACATATCTTAAACAACAATGCTCAAATGATTTTCTTTAGGAATGACGCTGCAGAATGTTATTAATCACATCACATCTATTCACAAGTTGCCTACATTTCAATGGAACAAATAAAAAAGTTATGCAAAAAGTTTTGTAATCCTATACATTTTTGTTTCAGTATATAGTACATTTTTTATTTCAGTAAATGAAAGAATTCTGTCAAGGGAAGTTCCCCTAACAGACATTCCCTGAGCTGGGAGCAGGGCGTACTGTTTATTGTGGAAAGGAACCCTGCCTCAGGATTCTGACTTGAAACTCAGAACTCAAGTTTTTCACGTGACTCTAATCCTCTTCTGTACATAAGATCCGTTTTGGTAGACTGAAGAAATACGTCTGAATTCACAGATCAAGCTGTCAACAGCTTCAAACATTTTTTTTGTAGGAAGTTTTTCCAACATTAAAGCTTTTCATCGGCCAGCCAGTTTTTCCAACATGTCACAGAGATGAGTGACACAAAGAAGCCACAGCTTTCTGATTTCAGTGTCCCAACACTCTGCTGAAAGAAACGCTTGTAATGAAACAAAACGTACCTGAAAAGTTTCTCCTTATCAAAGACAGTGTCAGCAGACATGTTGACAGGGATGAGCAGGTCAGGATGGGAGTCTAAATGAATCATCTTTATGTTCTTCAGCGGGAGGTGTTTTGATGCAATGGCACGGTAAATGTGACACACCACCTAGTAGAGATACAGTAAAACAAACCATTTAACCTCTTTGACTCATTTTTATATACTGGAAAAACTGGCATAATATATCCTAAGACACTTCACACTAGTGATCAACCCAAAAGGTTTTTTCTCCTGTCTGATCCCGATTATTAGTAACCAATTAGACCGATGACCGATATGCGGAACTGATATACCTTTGCTGTAAAAATTTTAATCTTTGTGTCAAAATTTAAAATAACACAAATTCCAACACAAAACTTAAGTTAAAAATAACAAGATTAAAGTTAATTATCATGTTTAATCGTTATAAATACTAAATTAAATGAATTAAAGATCAATCCCAGAGATGGACTGAAGTGATAAATTAGCATAAACTTTGTCCTTACCTGCTGCCATTTATACTGTATTTATTTTATATTGTTAGGATTTTATTGATACATTTATTGATGCTATTTATTTGTTCTGTTCTATCAATTCTCTTATTGGTTTGGGTTTTTCACTACTAAATAATTGCATATTAAAAATATGTAATTTAAGAAAAGAATAAATTCAGAACAGTAATCAAATTTAATATTTTATTATTAATATTTTATTTTATTAACTAATTTTTCAGAGAAGGAACAAAAGTAAAATTTACAGCAGCAAAGTAACAATATGAAATCAATATCTCACCGGAAAAAAATGGAACATGTTAAATAAACTATATTCCTGACACCAAAATACTGAGTTAAGTTTAGAAAGAAATGTAAGAAATGCTGCTGCTGGTGGTAGAGAGGAGCTGGTTTCTCTCAACAAGCAGCTGAGTTTACAAGGATTTGCTTAATTTTAAAGGTACATAGCAGCTCAGCTAAACAGGCTACAGAGAGATTTTGTTTTGTTTATGTTGATGTGATATGTACTATGAGCTCTTACTAGTATTTACTGCCATTCTTACTAGTATGTATTGTCAGTTGTAGATCTATATTTGATGCTCTGTTGATACTTGTAAGTTGTTCCTCAAATGTAAGTCGCTTTGGATAAAAGCGTCTGCCAAATGAGTAAATGTAAATGTTTATGACAGACTAGCTATTAGTCGAGTTAGCACATGTGCTTGTGTTAAACCAAAAAAAAAACTGCTACAGTGGAAAGACAGAGCAGATTAAAATATTGCTTTGTGCAAGTTCCTGCTTATTACTGATGCAGTATCAGCCTTTAATAATATTGCTGGTTTTGCTGCACTTACTGACAGTAACAGGCGTAGTTATGGTTAACTGGTGTAATCTACACTGATCTCCGCCCACTTCACTCAGTGTGTGTGTATGCGGAGCTCTGGTGACACAGGAGGGGAGGGGCTGCAATGTAATGTAATGTCTCTGTTTTCTGAAAGGAGCCATCATAATCAATGATCGACAAATTCACTGGGGGGGAAGAGGGGAATTCTGAAATGCCAATACTGACAACAAAACAAGCTAATGAACGGACGCCTACAGGTTTGATGGAAGTTATGTGTAAAGAAAGGCCCAAGACACATCAGTATGAGCAAACTGAAGGGGTGAGAGAAATGTGATGTGTGTGTGAGCTCTGTGGTTCTTCAAAGGTGTCATGTTTCTGTAAGCTGGTATCTGACTGGTGCTTAGGCTTGGTACAGTACCTGGAGAGCTTGTTGAGAGGCTGGTGATCGCTAAAGGGGTTTGGTGAGAAAAACATTCACATCAAAAGTGATTCCAAAAATCTGGGATGGGACGGGGAATCGATACACGGTTCTAAAAGGAGCCCAAAATCAATAAGGTTCAAGCTCATCAATACTGCTATCGAGACTAGCTTTTATCCAAAGCGACTTACAATTGCTATATATGACAGAGGTCACACGCCTCTGGAGCAACGAGGGGTTAGGGGTTTTGCTCAGAGACAGATTGGAGTTTGTCTCACTGTGGATTCGAACTCGGGTCTCTCACACCAAAGGCGTGTGCACCTGCAGCATCTGCCTGCTCTCTGCTCTGAGTCGGCTCCTACACACACAGGCCGAGGCGGAGATGCTGAAGTTCAGTTAGCTCCAACCTACTCAAGGAGCTACCATGGTCATTAAACATCAACATTCACAGTGGCACAAAATGGCCACAATTTATAACAGAAAATACAGCATTTTGAAAAAAACTAAACAAACTGATACTAAGTTAAAATTAATGTGGAATGTATCTCAAACTGGAAACTGAATGAATAGTTTTTCCTTTATGGCAACACGTTCTCTTCCCAAAACTATGATGCTGAAGTTCTGATTCGCAGCTTCAGCAGTTTAAGGAAAGTTAAGTCAAACTCAGGTCCAGGTCAAAACCAAAACCACTGTGCCAAGAGCTGTCAAATGTGAACTAGATTAATCCAGTGACAGATCCACAGATTCAGATACCTTTATTTTATGTGTTAAAATGAAAAAAAGGCGATTTATATGGTCTACATTTACTAAAAAACGTCGCTCGTTTTTCCATTTTAACAAACAGAATCAAAGGTATGTTTTACAGAAACCTTAGCCTCTCTGGGACACTAACGCTAGTGCAGATTTCACAGCTCTAGGTATTAAGTTCCTGTTTTTTTATTTTTATCTGGACCCGAGTCTTAACTGCTGAATCAGAAGCTGCGGTCTACTAAAGCTAACGTTAGCTAGGTATGTCAACACACAGGCAGCCATTCTCTTTGTACTAAGTGAAAGTCTGGAGAAACAGAGCAGTTTCACAGGTGAATAAGCTGCAGTGTTATTCACACAGAAGGCTTACGTCGTGGTGGTCCTCAACTATCCACACCGGCAGCTCCTTGTAGAGCCTCTTCAGCAGCACAGAACTCATTCTGACGGGGAGTTTGCGTTCAGCCTGTCCGTGAAAGTAACGTTATTATTAACCTTGGCCTCCGCTGGTGAATGTCACGTTAGTATACCTCTCTCTCCCGCACACATTTTCTTCACGTTTCATCAGCAGATTGGCATTCAACTGCCTGGCACGAGTTCAATTCAGACGCACCGGAAGTTCTTTTTCTTCTTCGAGGGTTTACGGCAGATGGCCTTTGCCTCGCGTGATGTTGCTTTATCGCCACCCCATGAAAGTCCCCGTGCACAGCAACAACAGTCAGGTGCTAGTAGGTCGCAGGATTTAGCAATGAAAAAAAAAATCAAAAGCAAAGTCAGCTCTCAGTGAAGTCACGTTGCTCTGTTTATTGTGAACAACGCATTTCACCTACAGCTTCTTCAGGTTCACTCAGTGAAATTACCAAAGCAGTCACAGGTGTGCTAAATAGGCAGCGCATAAGTCACATGACCACTAACCCCACTTTCCTTTTTCTTTCAATGGCTTTTTTTTTCATAAAAACATCAACATATTACACAAAATTATATAATGCAAACGACATAAATATGGTTAATGTCAAATATATATTAAATTACATACATGAGCCATTTCACATGTCCATAAAAAGACTGACTGATGATGAAGCTCCCTGCCAAGGAACTATTAAGTACCTACTGTCTGTTAACACTGAAAGCAAAGCAAGCATTTTGCAGGGCTTCATTACATACAAACTCAATGCAAAGACACAAACTGATGCAAACCAACAGGTGACGTCACGATGACTACTTCCACTTCTTTTTATCCAGTCTGTGTTAAAAACAGAATGCACTTGCACTATGGACTTCTTACCTCTCTGCCCCTGGAAAAGTGTGAGATACAAATGCTATTGGCTTTTCCTCACGGTTCTCCATCATGTGGAAAATGACAGCTTACATTGTACTTCTGCAGACTGACTCTACTTTGCACAGTTGATCCTCTCTCAAACTTGCAGAGATAAAGATATTAAGGAAACAGATCACGTGATCATGACCTTGATGGATTGGGGCCTTGACAATGGGCCAGGCGCTGGAGTCTCCGTATCACAAATGATGGTAAGCCTGAGTCTTTGTCCAACTCCAGTTGCTTTATAGTCAACAGATCTGTATTGTCCTATCAGCCTTTGCCACTGTCACGACTGGTACGGCCCATTTGCTTCTGTTGGGAACTGTATAGCAAAATGCACATGCTAGCTGTAAACTTCCATCCCTCCAAAACGTAAGGTCATTTTTAGCCCGATGAACAGATAATCATATAGCTTTGGATCCCGTCCAGTAAATACGGAACAGATGAGATGTAAATCCATTGACCTTAAAGGTTAAGGATAACGAAGCTGCACTGAAGTTAGCCTGGTTGGCTAGTATTGATAATAGATGGCTAAAGGAGAACAGAAAAAGTCCTGCTAAGTCGCTAATCTCGACAACCCAGCTATGTTGTAATTTTGGACAGGTTTGTGCAGCAGTGTTCATGACAGAGAGCGAGAGAGGGAGCGAGCGAGTGAGTGGAGGTGCTGCACAGATATATGCTCCTCAATCAAATACGATTTTAAATACGCCTAGTAAAAAAAAATTGAAAATCAATATGTGGCAGTCACATAATTATCCCATAAATTGATTTATTTGTGGGCAGCCACAGATAAATCAGTGTATCAGTCAATATTGAAAGCTTTTTGCTGGTCGTACAGAGTTCACAATAGACGTAAATCTTCTTTGCATGACAGAATAATGGCAGTAGCTACTTACAGTTGTGGAAAGACCACCTCTCTCCCTCGTTCTCTATTCTTCCTTTAGTTAGTTTAGTTTTTTTTAGTTTTATCATCGGACATGAACAACATATGGTCCGGTGCAGCTGACCTGCAGTGCAGTCGTGTCATGGTGTTCAGTAAAGCAGTGACGCAGCGTTACTTGGATTAGCAATACGGTAATAATATTACTGTTTCTGAAAAGTAATCCGTTACACTACTAGTTACTGGGAAAAGTAATAATATTACAGTAACACGTTACTCAGTAACGTTACTGCCCTTCACTGTCCAAACCAGAGGAAAAAGGAGAAACATACATAAAAATAAATCACGAAAAGGAAAACATTTCCAGTCAGCTTGTTTAATCAATAACTCATCAAACACACACATGCACACAAATGGAAAGTCAATGGCTGAAAATATTTTCTTTTTTTTCCACCTTAGACAAACACATATCAGTTGGACCAGCTTTCCTGTATAGATGTGTGATGGGATTTATCCAGTATGTGTTTCATCTATGTGTGTGAGAAAGTCTGCTTATACTGTATATCCAGCCTTTGATCTTAGTGGCCTCTGAGAGCAATGGGGGGCTTTGATCTCTCTTCCTTTTGGTTTGGACTGCAGCCCATAGGAGATGACAGCAAGGCGGTGGAGGTAGCAACACAGACAGAAGAGGGGTGAGTGAAGTGAGGAAGAAATAAAGAGAGAGGAGGAAGATTAGCAGGAAGTATAGCAGCATACTTGGTGCATAGGTAGGGGGGATGGAAGAGAGAGTGCAAGGCTCTGTGCTAACCTTCCCCAAAGAGCACACAAATAAATTAGGAGCACAGTGAAAATGTTCAAGTAGCACAGAAGTTATTAACAAACAATGTATTACGTACTGCATGTGTTTGCGTGTGCTCCACAACCTGGAGGAGGAACTAGCATAAAAATTACAGTAGGTTGTAGTCTTTACTTGTACACTGTGCTTAAACTATTATATAAATGATTTTCCTGGTTTGCGCGTGTCTACTTTTACGCAAATGGAATACTCCCACTGTAGGGCCCTGGAGTTTGAAGACAGAAGAAGATAAACTAAAACACAGCAGAACAGTGTAGACAAAGGAGCAATGTACACAGATAGAAAACACAGAGAATGCAAGTAAACAAAAAGACTTGTAAGGTCAAAATCTTACATATGGCTTGACTGTGTATGTCAATGTGCTCCAGAGAATGTAGGCTATTTGAGGCATGGATGTATAAAGAGGACTGGGTGTACCTACCCAGGATGCCTTGTGAGAAACCTGCGCCTACTCAATAAATAAATAAGCAACCTATTAAATGTACTAAAAATACAAACCATTAATTAATACAATACAATGCAACATAAATATATAATCCTTTTTTAATTTGCATCTTTATTCATTCACCTTTGTATTAATTATCTTATTTATTTATTTATTTATCTTTATATATATTTTTTCAATTCAATTCATCCATCGCCAACTGCTTATCCTGCGTACAGGGTCGCGGGCGGGGGCTGGAGCCAATCCCAGCTGACATTGGGCAAAAAGGTGGGGTACACCCTGGACAGGTTGCCAGTCCATCTCAGGGCCACACATAGATAAACAACCACTCACACTCACATCCACACCTAAGGACAATTTAGGAGACACCAATTAACCTAGCCTGCATGTCTTTGGATGGTGGGAGGAAGCTGGAGCACCTGGAGAGAACCCACGCAGACACGGGGAGAACATGCAAACTCCACACAGAAAGGCCGGGGCCCACCGCGCCGCCCCCATTCAATTCAATTCAATTCAATTTTATTTATATAGCGCCAAATCACAACAACAGTTATCTCAGAGTGCTTTTCATAAAAGAGCAGGGCCCTGTTTCAGAAAGCAGGCTTAACAAACTCTGAGTTTATCCCTGAGCTCTGGATTGACTGAGCCTGAGGTGGGAAACCCTGAGTTTTTGGTTCCAGAACAGCTGATCAGAATAATTTCAATCAATCTGAGTATGATGAGCCTGATGGAAGCGCATGCGTGGTGATGACAAAAAGCCATCATCAATGGAGCTCTGATACTATGATTTACTATGGCAACGGGTAAATAAAGGCAGAGCATCTATTTTAATCGGGTGGAGCTATGAATATGAATGTTGCCAACACGGACCATGATTGGCTCTAAAACACAGGAGTGGCAGAAGGATCAATGCGTTAACATTATTAGGCTACTATACAGCGTTGCTCCTTCATCATTTACCAGACTGGAATTTCCTTAATGAATGATAAAGTGCTACAGCCCATTACATTCCATTTGAACAAGGAAGGCTATATTTATTAAGCTGTAACCCGACGGGACAAAATGCTGGTGGCAATCGGCTGCCTGATTATGAAAATAGGTATTGATCAAATATAAGACACAGTTTACTCATGAACCTGTGATTTTAAAGTCACAGTCACACCCAGCAGGTTAGCCGATCAATTATTTTTTTGCAGTGGAAAATGTGTCCATAGGTTAAAGTTTTTATAATTTTACATTAATAAAATCTTGCTCATTTAGTATTTTATTAATGCTGTCAAAACACATTCAGACTATCAGCAGCTAATAATGAAAAACTCCCTTTTAAACCTCATTTAGGCTGGTTTGTTTCAGCTGCACCACAGTCTTCCTCACTCAGAAATAGTCTATTAGCCTATTCTGGGCTGAGGATAAATCCACGATGTGCGGAGATCTGTCCTTACATCGATAACAGATTATCATAAAGCGTCATGTTCAAGATCATGTTTGGGTAAAAAACTAATAGCTAATAACTAATTAAGATGTACCCTAAATGTGTTCCGACGTGTGCTTTGATATCGACAGAATGAATGAGGAAATGAAACGGTGTGTCAGACAGCCGGCTCAGGCTCTGCAGAAGGGGAGGAGTCAGAGAGAAACTGACGGTTTTCCAACTTATCCTGTGAACCTCCCGAGGAGGTTAGGCTCACAGCATCAGTTGCCGGAGAGTGACTGATCTAGGGATTATCTGATCTCGCTCTCTGAAACAGAAAACTCAGAGTTTCTCAACAACTCAGGCTCAACATACCCATGAATTTTCACTAATCCTGTGGCTCAGGTCTAGACCGTACTCTGTGATGATATTTACAGAAACAGAAACATTTAAATTCTTTTCTAACTTTATTTATGTGTTTGTTTTAATATTTTTGATTGTATTATTTTTATTTGCATTTTCTACCCTATTTCTCCAAAGGTATTTATTTCTGTCTCTCCTTTTACATTTCTGTATGCATTTCTGACTCATTATGCAAATGAGAGATGCTGTGTGAGATATATCAATTTATGTTGCATTGTATAATTTAATTAATGCTTACATTTTTAAAATGTATTTTTGGTGCATTTAATAGGATGTTTATCTTTTTTTTAATGAGATTTTTTTAATTTCTATATTCATTGTGGCACACTCGGTCCTCCACAGGGTTGGTCTGCAGTCAATCATAATTGATAGATATTATCTTAAAGTTCTTCAATCACATTATTTGCATCTCTTTCCTGAACTGATGATAGAAATGGATTTTGCTCCACACATCAGTTCTTAAGCATTCAAAAGATACCTCACACAAAGTTTTCTACTGAATTCCACCCACCACTTGGCCGGTCAGGTCTATCTTTGCGCAGACATGCATTTCGAACAAAAGTTATTGAATTTCATTGAATGATGCCGACCATCATAAAAAAAGGTCAAAAAGGTCACCCTTATCCATATCCACTCCTTCCTCCATCTTTCCTTCAACAAAGTTGCAGCACTCTAAAGCAGTGTTTCTCAGCAGGGGTGGTACCGCCCCCCAGGCACAGTTCAGAGTATTACGAGGCAAGGGGGAGCTGGAAGCAATATTTTGGAAAAGGGGGATTGAGGTACTTTTGGTTTGTTTGGTTGGAAATTTTAAGGCGAGTTTACCACAAAGATTCACAATAGGAGTTTAAGCTTTCAACTACTTGCAAACTGGTCTAAAGCATTAAAGCCAGTTTCCTCCACTGCGACTGGGTCAGCTACTTGTGGCGCAGCTCTGCGCTGCCCTCACAGGAACGGGTAGTCAGAATATCATCTGTAAAAGTTCACTACATTGGGGTTTACTGCGTAAACTCTGGGAAATGGACGCTCTCTTTCTTGGTATTGTTGAAAAACATTTCTGTTTGAGAAATACGCCGTGGACTCCTTTTTATTGCAGTGGTTACACATTTTCAAGAGGGATATGTCAGACTTCAGCAACTTTGTCCAGCCCCTGATACAACACCAGCGAGTGCAATGAAGTGGTGGTGAATTTGGGTTCCCTGGGAAAATAATAAATATGTTTGTCTTTCAATTATGTGCTTTATAAATGTTTTAATAACAATAGTAACAACAACAACAAAATAATAATTAAACATTTTTAGGGCAAATAGCCAACATCTTTTTGATGGGGGGCGGTAGGGGGGCACTGGCTCAAAAAAGGTTAAGAACCACTGCTCTAAAAGAAACCATATGACTTCCCCTACAATTACAACAGATAGTTTCCAGCACTTTCCACAACATCTGTTTCCCCTGAAAGACATCCTATGAACACCCTTTTGGGGAGTATATTTCCATCAAATGCTGGCAAAACTGGGGCACTGGGATTACCACCTTCCCAGGCTTTAAACTGCTTCACCTCCTTCACTTCCCTTCACTTAACATTTTCCTTAGTTTCTCTCTTTGTAATGTCCCCTCAAACACCATTAAAAACTAGGTAAATCATAAAGTTTTTAATTTAACCAATGGTGAGTAGGAGTTAGGAAAATAAAAGTGTCAGAGTGATATTTCTCATGACAATGAAGTCAAGTGTCGAAACAGCTCTAGCTGACTTATACAATAAATAATCAGGCACCCCAATGTAAAAGCATGTTTGTGTGAGTAATCTGGCTGTTTTAGTTGACGAAGAGAAATCTCTCATAATCTGTGAGTTTTTGAATTTATTTTTTTTGAAAGCTAACAGCTGAAGACTCCCAACTGGGATGTTCCCAATGTAGGTACAGCTGGCTTTTCCACTGGAATCTCTGAAGGCACTTGTGGCATATGTTTGTCATTCAATGATGTGCTTTATAGATGTTTTAATAACAATAGTAACAACAACAACAAACAATAATAATAATTTAACAGTCTAATCAGGAGGCAGAAACCCCGCAAAGCAGCGGGGCCGGACTGTGTCTCCCCATCCACCCTGAAACACTGTGCTGATCAGCTGTCTCCGGTGTTCACAGACATTGTTAACACCCCACTGGAGACATGCCATGTGCCAGCCTGCTTCAAAGCCTCCACCATCATCCCTGTCCCCAAAAATACAAGGACCACAGGACTTAACAACTTCAGACCTGTCACCCTGACCTCTGTGGTAATGAGGTCCTTTGAGCGCCTTGTGTTGTCCCACCTTAAATCCATCACAGGCCCACTCCTGGACCTACTGCAGTTCACTTCCATAGCCAACAGATCTGTAGATGACGCAGTTAACATGGACCATGACTACATCCTCCGGTACCTGAACTCCCCAGGAACCTTTGCCAGAATCCTATTTGTGGATTTCAGCTCTGCTTTCAACACCATCAGCTTAGCATGCTTGACTTGACCTGCAGGTGGATCACTGACTTCCTGACAGACAGGAAGCAGCACGTGAAGCTGGGAAAAACATGTATCTGATTCCAGGACCATCAGCACCGGATCCCCTCAAGGCTGCGTTATTTTCCCCCTCTTCTCTTCTCCCTGTTCACCAACAGCTGCACCTCCAGTCACCAGTCTGTCAAGCTCCTGAAGTTTGTGGATGACACCACCCTCATTGGGCTCATCGCTGGTGGGGATGAGTCCGCCAACAGGTGGGGTGGTGACCACCTGGTGACCTGGTGCAGCCACAACAGTCTGGAGCTCAACGCTCTGAAGACAGTGGAAATGGTCGTGGACTTCAGAAAGAGTCACTTCCCTCTCGCTACTGTGGACTCCTTCCGCTTCCTGGGCACCATGATCCGGGGCTGAACATCACCTCCCTCACCAAAAAGGCCCAGCAGAGGATGTACTTCCTGTGGCAGCTGAAGAAGTTCAGCCTGCCAAAGACAATGATGGTGCACTTCCACACCGCCATCATTGAGTCCATCCTCACCTCCTCCATCACCATCTGGTACACTGCTGCCACTGACAGGGACAAGGGCAGGCGTATCATTCGCTCTCCAAGAAGGTGATTGGCTGCAATCTTCCATCACTTCAGGAACTGTACGCCTCCAGGACTCTGAGTCAAGCAGGGAAGATTGCAGCTGACCCCTCCCACCCTGGACACAAACTGTTTCAGACTCTCCCCTCTGGCAGGAGGCTCCATCAGGACCAAAACCTCTCGCCACAGAAACAGCTTCTACCCGTCTGCAGCTAGCCTCATTAACAAGGCCCTGGTCCCCCACTCCCTTCCCCCCTTGCACATGTAAATATTATTTCACAAACCTGGAACACTGCACATATTTGTTATTCATTGTTAATCTTTGTTGTTGTATATTTTTATGTTGTAAAAATGTTATGTTTTAAAGTTACTTTTTAACCTCCTAAAATACCTTATTTTTATTGATTTAATATCTTATTCATTAGGAAACTGTGGCGAACAGATTAGACTCTGGAGGGCCGCACTGGACTGGGAAAACTGGAAAGACAGACCTGTATATGAATTCATATCCCTATTTACATTCAAAAAGGTGATAATTTTAATGGGATATAAGTGTAAGTAGAATAAATAGTTAGCAAGTTGCTAATGTCAACCAACATTGTCATGCACCAATGTCTTTTTGGCTATTTGGAGCAAAGCATCTTACCAAACTATGAAAACTTATCTTTAACCACCAACAGAAGTAGGTTATTATTTAAGCTCTACATCAGGGGTCCTCAACTACATCAGAATCAGAAGGATCAGAATCAGAAGGAGCTTTATTGCCAAGGAGTGTTTTACCCATATTGCTTTGGTGATAAGGTGCCACACGTAGACAAACATACAGCTGACATTTGTTCAAGAGCACAAATTTTTCTAAGCAGACCCTGTGGGGGCCATATTACCGTTTAATATTTTCAGCTTTCGCAAAATGAACGTTGTTAGCTTATATCAGTGTGACCAGACTCCTTAAAAACATGGTAGGCCCAAAATCCATAATGATGAATCTACATACGCTTACCTAGCTAGAAAATGCTCTCAGCCAAGCAGTTCACTGAGTAAACGTAACTTTGATTTGCATCATATATTAATCAACTGGTTTTGACGCTATTATGCAGCTGCACCGTTACAGTGCATGAGACACCTGTAGTTACTGGTGGTAACAGCAGATGCCTTTTGATACAATAGGGCACACAAGTCTGGGGCAGCTAAACAAACTATTGTCGGGCAGTTATTGGTATTTCCATAATCATGAGAGCAAGTCATGATCTGACTTTATGCTGCACACAACATGAGTAAAGTGAAAAGAGCTGGTTGGCTGAGAAGGTGGAGGTGTGCAGCTCACTGTGTCCTTTGTTCTGTGCTCCTGACTTTTGCATTACTCTCTGCAATATTTCAAACTGGTCTGCTGTCAGGAAACTGTTGAAAATGATGGCTGTGTTGTTTTGTAGAAGCATTTTTGATGAAGGCAAGTGCTTATCTAACTTACAAACAGATTGCATTTCCTGTAACTACTTCAAAATGAAAGTCAAATCATGTTTCACTAGATAAATGCTTTTAATGTGAATCTACAGAAGCATTAAATGTTCAATTTGCATTAGCATTAACTTAATGCAGCATTTTTTCACAGCTTACACTGCATCATAAAGCTGTTGTTCTCTTGCACTTGAAGCCAAAGTGGTCTCGAGTTTTTCCTTGCACTTTTTTTACTCAGTAATGGATGTGATTGAAAATGTAGCTAAGTACAATACTTTAAACAAAACATCAAATTACAGATTTAAAAAACTACTTCAAAAAGTACAAGTAAAAATCTACTTAGTTACAGTAACGTGTAATTGTGATTCGTTACTTTCCACCTCTGGGCATATCTAAGAAATAAAGATCAAATGCTATTTATAAAAAGCTACAGTGATCAATGTTTCACTATGAACATCAGTGATTACACATGATTTAATTTCCTGGGTGACTGAGAGGAAAGTTCCAACAAGAACAAATTTTCTTGGAAAAAGTTCAGCTCTCCATAGGAGTGGCCATCCTGCAAAGATAACTGATGGGCACAGTGCAGAATGCTCAAAAAGGTTAAGAAGGATCCTAGAGTGCCAGCTGAAGACTTCTCTAACGACTCACTAAATGTCAAACTCTATACAAGAATGGAGTTCATGGAAGGACACCACAGAGGAAGCCACTGCGGTCCAAAAAAGACATTGCTGCACGTCTGAAGTTTGCAAAAGAGCATCTGAATGTTCCACAGCACTACTGGCAAAATAATCAGTGGACAGATGAAACCAAATTTGAGAGGTTTGGAAGGAACACAGAACCCTATGAGAGGAGGAACAAAGGCCCAGCACTCCAACATCAAAACCACATCCCAACTATAAAGTATAGTGCCTCACAACCTGGAAGGGTTGCCATCATCAGCAGACAAATATCAAGAAATTTGAGAGCATGTAAAGACCATCTGTCCGCCAATTGAAGCTCAACAGAAGATGGGTGATGCAACAGGACAACGGCCTAAAAGACAGAAGTAAATCAACAACAGAAGCTCCAGCAGAAGAAGTTATGCCTTCTGGAGTGGCCGTTGTGCTGTTGCACGACCTCAAGAGAGCTGTTCACACCAAACATCCCAAGAATATTGCTGAACTGAAACACTTTTGTAAAGAGGAATGGTCCAACATTCCTTTGACAGTTGTTCAGCTCTGATCTGCAACCACAGGAAACATTTGGTTGAGGTTATTGCTACCAAAGGAGGTCAGCCAGTTATTTAATCCAAGGGTTCACATACTTTTTCCACCCTGCACTGTTACACAGTGTGTTCAATAAAATCATGAAAACCTATAATTGTTTGTGTAGAATTATTTTAAGCGTTTACATTCACATTTATTTTTACTGTATTACCTGCAAAGATCCTGGGCAACAGAGTAATTCCATGTGTTCCATGTGTGGATCCTGACATCAGGCGCATAGCTGCAGTCCGACAGCATCGCAGTGACATTGGCGTGATCCGCTGTCACTGTGCAGGTCCTGCTTATCATGTTCTCAGCTCCTTCACTGACAAGTACATATTTAATGTTACAAGAAAATAGTTAAAATAGTTAGCTAGCTAACTTTATTTGATGCTACCCTTACTCCTTCTACAGGGTTTTGGTGGCTTCACCTGGACACTGGCACTCTTTTAGCCATTTCACACTGACATACAACATCTGTGGTAGCAGGCTAAAAAGAGAAAAATATTGTGGGAAGGACTGTGGTGATGGCAATATGGAGTTAATTATGCTGCTTTGTATTTTGCAACCACTACTGTAAGGCACATACAGTGCATAACAACATAACACTGCATCTCTTTCTGATTTATCCTCATTCCATTATAACACAAGTTACATAACGGTCAAAATGCTTTAGCGCACGTAAGTTAGGCAGACTGAGTGAAGGATCCTACAACTTCTTCCTGCCTGAATTCACTTTTGGTAAATGTACTTGTATAGTGCCTTTCTAGTTTTTCCAACCACTCAAAGCACTTTTACAGCACATCACATTCATACTCAATCATACACTGAATGGCAGAGGCTAAGGTACCTCTGCCATCAGAAATGGACATACACATTCAGACACATTCACAGGCATTCACACACAATGGCACAGGCATCATGAGTAATTTGGGGTTCAGTATCTTGTCCAAGGACACTTCAACATGCGGACTGGGGAAGCTGGGTATCAAACCCCCGACCTTCTGATTAGTGGACGATCGCTCTACAACTAAAGCCACAAGCATGACTTTTGTCTTCTTAAAGGCTCAGTTTTTTTGTTTGGCAGCTTATAAAAACATAGTTCTGTGTTCTTTACCATGTTTCTAGTGACAAGGAGGCACCTTCAGGAAATATTATACATCCAAAGGCAATACAGCGATTAATTGTTTTTCCCATGGTGTTAATTGCGGGGTTAATTGCGCTCTGTCTCGTGCTGATTAGCTAGTCAGAGGAGGGGTGGATGCATCATTATGACAGCAGGGACATCAAGGACAGTTCTAAAACTTGGTCTGTGCAGTCAGACTGAGAGTCACATTCAATTTGTCCCATATTTTAGGAACACTGTCTGCCGGTGTTCTCTTACTGTTATCTTCTTCTCCTCCTCTCAGAACCTCTACCTTTCAAAGCTCACCTGAGCCTTAAAATAGCTTGCATTTTTTTCATTTCCCAGTCTCTCTGACTCCGATCACTGGGGCAATATTGCCTTCTAGCCCATAGGTCTCCCCAACATTGCCAGGGGCTTGCCAGCTGAACTCACTACTAGCTAGCTAACCAGCTTATGGAAACAACAGCATTCTTCACGGGGGGTAAACCTCAGCTGTCATCCACAGAAAATAGTTCAGCAGCATCAGATTGTGAATATGCTTCTGTGGTAACAGACAATGCTTGCCTGTTTTTAGGTGTCAGGAGTGAAAATGAGTCATCTTTGAGTCAACATTTGTTGTGGTTTCACAATGATGAAAACAACAAAAGAAATATTAAATACAAAATAAGATTGTAGGCTCTACAGTTTCCCTTGGCAACTATCACATTTTAAATTGTGCAGCTGCTATAAATGGGAAATAATCTTCATGCCCCCGGACTTCCCTATTTTCAGGCTAAGGCTCAAATGTTTCACTATGTTTGCCTGAGCTCAATCTCAATTATTAGTTGAGTTGTCATGTTGTAATTAATAAAAAATCATCATCAAGAAGAAGGAACACCAAAAGCTTGAGAAATACCAAGAAGAAGATGAAGAAGAAGTTTTATTTATATAGCGCCATTCCAGAGCTCAAGGTCGCTTTACATGGTATATTTACAATACATTTAAACACTAACACACAATTTACAATCCCATAGGATACATATAGTCACATTTAAACAAAATACATGTTAAATAGACAGGGCCGGCACTAGTTTTTTCTAGTGAGTATACTGTGATTTTTCCCATCCCATAAGCGCCACTATCCTCACTAATAGTATGTACATGTAATAGAGAGAATTCTGAAGGACTGCTTAGGCTGTGTGTTACCAACTACGCAAAGACTTTAACATCCAATGATAGTTACAGGTGGGAAAGGGCGTCACTTTGTGTTCAGACGTGGTGAGGACGTGTTTAGGGTTCAGATTAGAGTTGCAACAAAACATTTAGCATATGAGATCTGATAATCCAGAATATTGGGGTCACGAGATCAAGACTAGAAGATATTTCAATAGTATGTTAAAAATATTCATTAATAAATACCCGATTGGGGGGTCTGGGGGTCCTCCCTCAGAAGATTTTGAGCATTAAACATTTAATTTCCTGCATTCTGGAGACATTTTCTGCACCAATTTATGGTGGAAATGTCTAATGTTTAGTGTAAATCACCATCTAACTCAGCTACATTTAGCCTTAGATGTTACATGAATCTTGTTTTATCAGCTGGTAATTTTCAACGCACATTTCACAGAGCAAGATGCAACTAACAATAATGGAAAGCTGAGGCTTTTCAGTAGCAGTAATAACAATGAACACAGGTCAGGTGTGCAGTTCTATCACCAAAACTCATTCATACAGAATCTTTACAGAATATTTGCACTGAGGACACCAAAAGGGTCCACATCCCCTCAGGCTCACTTATCTTCCAAAAACCATTGTCAAACGTAAGTTATGTACTTTATCAGCTTAAAAGCATGAGCAAGCATCCAGGACCTGCTATACACACACACACACACACACACACACTAACGTTAGTTAACTAGATTCAAACCAATAGACCAACAATGCTGTTACAGTTCCGTTACTGATAGCGTTAATGATAACCAGACCTATATGCTATTTTCACTCACCAGGTAACGTTACGATAACATCAGCCTCATCTGGCTTGTTTTTGCGTTTCAGTAACTTTAACGTTCCTGTCATGGTGTCACATGGTGAGCGGCAGCAGCTTCTGCAGGCTTACGAAAACACTAAAAGAGTGTAGTTTGCGTTTGCTCGCGTTTCACATCTCCTCCAGTGACTCACATTAGTTAATTTCAAACTTGTGCCGAGTGACCGCCACACAGCTGTTTGGTAGCTGACGTCAGATCCCGGCCACAGGCCACGGAAGCGCAAACGTCAGTTCAGAGCTTCACAACACAAACGGGGTGAATTTATGAATGAACGTGTGGAAGTTCTGCCACAAAACGATGTTGTTACGTATCATCTTGCTATTTTAAGGGGGTATACGCAAATCTTTGACCGTTCCTAGTGGGTATACGGCGTATACCTGCGTATCACGTAGACTACACCACTGCATACACGACGCAAGGGCGCCTACAGAGTACTTTTATTTAAAACATTGTCTTACCTGCAAGCAACGCGCGAGTATCATCCCGCTGTTTCTTCTTTTTCCTTTTTTCCACCCCCGACTCTTGATGCCTTTTTGAGGCCATGTCTGATGTCGATCAGGTGTCTGCCAAATTTGACACTGATTGAGGAACAGACCACTGGCAGGTGGGGAAGGGGGGGCACCAGAGGGAGACTCGCACAGGAGATTCACCTTTTTCTCGACTAATTTGGTCTAGGCCTATATTACTTTTGTATTGCTTTTGTATATTAACATGCTTTAGACATATTTTATTTGTTAGTTATTTATACTAGTTGCCTATTGTGATGATTTTTCACGACCCAGATTTTTTGGTGCCCCCCCCAAGCACTTGGTGCCCTACGCGCAGTGCGTGATGTGCGTGTGCGGAGCGCTGGCCCTGTAAATAGATATGTTTTTAACTGTGTCTTGAATGCAGTCACAGATGAAATATTTCGAAGTGAAAGGGGCAGTGAATAATTCCATAATAAGTTCCATAATTTTGGTGCATTAACATTAAATGACCTTCCACCTACTGTAGACAACCGAAAACGAGGGATGGACAGTAAACCAAGTTCAGTTGATCTGAGAGAGCGTGCAGGGCGGTAGGTGAAAAGTAGATCAGACAAATATGGTGGTGCAAGACCATTTAATGCCTTAAATGTTAGAAGCAATACCTTAAAGTGGATACGAGATGCCACAGGTAGCCAGTGAAGGTCATAAAGCACCGGAGTAATGTGAGCAGAACGCCTGGTGGAGGTGAGAACTCTTGCTGCTGAGTTTTGAACGTACTGTAATCTTCCAATAAGTTTTTTGGGAAGACCAAGAAATAAAGCATTGCAATAATCCAGGCGTGATGTGATTAATGCATGGATTAAGAGTTCAGCGTCAGCTAAAGTGAGAGATGGTCTTAGACGAGCAATATTCTGAAGATGAAAGAAAGAGTTTTTAACAATGGAAGAAATATAAGAGCCACAAGATAGAGTTGAGTCAAATAAGACACCGAGGTTATGAGTCAGTGATGAAGGATTAATATGGAAACCATCAATATAGAAGGACTGGTCCATCCTTTTGACTGAGGCAGGAGAGCCGATCACTAATATCTCAGTTTTATTATCATTTAATTTTAGGAAGTTAAGGGACATCCAATGCTTGATGTCCCTGATACATGCAGTGAGTGAGTCAGGCAGGGATGGCCTATCGGAGCTGGTGGCGAAATAAATTTGGATGTCATCTGCATAGCAATGGAATTGAAGTCCATGCCTGCATATGATGTTACCAAGTGGGTGTATATAGATGATGAACAATAGTGGACCAAGAACTGAACCTTGAGCAACACCCCATGTAAGTGAATTAGAGGCAGAATTATGACCTTGTATGGTGATATATTTCCTGTCGCTGATATAGGAAATAAGCCAGGAAGGAGCGGAACCAGTGACACCAATATCAGAAAGCCAAGAAATAAGTTATTCATGGCAGACTGTGTCAAAAGCAGCGCTTAGATCAAGAAGCATCAAGATGTTTATTAACCCTGAATCCATAGACGAGAGAATGTCGTTAACCACACACAGAAGAGCAGTTTCAGTGCTGTGAGATGGGCGAAAACCTGACTGAAAAGGTTCAAAAAGACCATTCATATCCAAATAAGATCTTAATTGTGAAGCAACAACCTTTTCAAGGATTTTGCTTAAAAATGTTAGATTGGATATTGGTCTGTAATTGTCCATTTTTAGATGATCAAGGCCAGGTTTTTTAAGAATGGGGGTCACTGCAGCAATTTTTAATTCTGCTGGGACAATGGCAGAAGCTAGACTACAGTTTATCATATGAGTTATGAATGGTGCGGCCTCGAGGACACACTTCTTAAGTAAAACAGTAGGTGTAGGATCGAGCCAGCAGGATGTAGAATTTGACTTCACAATTAGATCACTTAGTTGCCTATTGTGATGATTTTTCACGACCCAGATTTTTTGGTGCCCCCCCCAAGCACTTGGTGCCCTACGCGGAGTGCGTGATGTGCGTGTGCGGAGCGCCGGCCCTGTAAATAGATATGTTTTTAACTGTGTCTTGAATGCAGTCACAGATGAAATATTTCGAAGTGAAAGGGGCAGTGAATAATTCCATAATAAGTTCCATAATTTTGGTGCATTAACATTAAATGACCTTCCACCTACTGTAGACAACCGAAAACGAGGGATGGACAGTAAACCAAGTTCAGTTGATCTGAGAGAGCGTGCAGGGCGGTAGGTGAAAAGTAGATCAGACAAATATGGTGGTGCAAGACCATTTAATGCCTTAAATGTTAGAAGCAATACCTTAAAGTGGATACGAGATGCCACAGGTAGCCAGTGAAGGTCATGAAGCACCGGAGTAATGTGAGCAGAACGCCTGGTGGAGGTGAGAACTCTTGCTGCTGAGTTTTGAACGTACTGTAATCTTCCAATAAGTTTTTTGGGAAGACCAAGAAATAAAGCATTGCAATAATCCAGGCGTGATGTGATTAATGCATGGATTAAGAGTTCAGCGTCAGCTAAAGTGAGAGATGGTCTTAGACGAGCAATATTCTGAAGATGAAAGAAAGAGTTTTTAACAATGGAAGAAATATAAGAGCCACAAGATAGAGTTGAGTCAAATAAGACACCGAGGTTATGAGTCAGTGATGAAGGATTAATATGGAAACCATCAATATAGAAGGACTGGTCCATCCTTTTGACTGAGGCAGGAGAGCCAATCACTAATATCTCAGTTTTATTATCATTTAATTTTAGGAAGTTAAGGGACATCCAATGCTTGATGTCCCTGATACATGCAGTGAGTGAGTCAGGCAGGGATGGCCTATCGGAGCTGGTGGCGAAATAAATTTGGATGTCATCTGCATAGCAATGGAATTGAAGTCCATGCCTGCATATGATGTTACCAAGTGGGTGTATATAGATGATGAACAATAGTGGACCAAGAACTGAACCTTGAGCAACACCCCATGTAAGTGAATTAGAGGCAGAATTATGACCTTGTATGGTGATATATTTCCTGTCGCTGATATAGGAAATAAGCCAGGAAGGAGCGGAACCAGTGACACCAATATCAGAAAGCCAAGAAATAAGTTATTCATGGCAGACTGTGTCAAAAGCAGCTTAGATCAAGAAGCATCAAGATGTTTATTAACCCTGAATCCATAGACGAGAGAATGTCGTTAACCACACACAGAAGAGCAGTTTCAGTGCTGTGAGATGGGCGAAAACCTGACTGAAAAGGTTCAAAAAGACCATTCATATCCAAATAAGATCTTAATTGTGAAGCAACAACCTTTTCAAGGATTTTGCTTAAAAATGTTAGATTGGATATTGGTCTGTAATTGTCCATTTTTAGATGATCAAGGCCAGGTTTTTTAAGAATGGGGGTCACTGCAGCAATTTTTAATTCTGCTGGGACAATGGCAGAAGCTAGACTACAGTTTATCATATGAGTTATGAATGGTGCGGCCTCGAGGACACACTTCTTAAGTAAAACAGTAGGTGTAGGATCGAGCCAGCAGGATGTAGAATTTGACTTCACAATTAGATCACTTATGGCAACAGGAGTAGACAGAGTAAAAGTAGAGAGTTTGATGAGTTAGCTGGACCAGATAACATTAAGTTTGAGTCACTTGTATGAGTGTTTTTGGTGATGGAAGAAGTGATTGACATCAATTTGTCTGAAAAGAATTTAGAGAAGCTATTTACAAGCTCCTCAGAGCCTGACATAACATGTTGTGGGGGATTTGTGAGTTTGTTAACCATAGCAAAGAGTGATTTGGGTCTGCACGTGGAATTCCTAATAGTAGAGGACAAATAAGAGGATCTTGCATTGTTGAGGGCGGTCCGGTAGTTGAGCAGGTGTTCTTTAAGAGCCAAGGAGTGCACAATGAGTCCAGTTTTCCTGTATAGTCTTTCTAGGCGGCGACCCTCAGTTTTCATCATCCGAAGTTTAGGAGTGAACCAGGGTGAGGTACGTGTAGATGGGACCAGTCTAGTTTTAACAGGAGCATTCATCTCAAGTGTTTGAGACAGAGCATTATTGTAGATACAGCAGATTTCTGATGGACAGTTAGACATTCTGATAAAGTAGAAGCCCTTATTGAAGCAGAGAAAGAAGTTGAATTAACAGAGTTGATTTTACGATAAGTCAGCATTTTCTTCTGAGGAGATATAGATATTGGAAAACTACAAGTGAAGTTTATGCTCCTCTTTCCAAGGGCTGAAAGAGGAGCTAGAAAAGATGTGGAAAGTAAGAGCAACACTGGTGCCAATGGTAATCAGAGCCCTGGGGGCTGTGACCCCCAAACTGGGAGATTGGCTACAGCAGATTCCATCATTGGAGGTCTCTGTCCAAAAGAGTGCAGTCCTAGGAACAGCTAAGATACTGTGCAGAACCCTCAAACTCCTAGGCCTCTGGTAGAGGACCCAATGACACATACCACCCCGCAAGGGGTGAGAGGAGGATTTTATACACACAATATATATATATATATATATATATATATATATATATATATATATATAGAGAAGACGACCAGCTGCAGCTCCCCTGTTACTACACTGCGTCACCACAAAAAACACAGAAGAAAAAAGTTAGCTGACTGGAGTTTACTGGAGCTTATATGCAGCATTTAGACGCATTTAACACGCAGAGGTGTTACACTTCAGGGTGTGGTGGCAGGTTGGAGTACCCAAATGCAGGATGCTAGGCAGAGGAGGTATGATCCAAAAAGGTGATTTATTAAACAAACAAAAAGCGAGCACAATTACATACAGAGTGGCTGAGTCCATAAAAGTCAAAAGAGAAACAAAACAAATCCAACTCAGGTAATCCAAAACATAGAGAGCAGAAAACAGCAAGACGAGACAGGGAGACTGAAACCACAACTGACAGGGGGGACATCAACAATGACCAAACAAAGACTGAACAAAAACACCAAACATTTATACACAGAGGTAACAAGCAGGGCGGGAGAAACACAGGTGACAGACATGAGGCTAAGGAGACCAGGCAGGCAGAGAGGGACAACAAGGGAGAAAAGCACAGCTGAGACAGTAGATCAGGTAGACAAGCAAAGCCAGACAAGGACACCAGGTACGGAAGATTACCAAAATAAAACAGGAAGTAATGTTCACAAGGACAGATCTACAAAAGTAAAAACACAAAGACAGCAAAATCAGGACATGAACAGAGACGGGACCAAACAGGTGACAGGACTATACTAAACATGGAGACAAAAGACTAAGGACTAAGACAATCAAAGACGAGCACAGGAAGTAAAACAAGACGACACACCAGGGCAGACTACTACAAACTAAAACAGGAAGTAAAGCTAACTGAAACACACAAGGAACAATGTCACAACATGAAACATAACAGACAACATAAGTGACTAGACAAAACCTACAGAAGTAAAGAACCTAGAAACAAGACTAGAAACACTGATGAACACTTAAGTAAACCTGAATAAACAAAGTAACAAATACTACAGAGAAGACCAAACACTAGGGCATGGAATGAACACAGAAACTAATACGAAACACAATAACAAAACATCTTTAAACACAAGGACATAACAAGAGGGCTGTGTTAGCGATGAGTCAGTCTTTTGTCAAGTTAATTACATGACTTTAATAATTACCATAAAAACAGACCCAATCACTTCTCCTCTCCTGAAAACATTCATGATTTGCTAACCCTCCTGTTTTTCACTGCCATCTCCCGGCTTCCTACCTTCCTAAATAAATGTACGGTTACGTCTGTCAGCAGTTTAATGTTACGGTAGCTGGGTGTTGGAAGCTGCTGACGTAACGTTCATTTATTTCAAACAGTGTGGCAGTTCTAGCGAATGGTCCACATTTGTCCCCAGTTCATCACTTCTAATTATTTTGTAAAATCACATAACGTTACAGCAGCTAACACTGCCTGTTGCTACATTAGCCACAAAGCTAACGCGGTGTTTATCAGTGGAGGAGCACTACCGTTAACGAGCAGTTAAACTATAGTTTCTGGTGTATTCTAAATATATCTCCCAGCCGCCTGTCTGCAGTTTGTCGGGGTGTCGGAAATGATTAAACCAGAGCGGACATGTAAATAAACGTGAGTTGAACAAGAATCCAACGCGGCTTCCTGTAGCTCCTCTTTGTGAAACGCTGTCAGAGCCATAACGGCTCTGGTTGTAGTCATAACGTTAGTTAAATGAAATCTCAAAGTTGCAAGTCCTCGTTGTAGACATTCCTGTAGTATTATACTGTATGCATTCAACAGCAGCTCACTGTATCCTAGATGGCATGATTTATACCAATGGTGGTTAAATGGTTTCATGTAGCTTTGGTTAGAATTAGAAGAGTGCTGGTAAAGGGATGAACTAGATGTGAATGTACTACATTGAAATTATGGCAGATAATGTGCGAGAGTGAAAAAAAGTGAAATACACATGCATATTCTTTCTCACTCTCTATGTTTACAGATTGAAGAAGTACCTTCCAGTAGCAAATATTTATTGATATGCAATTGTTTACATCAGAGGTCACTAATAGGCTGTCCTCTCCGGACCGCCGACCTACAGCCGATTTATTATTGAGACTTACTACCTCGAGACGGAGCGTTTCTATTTTAACCCGCGCAGCTTTTCTAGCATTTACTGTACTAGTTTAGCGGCCCGGGAAACTCACAGACCAATCGCATCGTCTCATGTGATACTGCTCAGCCAATCAAATCTGTGCATTCGAGTCGAATCCGCATCCGCGAGTGAGATACACCGGAAACGCACACCACAGTATCTTAGCTGTTCCTAGGACTGCACTCTTTTGGACAGAGACCTCCGATGATGGAATCTGCTGTAGCCAATCTCCCAGTTTGGGGATATTGACTACCAGCTACCAGCTATATACAGTGATAGCCTCCAAAATCCAGCTGCATTCCAACATTAACTTAGCTCTCCTTATTAGCTGGGCTCCCTGCATGCTGGTTAATAACTTTTTTTAAGCTGGGTCTCCGACACTGACAGCGTTGTGTTGGACAGATTTATGCAGCGGTGTTCCATGAGGGAGAGAGAGCAAGAGAAGTATGAGAGGTACGGATGAGTGAGAGAGAGAGAGAGAGAGGGAGAGAGAGGGACGAGCGAGAGGACGTGCTGCGCAAATGGCTACGGCGCTCTGCATCAAATACGATTTTAAATAGGCTTATTTAAGAAAAACAAACGGAAAATCAATCTGTGGCGGTCCACCACAAATAAATGAACATATGGGAAACACTGCACATGGAGAGAGGAGGCAAAGAGAAAAGACATTTCACAAGACTGTAGAGATTTTTACATGTACATTCCTCCCACGGGCCGTTCAGAATACCAGAAACCAGAATATGTCATAGATCTCCAATGCTACCTGGCAGGACAAGTTAGAGCTCACGTTTCTCACTGAACAAGAGAAAGTAGGAAAGTGTTTTATAAGAGGGACTGAAAGAGAAGAGGAGGCATTACAGCTGTTCATTTGATGATGTTTGAGTGTTTATTATAAAATTGGTTAAGACTATCACTTCAAGCTACCCTTTTTATTTCGTTTTTTCTTGAAAAAAGGCACTTTATTTTAGTTTACTTAAATTTAAAATTTATTATTAGAGTATGTATTTTCCCTCCAGTTTGATGTGAAAACTGAATATTGTTGAAATATTGTCACTTGTTGACTAAAAACATATATGTTGATACGACTATATGTTATGGCAGTGAATGATAACGCAAGATAGTCGGTATGATGTTTCGGACCTTTGCTTCGGGAAATTTTCTCTAACTGGACCCCTTTGAATTCTAATTGAATACCCCTGGTTTACATGTTCACTTTTTGAGACTTTTTGTAATCTATTTCATTAACATAATCCATTTAGGAACAGGTTTTATAGTCCACAGGACTACTTTCAATATCAGCCTGTTGTAAGTGTAGTTTAAAGGGATCTACTATCCAAATCATTCTTAAAATCAAAATATCGGCTCATAAATCGACTCTTTAATATCGGCATTGGCTGATATATTATTATAGAATTTTTTCTTTCTGTTCTCTCTGAGGGCCTCACTGTCTTTACGACGTCAGCATTTCTTTATCTGTGTATTCTGTGTGCACACAGCCCTGCCATCCAAGGAAGGTAAAATCAAGAGCAACTGGACTTAAGATACCCAAAGATGTTTTGTCCCTCATCAGACTTTTCAACCTTTCTTGGAACACTATGACCTGGATGACTATAAGAAACTTTACAGACAGTCCCACCATCTCATGCCCTTTTATGGGGATTAATAAGTCGTTTACCTACAGAACAGTGGGCAATTTACGAAGACAATGGAATTAATCATTCTGAGAAAACAACAATTCTGCAGTTTAAGAGTATGTCATGAATCAGACATTGACTTTTCTTACATTTCATTACATTACATTTCCCCTTTTGGCAGACGCTTTTATCCAAAGTGTCTCACATTTGAGGAACAACATAAAAGCATCAATAAAGCATCAATTCAATAAGAGATCTGCAACTGACAACAGATAGTAAGAGCAGCAATAAATACTAGTGGGTAGGTAGATTTTATTGTCACATTACAAGTTGTAGAGTAAAATTGAGTTTGGTAACTCCCTTCTACTACATAGCAGACAGTAAACATTAATAAAGATCCAATTATGAAAAATGGTAACAGAAATAATCTATAATCAGTTGAGCAGTGCTGAGGATGAATTAGAGTTTAAGAGTCTGATAGCTTGGGGGGAAAAGCTGCTCTGCAGTCTGCTGGTGTGGCAGCAGAAACTTCTGTATCTCTTCCCAGAAGGCAGCAGGGTGAACAGGCTGTGGCTGGGTGGGTACTGTCCTTTAGTATCCTTTGGGCTCTGAAGGCACCTCACCTCACCGATATCACTGATGCTCAGGAGATGGGTACCAATGATGCAGAGCCCTCCAGTCCTGGGCCGTGCACATCCCATGCCAGTTTGTGATGTTCCCAGTCAGGAAGCTTTCTATTGCTCCTCTGTAAAAACTGACAAGAACTTGGTGTGGGAATTTGGCCTTCTTAAGTTTCCTCAAGAAATACAATTGTTTCTGAGCTTGAGGTTTAACAGCAGCTTGCATCCTTGATGTTACAGTACTGCCATCTGCTAGAGTTAGTTAACTCCTACGGATGGTGTCAGGGCTGTCAGATTTTCCCTATTAATCCTGTCCTCTTAAGAAAACTGAACAGACACGCTAGTTTGTCCACTCTGTCATTTACCATAAGGAACCAAATGAGTCTGACCACAGTGCCAGCCCTGTCCATGGCTCCAAGGTCACCTGCCTGAGATCTCCAGCTCTATTCTTCAGATCCCAGGCCACTTAACCCAAATTGGGTCTTTCCTCTTTATTCCTGCTCCCCTGCTAGCACTAACCGTGTCACTTTGAGGCATATAATTCTGTGTGAGTGAGTGAGTGAGTGAGTGAGTGAGTGAGTGAGTGAGTGTGTGTGTGTGTGTGTGTGTGTGTGTGTGTGTGCGTGCTGGGCACATTTATGATGGATCATTTCAATGAAATTTGCTTAGTGCTTTTCATCCAGTGACTAACACCCCACCGTTTCCCATCTCGCTCTGTCTTGTGCCCTTTCTACTGACTCTCCTTCATTCTGCTTTCATTTCACACTGCCTCTGAAATGAAAAAGTAGAAATTGTTTTTCCTTCTGATCAAAAGGATGAAAGCATGGATATGCTTGGCTTTGCTGATTGCATTAGATTGGAAGTGAATAGAGTGACATAGATTTGGAAATTCCTGAATCATTTTCCCTTGCAAAATAACATCAGGCATCAGAGTTCAAAGGCACTGATTTCAATTGAGTCCTTGGCTGATTCACTTTTTGTATGCTGGTGCAATGTTTGAGCTGTCACTTCTGGTTAGAGAGACATACCAGGAAACATTGTCCTTCAAATAAAAAGAGGATTTCCAGAAAGTGTCACATCTTGATTTTTCGTTCATTTAATTCATTCAAACAAAACATTTAGGTAACACTGGGCAGCACAGTGCTCTAAGCACCAGAGGTTAAAGAAGGCTTTTAATTAAATTCTGTTATATCCATCTGTTGGGTAGAATGCAGGCAAACACTAGAAAAGTACATGCTGTAAATGTTATGAGAAATGTTTATCAGGTTTGGTGTACATTTACAAGACAAACACTAGGCAACACAGGATTGGTGTTGACTGCTGGGTGGCGGCCATTGCCTGCCACCTCGGTGGAGCTCGAGAGACCACCTTGCCAGCCATGTCTTTGAGTGGAACAGCCCTGGTGGAGCAATGACGGTAGAATTCAGATGTCCCACAAACGTCTGATGGTTCCTGGTCTGTTTGCAATGACAGCACTTAGTGACCTGGGTCTTGATGACACATTTCTGTTTTGACAAACGCACACATTAAGGGATTGTTCCAGATACTCTTTCCATGTTGTGCTATAGATAACAATTGCTCAAAGTGTACACATCACACAGGACCTGATTCATAGGCTTCTAGAGGGTCATCACCATTTTGCCAGTTTTGCCATTAATGCTGTCAGCTCTCTGGACTGCTGGGTGAGGGGGACCAAGTTTCAGGTATTTGAAGTCAGTACAGAAGCTTATGGTGCTATCTGACTCATGGAACCAAGACCACTGTGTCACCCTACTCACCTTTTGACGGCTCAGTGATTAAAGCCTATGTGCTGATGGCAAACGTGGCAAATACTGCTCATAGACTTCCTCATGCCTCTTCACTCATCAGTGATCAGCAAAGCCTGAACCCTCTTCCTAGGCCATGTCACCCACTCTTGAAGGAGATTCACATGCAACACGCTGCTGAAATGCTGTTGCCCATGCGTGTCAACCTAGTCAAAGGTAGGCTTGTCTGTACTTTGATGTACACATCAATTAAGTAAGGCTCCTGATTCCTATGCACAGCACAGGGTTACACACGGTAGCTCTGCTTTAATCTTGGAAAGCTGCAGAGCTGCAGCCTCTATTCATTAGTCACTGCTAAACTGAGGATTATTGTTGAACCTTTTCTCTCTGCTCTGCCTTTTTTTCGTTCACCGGTCTCTCGCAGAGTTGCATGCATGGACGTCGCAGTTCCTCACGGGTCTATTCACAAGTACTGTTTACAAACGATATAATATTCTTTGTGTGGTTCATCAATGGTGATCGATGATTAGAACGTCCAGTAAAGTTCACACACAACTCTGCACATCACTCTTCTGTCTCTCTCCCTCTTCTACACACACACAACACACACACACACACACACACACACAAATGCTGCTTCACACGTGCGCACTGACGCTCCTACCTTAAAGTCCCCATGAAATCACAATCGATGTTAATTTGTTTTGTTGCATCTGCCTTTCACTGTATGTCACCAATACACCAGCATCTGGCCCAACAATGATAAAAAAACGTTGTTCTGTAGGTATTCTTGATGGTATTTTAGACAGTTCCTGGAAAACGATAAAATGTTGTTGACTCAACCTGCACTCAGGGTGTATGACTTTAGCATCCATTGAAAAGCTTTGTAATTTTTATGACGCCACTGGAGTGGAGTGTTTCTGGGGGCCGACCAGACTTCACTGATTACTGTACAAAAGCAAAAACACATCTTTGGACAGCGCAGAACTATAAAAAAGAATATGTTTTCAACTAATGAACTGTTTGAAAATGTATTTTTTATTCCTCACAGAAAGGTGAATTAAATTAAACTTAGCCTATATCATTTTGTAAATTATATCATAATTCTATTTAGGGGGGCATAAAAACTTTGCCCCCTAATGCCCCCCATACCACCGACTTTATCTGGAGTACTGATAGGACTGCATAAAACAGAACTGTGAAGGCTAACCTCAACAGACATTTTTTGGATGTTTTCTTCATTTTGAATGGACTGAAATAAGGTGCACACAGACTGTTCAGCTACCTAACTCATAGTTTGGAATTTGAACATATTCCCTGTCACATGTATATTTTGTTTTAAGGGTCACACTATATTTTGTTAAGTGCATTGGCGTTAAAGGATGTGTTTCTGAAGTTTAAAGGTCCATAATGTAAGAAACAGGGTAACAGCTGTCTATCCTAAACCTAGTTGTCTGTCTCTTTGTGGTCCCTGCGATGGACTGGCAATCTGTCCAGGGTGTACCCCCGCCTTTCGCCCAGTGTCAGCTGGGATGGGCTCCAGCCCCCCCGCGACCCTGTACGCAGGATGAGCGGTTAACGATGGATGGATGGTAGAATCAAGGCTAGATATTTAGGATTGGTTGGACACAAGCGATTTTGAAGTAATCCAGGACACAACCAGTAGACAGCAAACTCATCTGTCCTGAAACACTATAGCACAGTTAATACTGCTGCATAGAGAAATCTTTTTACACAAGGCATCCAGCCAAATCAAACGTCTCAAATAGTGTAAATAGTAGCTGCCACACTTTTCCTCTTAAAACCAGAGAAAATACTTTACCTCACCCTCTTTAACAGACTCCAGCAACTCACTTCAACAATAATGTCAACAGCTATTGTTGAGGTGACCGGCCTGCTCCTGCTCAGTGGGCTACAGTAGAGGCCTGAATGTCCTTCATGAATATGAAGCAGAATGCTTTGTCAACACTCTTCTATAAAAAAACCTACTGATGCAGAAATGCCATAATAATAACCCCATAAAATGTTAAGGTGACATTATTGACAGGTACTGCAAAAATCCTCCAGTAGTTTTTTAATTATTATAGGTGACTCTGGTTATCATTGTTCAGCTGGAAGCACTAGTCAGAGGGAGAGGCAGTGGATTGGAATGAGGAGCCGGAGGATACAGAAACAGCTTTAGGATGCACAGCCCACACAAGGCTCGCACAACGGCTTCTGAAAACTGTGAGTGGGCGGTTTGGTGTGCATATTTTAAGTGTGCACATGTGTTAAGTGTTGCTGTACTTGTGTGTCCCCGAATGTTTATCTGTCAGTTTTAGTTTCTGTGTTTTACACTTGACCACACCCCACAAATGTCAAGTGAAGCATGAAAGATAAGCCAAAGATCAATAAAAGCTTGGCTTGGCTGGTGACAGGACAGCCTCAAGGAGACCTGTGTTTTTGGACACATCTCAACTTCTGAACCTTTTCAGGCCTTACTGATCTGAGCCAATTTTCTATGTGGCTACACCAGAGCAGCTGTGAACACAGCACATTGGATGTGTGAACGTGTTTAGCTGGTGGATCAGAGAGCAGCAGTCCTAGCCAGACAACAGGCTGTCACAGGTCTTAGGGGACCAAGGACTGAAGGGAAAACCTATTCAGTGCCTGCAAACACATAACATACACTTGGGACTAAGACTTTTCTTATTTGCCAATCCTTGGCAGTGATTTAAATGCTGACATACTACTCTCTAGAAAATGGGCCTCATCAACCATGTCCACAACAAATTCTGAACCTCCTATTTTCCCTTTTCCAGTTGTCCTTACATAAACAAACAAGGTACTATTTGTCCTTCTCTGATATGTTTTCAATTGTAGATAGAGTTAGAAAATGGGTAGATCTATTCCTATTTGATAGAGAAGCAGTTGGGTGCCAACTCAACCCATGCTCTAACTGTTCACCAGATTTCATCAAAATATCTCACCAGGTTTTTGAGATATCTCACAAAAAAATAAATGTGACTGAATATGTAAACACTTAGGGTAATATGAAAATGAATAGTAGAATTGATCTGACATTGTCTTAATTGTCATAACTGAAAACTGGGAATCAAAAAATCTGGTTTCAGCCAACGTCCTGTGTTTAGTGTTCCATGAAAGATACAGGCCTACTGCCTAGACCAGGGATGGCCAAACTTTTTAAATTATGGATCATATATAGAAAAATATAAAGGTCACGGGCCAAATTCTGAAATGTTTCGCATTCACTCGCCATCTTCTGTCTTTTTGGTTCAGCCATGTTTGAACTGAGGTAAATGTTTTCATCGACTTAATGTAAATAATGTTCTCATTCAATGTTCATTACATTCACACAAAAACATCACATGCATGTCTGCATGCACAAACAACCCCTGTCTTTCATTACATGACAGTCACTCTGCCTTACATTAAACAATTACTAACAGCTAGGTATTTCAAAGGAAAGACAAACAACAAAGCACACAAACCACACAAGAACTTGAAATTCACCAGTGTATTTATACAGTAGTGCTGCAAAGATTAATCAACTAGTTTGCCAACTAATAAATTAATCAGCAACTATTTTGATCATCAATTAATTGATTGATTCTCCAATTTCAGCTTCCTAAATGTGAATATTTTATAGTTTTTTACTCCTCTATGACAGATGGAATATTTTTTGGTTGTGAACAAAACAAGCCATTTAAGGACTTCATCTTTTTCACCATTTTCTGACATTTTCGTGACCAAACAACTAACCAATTAATCAAGAAAAAAATCAAGAGATTAATCAATAATGAAAAAAATATTAGTTGCAACACTATTATACAATCAGTGCTGAATACAAAACCATATCTCAGTTTATATTTCCACAAGAGTCCATATCTCAACAAAAATCTCCTCTTCTGGATCCCAGCAAGAAAACAAAAAATACTCTGGAAAAAAGTTAAGATGATATCGACATCTAACGTTTAAACTAATATGTGCAATGTACGTATAATTAGTTAGAAAATAGGTTCAAGCTATACTCTTATTTTTTCAAATAAAATACATATATATTTGTTACATACAATGAGAAGGTGTAATTGGGTGATTACTATCAGGTTTGATTTGTGTAATGTCTTACTTGTGTGATTTTACTCGATCTTGAACAAGGTTGTTGGGCTGAAACAGCAGATATAAAATACATGATGGAGCTTTCATTTTTCCCTGCCTGTGATTTACTTCACTACAATTTTTCATGTGTTGTCCCCTTAATAAAATTTTACACTAGCAGTTTTGGGCTACTGAGTTTTTATATACTGATCAGCATTAACATTTACAGCCAGAGTATTTTATGGCTGGAGTGCACTGCAACCAAAAGAGCGCAACCACAAGCTCACTGAAGACTGGACCACTGTCCCGATCCTGTCCTGAGTGCTGTATTTTTGGTTTTTGATTCTGAGGGTTTGGTTTTGTATCTGCATATTAGTTCTGTCATCTGTTCTGTTTAGTTCTGAGTTTATTTATTTATCAGTTAGGTATCTGTTATAATTTGTGGTCTTGTATCCAGTCTTCATGGTCTGTGTTGTTCTGTTATCTTGTCTGCCTTAGACACCCTGTCTTATTAGTTAGAATCCCTTTTGCTGTGCTGTTAGTATAGACTTAGTTTTAGTTTGCTTGCTACCTTTTGTGTGCATCCTCTACCTGATGTTATTGTTTGTCTGGTTGTCTGGCACCATCTGTCAGATGGTGTTTAGTGGTGTTTTGGTATTTTCCTGATTTCAGTTCTGTTCCAGTCTCATGTTTTTGGACTCAGCCACTGACTGTGTGCTCACCTTTTGTTGGTATTAAACCCTTTGAACTGTTTCCTCTGTCTACATTGGGGTCCACCAACATGCTTCACCACACACTCCTGACAACCACTAGTAAATTTCAGCCATATAGAGCACATGTGTATGTTGTATCTGGTTCCAGCCACTCCTTGTTCCGTGCTTCCAGAACGTGAACGTGCCCAGCAGGGAAATGCAGGAGCACTGCCCTCCACAGCTTCAGGTCCTCCTTCGCAAAAGCATCCAAAGTTTCCCCTAAACCTGCTTCAGAGAACACAGAAAACATAATTACTTGACAACAGCCAATTTGAAAATTACCAGCAGCCCTGTATGTATTATATTATTTTATTATATTTATTTTAGATTTATTTTATATTATTTTTTTATTATATATTTATGAAGCTTACAAAGTTCTATTTTTGTTGACATATGGTCTGAGATGTGTTTACTTAAATTATGTGAATTATTAAAGACATGGTGCTGGACCAGAATAGGTGTTTCACCCTACATTATGGAAATAGTTGAGCTCATCTGTTTGCTACACAACAAGTGGCATAGAGCTAGATGCTAGATATTATGTTAAAGTTTGAGTTTGCACTGTGAGCCACAGTGGACACAGTGGTGGGTTGAGGAGCAAGTGGAAAGAAGGCCTCTTGTTCTGGATCTATATGCACTGCAGTGCTAGGCGTGGATGCATCTGTGCTTTCTTATGGTATCTCACAACAATAAATAATTACTACACTTTGCTTATATTATTGAAACCACTATATGCTGACTAATTTGGAAGATAAATGTTTGCACAGTTTACATTTTCGTTGAGATGAATTATGCTGCCTTGTCGAAAAATGCTATCTTAGCATCAGTCTAATTCAGAGTTTAACCCATGATCCTAAATACAGTTTTATATGTTATTCTAATCTAATATAAATTTAATCATCTGTTATATTCCATGTGTGCAGCATGAACGAACTACATTTAGTTGTACAGCCTTGTGTTAATGTGTATAATGATAAATAAACTACCTTCATCCATGATGACGTCCTTACGTACGTATTTTATAAGTTGATCATATGTTTTATATGTAAAAAAGTAACTAGTATCTGTAGCAATTAAATAAATATAATGAAGTAAAAACAATTTCCCTCTGAAATGTAGAATGAAAAGTATAATTGCTCTCCAGTGAGGAAAAGCTCCACCATTGGTTATCCGTGTTTGTTTGCATTGTTACAAGAAGGCTATTTGTCCAAGCACATCTGGGATGGAGTGCTGTGGCTTCCCAGATGGGTGGTTGAAGTATGATACAAGCTCTTGGATCTTCTCATCACCTACGTTATCATTATAGCTATTCAAATCCACTCTATCCTCCAAGGACAGATGGATGAGACCAACTCAACCTCAAACTACTTTGCAGGTGTTTAATTGGGTCCCTTCTTTCCCTAGAGTATTAAAAAATGTAAAGGAACTTAACAACCTAACAATGTGAATTGTTGAATTTCTGAAACCCACTCTCTACGAGCAGCATCATCTAACCATAAAGGAAGGAATCTCTGCCGTGTGTATGTTCTTCATATATCTCAAATCCGACCAACTTCACACTCGACAAGCTCAGCTGCTCAGAACGCATGCCTGAACAGCATGGCCACAAATAAGCATGCCTTCCAAACGGGCACACACTTCAGTGGGATGTTATGGAGTGTGCATAATCAGGCAACAAGCTCTCCAACATGTCTCATTTTGTACTGCTTTACTTAAAGACACATCCTCTGTTGTCAGGACTCCCAGGCTCTATAAGAGTGAATGGATTGTGGTTGTGTTGGTGCACAGCTGTAGAGAGAGTTGGAACAGTCGTTGTGGCAGCCAGTATCTATAATTTAACAGTAGTACAGGGAGTGTAAGGAGATATAAAGAATTCAGAAAAATGTAGGAAGAGGCAAAGCCACTATCCTCAGAGGCAATCTCTCTCTCTCTCTCTCTCTCTCTCACACACACACACAGCAGAGAACAGTGTGTCCTCCACTGGGATATCTAAAAGCAGATACTGTTAGTTGTCTCTCAAGTCCAGACCTGGCCAACTTGAATCACTGACTTGTTTTGATTAAACGAGGTAGGTGTGAAAGGGTCTTTAAATACCAGTATTATATATACACTCCTCAAAGTCTTTCTGCCTAAATGTTTGGATATGTTTGTTACACATTTTTTCATGTAAATCTATTAATTAAATGATGGTTTGGCTCCTTTTAAAGCAATATCATTTTATTATTTTTACAAGTGATTATATTCAAAGTGCACTAGGTCAATTCTGCGACTTTTTGAATTTACCTGGGTTGAATCAAATTCAGGCTTTTATATTATGTATGGGTGAGGCTGCCCCTTAGAGAAAGGACACCAGAAACATCACAACTGAAAGGTTTTTAAAAACTAAAAAGGGAGAAATGTTGAGGAATAAATCTATATTTTAAAGCAATTCTTTAAAGCACCATTATTATTCTTCTATTATTATTCTCATCATCCGTTTGTAAACGCAAGGTGAATTTTTCCTCTCATCACTTTATAAATTGCCTGTTTACAAAAGACTGTATAAAACATACACAGTGTCCTTGATGTCACCCATACGTTTGTGAAGAGTAGCTCAATGTGGGCAGCTCCCAGTGGCTCTGGCTGTTGCCATCTTGGCAGCGCCTGATTTTGGCTAATTCAAAAATGGGAAAGAAGTGGAGCTGAGGCCGGGCCGAATGAAGCTTGGTTGCTGAACCACCTAGTGGCTAGCTGCACTGAGAGGGCACCCACATATCACTCAAAGCACACATCTTTAATTATGCATAACTAAGCCTTACTAAAATTTAAATGGGTTAGGGTTAGTTAGTCAGTTAGGGCTGGGCAGGTATTGCACAGCGGGAGTATTTTTTAATAAGCTGCATGCTGATGGAAATAAACTTCTTGAGTGGAGTTTGATGGTAGGAAAACCAAAACAATGAGCTAAAACAGGCTAAAACGCTAAATGAGGCTAAAGTGCTGCGGTGGTAATTTTCTGTGTGTGTGTGTGGGGGGGGGGTCACCATGAGTGGCCACACATTGTCATTGTCAGTCCATTGTTAATATAAAAATTGTGATTTGTTAAGTTTGTGATGTGAAACTAATACAGGCTAGTACATAATGTATGGCTTGTGCTGCTAGAAATTAAGTGGAATGGGGTCTAGAAAATCTTATAGGAATGAGATTAAATATAATATATCTTAAGAAAAACATATAAAATAATATAGAAAAAAAAATTATAAAACGTTACATCTTTTCAGGTTTTTAGTCAGATGCGGCACCAAGACAAATACTGCAAATTTACAGTATATCCCAAATCCAAATTAGCAGGAGGGCATGAAGTATTTCAGAGGGTAGTACTAAATAAAGCATTACATATATTGTTCTGGTGTTTGGGCATAAATAGAATATCTTATGCCATTATCAACCTCAGACCTTGTTTTGCTGGATCATAATCAGATTGTAGGCTTATAAAGAAAACAAAGACCACTGATCCGCTTTGCATCATTGGCAGGTCTGCATTCGGTTTGTATGTACTGTATGTATTTATCTTTAAATTTAAATACAGAGGGCACAGAAATAATCACCGTTACGAGTCTGTTTTACAGTGGGAAGGTGTCGTCTTTGATATTGCATGGCTGAAAAGACAATTATTTTGGTTGACACAGCTAGCAAGTGGTGTATTGATCAGGTTACTGTGGTGCATTTTTTTCCAGGGAAAAGGTTTCTGTTTTTAAGGTAAGGGTCGGTGAGGCGAGTGATGAGAGGTAAACAGCAGCTTCATTAAACTTTCCCTGCTGCGTCTTATAAAAGATCTGGATTTCAGCTAGAAGTAGAATCACTTTGCTCATTTGAATCGTTCTGTTGAGCCGTTTGTTTGTTGAGCGTTGTTTGTCAGTAACGTTAAATAAATTGCCCACAGACATTCAGCTTACATATGGGGGGCGGAATCAAACAGATGCCTCCTATGTTTTGCTTCAGACACAGATGAAATGGGGCTCTGAGCTCCTATACAGCAGAGCCCAGTATCAGCAGAGAAGAGGGTCCACTGCAGTGGTGTTCTGCCCATGCAGGAGCCCATCTACAGCCATCAGCCCTGGCTCATAAATCTGGCCACCCCTGCTGCTGCTGTCTCTTGTGAGAGACTTTTCTCACTTGCAAGCCAACATAGTTTGAAAGAAAAAGACTTTGAGAATGTAAACAAGCTAGTTTGTCTCAGCGACTGGCTGAAAGAGGAGTAAGAGATATCGTGAGGCAGATGGGTTTGTAACTGTTAAGTTCCACTACATGTTGATAAATTAAACTGTTATGGCGTCTGAGACGGTTTATATTATTTATTTTAAGATGGTCTATGTGTCTAAGTTTTTGGATATGGCCAAGAAAAATACTTTAGTAGTGTTTGTGTTCAAAGGCGGTTGTTATAACTGCAGCAGGTCTGTGTTCACCAAATAAACATCTTAAAGACTTCATCTGTCTTTACAAGATTTTTGTCAGTCGGGGAAACCAAAGAAATACACGATTAAAACGGCATCATGGAACAGGTTTGGATGAGCTAAAGCTGCAGCCCAGTCCTTGGTTCTTATCCTGCTTGATCTATCAGCTGCCTTTCCAGTCAACCACAGGATCCTGCTATCTGCACTCTCAATGGGCATAGGTGCCCCAAGGCTTGGTGCTAGGACCCCTTCTCTTCTCAGTTTACACCGCTGGGGCCGATCATCCACTTGCATGGCTTCTATACCACTGCTACACAGACTTTTTGTAAAAATGCTTTACATTTGTATGTATGTTTACATGTTATAGGCACAGGAATATTCAGTGCTTGAAGTGGAAAAAAAATAGGTGCCGGTACCCCGAGCATCATTTAGCGCCCAGAGAACCTGATATGGAGAGGGCAGAGGAGAGTACCGGCAGCTTGGGAGAAGTCCCGGTACACAAGAAAATGTCCCGGAAGGCCAAAGAGTAAAATGTCAAAGTGCCGGCGTTCCGGCCCACTTCAAGCACTGGGAATATTAGATATTAGTTGAACACAGTTTTAAGTCTTAAACAGGAAGAGAAAGAAAGAGAAAAAACTCTCTCCAGGACAAAGAATGATTTAGTAATTGAAGGAAAAATTGGGGTTTAGAAAAAAATATTTTATAGCTTCCTAAATTAACCACATCAATTGTTTGTTTTAAGGACAACATACACTGAGTTTGTGCGCTTCGATGAGATGATTACTGTTAATGGCATTGTTTTTTAACCAAAGATTTATGAATGTGATTCATCATCACTGCTGCTGCTTTAAATTAATGAGCTGAACTGCCTTTGGATTAAATGTTTTGTAATTGTAATAAATTGCAACATGATTGTGTGAATTGAAAGTTACATGGCTGAAAATAAGGAGGCAGCCTTCTGGTATAGAGAGAGATATCTAATCCAGTGGAATATAGGCTGAGATTCTTACTAAAAAAAGGATTGGATTGGATTTGAGGCTCTGTAGAAAGAGGAGCATAAATACATATAATAAATTACTATCACAGAGCCTGAGTTTGGCAGACAGGAGAGAGATGTGGAAGGCTGAGAGTAACTAAGAGAGGCATAGCAGAGAAGGGAATTTGAGGGGAGGCTTTGGCAGATTTGTGGAGACTGGACGATAGTGACCAGCGAAAAAGGGAAAAAAGAGAAGAAAAGCTCAGTTGAGATATCGCTCAAAAATCTTTTTGCAATAATAAAGCAATGCATGGCTGGTTTTGACGCATAAAATAATGTAATATATACAACATAAAAATTATTAAATTTGAGCAGGCAGGGGGTGATGCCTGCTTCACAAAAGCTGACAGCAGAAGTTACAGTATAGTAAAGTGAGTACACCCTATACCTTTTTGTAAATATTTGATGGTATCTTTTCATGTGACAAAAATAAGCACACCCCTGAGTGAAAATGTCCAAATTGAGCACAATGTGTCAATACCTTGTGTGGCCACCATTATTTTCCAGCACTGCCTTACCTCTCTTGGGCATGGAGTTCACCAGAGGTTCACAGGTTGCCACTGCAGTCCTCTTCCATTCCTCCATGATGACATGAACCAAATAAGTTTATCTCGGTCTCATCAGACCACAGGACATGGTTGCAGTAATCCATGTCCTTAGTCTGCTTGTCTTCAGCAAACTGTTTGCAGACTTTCTTGTGCATCATCTTTATGTAGTGGTGTGTGTTTTCTATTGCAGGCTTACAGGTTTTTAGCCTTGCTCTTGAACGCACCTCTGGAACATCAAATTAGTTCCACCCAGATCAAACCCCCTCATTAGCTGAGCTTATTTAAAGCAGCTGTAGTATCTTGGCTGCCTCTTTGCATTTTCCCTGCCTGTCTGTTGCCACATGAGCCCTCTGTGACGTCTAGGTAGGTGAGTGAGTAAAAACCTTGCCTTATGTTTTCATTGTCTTTTCCCAGTGACTGAGGTTGTATGTTTTGCTGCTGCCCGCCTGTTTTATGTAGTTTGGCTGATTCCAAGGTTCCCTGTCTGGAGCGGCGTGATGTATTCCTTACAGAGCACCCTGTGTTAAGGTACGAGAAGCTTAAGGAGTAACAAATAGGGTATGATAACTACCTGAGGTAACTGTTATTTACTTTTATAAATCTGTTAATATATACAGGTGAAACTTGAAAATTAGCATATTGTGCAAAAGTTAATTTATTTCAATAATACAACTTAAAAGGTGAAATTAAATAGAATCATTACATGCAAAGTGAGATATTTCAAGCCTTTATTTGATATAATTCTGATGATTATGGCTTACAGCTTATGAAAACATCAAATTCAAAATCTCAGAAAAGTAGAATATTGTATTGTAACTCCAATAGAAAAGGTTCAGTATTGTAGGCTCAAAGTGTCAGACTCTAATCAGCTAATTAATCCAAAACACCTGGAAAGGGTTCCTGAGCCTTTAATTGGTCTCTCAGTCTGGTTCAGTGGAATTCACAATCATGGGGAAGACTGCTGACCTGACAGTTGTGCAGAAAACCATCACTGACACCCTCCACAAGGAGGGAAAGCCTCAAAGGGTTATTGCAAAAGAAGTTGGATGTTATCAAAGTGCTGTATCAAGGCACACTAATAGAAAGTTAAGTGGAAGGGAAAAGTGTGGCAGAATTAGGTGCACAAGCAGCAGGGACGACTGCAGCCTGGAGAGGACTGTCAGGAAAAGGCCATGTGTGGGGGAGCTTTACAAAGACTGAGGCTGGAGTTACTGCATCAAGAGCCACCACACACAGACGGGTCCTGGACATGGGCTTCAAATGTCGTATTACTCTTGTCAAGCCTTTCCTGAACAACAAACGTCAGAAGCGTCTTACCTGAAAAAAGAAATGGTCTGTTTCTCAGTGGTCCAAAGTCCTCTTTTCTAATGAGAGCACATTTTGCATCTCATTTGGAAACCAACGTCCCAGAGTCTGGAGGAAGAATGGAGAGGCACACAGTCCAAGATGCTTGAAGTCCAGTGTGAAGTTTCCAGTCTGTGTTGGTTTGGGGAGCCGTGTCATCTGCTGGTGTTGGTCCACTGTGCTTTATTAAGTCCAGAGTCAGCGCAGCCGTCTACCAGCACATTTTAGAGCACTTCATGCTTCCTTCAGCAGACGAGCTTTATGGAGATGCTGACTTCATTTTCCAGCAGGACTTGGCAGCTGCCCACACTGCCAAAAGTACCAGAACCTGGTTCAATGACCCTGGGATTACTGTGCTTGATTGGCCAGCAAACTGGCCTGACCTGAACCCCGTAGAGAATCTATGGGGCATTGCTAAGAGAAAGATGAAAAACATGAGACTGAACAATGCAGAAGAGCTGAAGGCCGCTATTGAAGCATCCTGGTCTTCCATAACACCTCAGCAGGGCCACAGGCCCCTTTTGTAATTCATACAAAAGGGGCCCAAACATGTACTGAGTACATATGCGTGATTATACTTTTCAGAGGGCTGACATTTCTGGATTTAAAATCCTTTTTTATTGATTTCATGTAATATTCTAATTTTCTAAGATTTTGAATTTGGGGTTTCATAAGCTGTACGCAATAATCATCGACACATCAAATAAAGGCTTGAAATATCTCACTTTGCATGTAATGAGTCTATAATATTAGTTTCACCTTAATAGTTCATAAATGAATGATATGCTATGAGTTTCACCTGTTAATTGTCAGCTGCTGTTTTGCCTTTGTGAAATTAGGATTTTAACCGTTGTTGCTGGTACACACTGGAAGTAGTGCCTCCAACCGGCACTCCCCTAGTTGACTATGCTTGTAGTTTAGATATAACCAACTGGTCCATTCTGTTTTATTTAGCTTGTTGTGTTCTTTTCAGTGGTCGGCTTGTGGTGGAGGCTAGGCATGCTAGTGTGGGTTGCTTCGCTGATTGTAGTGTTAACAGCACTGTTACGATTTGCAGTGACCATCGATTGCGGTGGGTAAGTTGGTGCACACCTGCAGTTAGACTGCCTCCACACAGCTGGCCCTGGCCCACTCTGCTCGTTTTGTTAAAAATAAACTCAGTAACTTGTTTGCCAAAGTTGTTATAAACTTTTATATTCCATTGTAATTTGATTATTTGTATGATTCCGGGGGGCGGTTATGCTGCTGACCCTGTGTCTCACCGGTACTACTTTTAAAGTTTTTAGTGTGTTTTTAGTTGTTTGTTGTTTGTTTTTAGGCTTCATTGGGTTGGTTAAGCGTTTTGCGCTCCGCTATCTGTGCCGTTCTGGCAGTTTTGTCAGTATTACCTGGAGGCAACACCGTCAACTCGGACAATACCGAAGTTTGGATTACACCCACTATTACCTACTCTCGGGAGTTTTTGCTCTCTTTAAGGAATAAGGCAAATAGCTCGGAGATTGGGACCATCTTTAATAATTGCCCTTTGAAGGGGGGAAGAAGAAAAAGACTGAAAAGGCGAGGCTCCAGTAAGAAATCGACTAAGGAGACGGAGAAGTCGTCACCCTCTTCCAGTAATCACGCTATCAAACGTGAGATCACTCAACAACAAGCTGGATGAGGTAATACTTCGAGTCAAGCATGAGGAGGACTTCAAACGGAGTAATCTCATCTATTTCACAGAGACATGGTTAAATAAGGACCATAATGTGAGTATAGAAGGATATAACGTAATCAGAGCAGACAGAGATAAGGTAAAATCACAAAAAACTACCGGCGGGGGGCTCTGCATGTTTGTTGACAAAACGTGGGCAACACAGTTTACTGTGGTTGAACAGACATGCACAGGAGATTATGAGATCCTGGTGGTATCTTTTAGACCCTTTTATTTACCCCTCGAACAAACTGAGTTTTACTGAAAATACTGATTGCATCTGTAAAAAAGCCGGGCAGAGAATGTTCTTAATTAGGAAACTGAAGGAATTTGGGGTCAATCAAAACATCCTGGAGAAGGTGTATGTCAGCTTGATAGAGTTTTCTTGTGTTTAATATTTCAGTCTGGTTTGGCCATTTAACACTTAAAACCAAAAACAAGCTGGCCAGAATAGTTAAAATGGCAGGAAAGGTAATAGGCCGGCAACAAAAGTCACTGGATGACCTTTATAGTACAGCTCTACACAGAAAGGCCCTGAGCATCATTGGTGACAATAAACACCCCCTCCATATTGAGTTTAAGCTGCTCCCTTCAGGTCGACGATACAGAGTGCCTCTGGCAAACAGGAACATTTATAAGCGATCTTTTATACCTAGTGCAATAAATTTAATGAATAAATTGCACTAATTGGTACTTTTCAGTATAGAAGTTTTAGTGTATACGGTGTGTATGGAAAAAACTGTAATGATGGAATGAGATGAGCGGAGAGATGTATGGCACCGATGTGATTTGATGTTGATATGGCTATATATATATCCATGTTTGTATAGTGATGTTTTTATAGGTCCGGTGAGACCAAAGACAATTTTCCAGCCTTGGCTGGACAATAAAGTTGTATTGTATTCTATTCTATTCTATTCACTATCCTCTTTTCAGGCACTTCCATTTACCGATTATCAATAAATAAGTTATTCTTTTGGCCACATCTGTCTCACTTCAATAAACCTGTGTAGTAGAAGTAGAGGATGACACGGGAGTGGATTTTCACTCCTGTCCCGTCCCACTCCTAGACCAAAGTTTAAAAACTAATCCCATCCCATCCCGCTCCTGTTTAAACTGACTCCCGCTCCTGTACCGCTCCTATATATTTTTTTCTTCAATTAGTGTTTAGTTAATACATAGAATTTGATTTAATCTGCTCTCCGACCAGTTCTGTGAACTTAATAGACATGTCATTACTTCTGACTTTGCGCTGTAAATCATTTTCTGCCACATCGACTTCTCCGCGGCTGTTAGCTCCCTCCATCACTGCTCTTTGAATTACAGCGGTAAGCCGTGACAAAAAGCACTGATGACTTCTGGGACGGCTGGGTCGTGTAGTTATTTTTTAATTGCGTTACATTGTAGGCGTATTAAAAGGAAACTACAAAATGGTGCATTTACTTTTTTTTGCATTTAGGTGCATTTAGATTTTTTTGTTGTCTTTGCTATTGGTTGATTCCCGCTCCCGTCTGCTCCCGTTAACCATTTATCCTGTACCGTCCAAATCCCGTGATTAATAGTAAATATGACTCCCATCCTGCAGGAATCCCACGTGACCCGTGGGATTCCGAAAAATGTCAGCCTCTACTGTGTAGCCTTTGTGTAAAGGTTTAGTCAAAGTAGAAATAGACCATTTCCTGGGGTGGAATTCCCCAGGTGGCGTTGTCAGATTCTGGTGGGTGATTCCTCTTTTAGCACCACCACCCGCCTGGTCACATTTAGAAGAAGTTTCCTTCTGGGACGACAGCCAATTTGATGCAGTGTGCAGCGTATGGTCTGAGCACTGACAGGTTGACCCCCCCCCACCCCCACCCCTTCAACCTCTGCAGCAATGCTGGCAGCACTCCTAAGTCTATTTCCCAAAGTCAACCTCTGGTTATGTTGCTGTGCACGCTCACTCAACTTCTTTGGTCAACCATGGCAAGGCTTGTTTAAGTGGAACCTGTCCTGTTGAACCGCTGCATGGTCTTGGCCAGCGTGCTGCAGCTCAGTTTCATTAATGGATATCCGAGGTGTTATGAGTGGACAGCAAATTTACAATGTTATAAAAGCCGTACACAAACTACTTTGTAGCAAAGTGTCATTTTGTCAGTGTTGTCACATGAAAAGATATAATCACATATTTACAAAAATGTGAGGGTTTACTCACTTTTGTGAGATACAGTATATCGGGGTAACAGCATCCGGTGTTGAAGAAAATCTTCTGTAAGTAGCCAGAGAACTATTTACACACAACTTTGGATATGTAGGTAAAGTCATGATCTTTTACCTAATTTTTATATATATTCATGTCATCAGTGCAGTGTCACATCTGTCTGCGCAACACGAGTGTCAGATCTCTCTGCCTTGGCTGCCTAAAGCTACACTTTCCGTGTCCTTGCGACTGTAACTTCCACTAACTACAAGAAAACAAACTGGACAAGAGCACGATGACTGTTACTTTGTGGCTGTAACAACACTGACACGATGTACAGATAACCTGCAACCCCTGCTGGAGCCAGAGAACTATCCAACTGTCCTGGAATTTTTTTATTTTTATTTTTTTTCCCCAGGACGTCTGGTCACCCTACTGAGAGGGCAAGGAGCGGAGACAGCCAGCCAAAGTCTCCCCCGTGAGACCAACACTGCCTGAAAGCTCCCGAGCTCCACAAGAAACACATCAGAAAACCAAAGTTCTCAGTGAGACCGAATGCATCCGAGCATGTTTCAGAGCGCCCCACAGGGAAACAGCACTGCTTCTTCCCCCCCAAATTATGTGAGCGCACTAAAGAGCATTACATGACATACTTGCATCATGTGTTCATCTAAACGGAAGTGTGTCTGACATCACCATGTCAGTTCCGCGGGTAGCAATACTCTTTGGCCTTAACAAGAATGAAAAGATAGATATAAAAAAAGGTGAATGCAATTATCAAGAACTTTAGAGTATTTGCCTCTTTTGAGGAGCCATGTGTCAAATGTTGTTTTAATAGTGTTGTGTTGTCTTTGTAAAGATGATGTAGAAGTTACCCACATAATCTCCTCCACTATTAACTGGAGCTGGCATGACTTAATGTAAAAAGCATATTCACCTTGTCTCTCTGTATGGTAGGCTACAGGCTATGGTCTGTCTCCATTCTCATGAGAAAAGTAAAGAGCATTATAAATCAGAATGGGTAGTAACTATAAATACAACATTTTATAGAAATGAACAATGACCCATATTTCAGAAGTAGTTTAGTTTAGCTTTATGGAAAATTTACCATTAAGCAACTTTGTACCTCTTGTCAATATCACTGTCTGGCCTGCAAATGTTCTGTTAATCCATCCTCAGCTATTGTTTCAACTCACATCGGGTTTGCACTATCAATGGAAGTTTTTTAAATTTGACATTAACTCACACATTCTGGGATTATGTTCAGTTATGTGGCAAGCCGGTCATTATTTAAGCACTAGCTCACGGCAGGCCGTGGTAACTGTTAAATGGTTACAACTAAAGGTGTTAGCCTATTATGTCAGGCTGACAGCCCCTCCTGGTCAAGCTACCAGACACTTTAATAAATGCAATGACAAGGACACAAAGTTGTGAATATTAGTCATAAATCGGGAGACTTGTGACCCCGGGAGGAAACTGGGGGATGGCAATTAAAAACGTTTACTGTGAAAATCGTTAGGGTTAGCAGGTATGAGCTAACCTGGGCTAATGTAGTATTTATAGTTTCTTCTTCTGCGCATACGGCTTTCTTACTACTCGATGTGGACAGGGTCAAACGTTTGAGTACCGCCCCTAACTGCACACTGCAATAAGGGGTACTTGTCTTGTGCAGACCTTCTACCTATTTATATTCATCCCATCAATAGAGGTCATTGCCACAGCAAACGTTAATATGGGTTGGAAAAACATTCAACACAAAGTAACTGTATTGTCGTTGGAGGACAGTCTCCAAAGCAAGTGAGAAAAGTGAAAATGGTTATGATTCATGCATATTCTCATGCTGACAAATTCATGAAGACTTAAGGCAATCTGATGAAAAAACAAAATGCATTTCTAACAATTCTAACACAATACTTCATTATTACTCATAAATTTATTTTATAAATTTTTATCTCATAAATTTATTTGGCTGAACTTTCAAGTGGATTTTTACGTGCAACGAGGACAGTTAAAGGTACAGTAAGTAATGTTAGAAACCATTCAGCCCTCTCCCACAAACAAATTTTTCTCAAACGCGTAATGGTGCAAAAAAAATCAGGTCTGCCATGGCATGTGGTAAAAAAAATTTATGCAGAATAAAATTACTTGAAAAAACACTGCTACTTGTATTACTGATGTAAACTGAGCTCGTACGTATGAAAAAAAAATAGTAAACACGACAAATACAATTATTAATTCCACATGTGTGTATTGGTTGAAAAACTGTGTGGCTTCCACAGATCATAATTCCCTCCCGCTATTCTGTGACCTGTGACTTCCTCATATAGCCTCCGTAACAACTGTAATTCTCTGCCTATGCTCCCTGGTCTGCTGGTGGAAGAGCCTCACCCCTATACAACTTCCCACTAACACAAAACATATAACACACATTGACTACAAATGTATGAGCACCTGAAAACCTGAATATTTACACCTGTGTGTCTTTGAACATCTCAGGGAAGCAGCTGCTCCTTCTTCCATCCATGCCTTGAAGAATGAATGGCCATGCATTTTTGAGTGAATCTGTGTGTGCATTTCTGAACACAGTGTTTGTACATGTGTGGTACTCTGTGCAGGGCTGGGGGTTAGCGAGTTTGACATATTCTCATATCTTTTCACCACAGCCCCATCAAAGATTAACAATAAGAAAAATTCTGAAGCACTAATGGAGGGATGTGGTGTGCTCATTGCATGGTAAAGATATAGCTGACATCACTAATGCAGAAACTGGGTTACCACACACACGTTCTGAATCTTGGACTGAAATGACTAATGTCCTCTGTGCCCTCCATTGGTCATTTAAATATAAAAGATAACATTTTATTTAAGAAATATGACTGTAATCACAATGTCAACTAAAAATAGAAAGTTGCTGTGGCTCAGGAGGAAGAGTAGGTTCCACACTAATCAGAAGATTGGTGGTTTGATCCTCCAGATCTGTTTCTGATGAGCAGTTGGCACCTTAGCCTCTGCTATCAGTGTATGAATATGGGTCAAAGTGACTTAATGTAAATCCTTTATGTGGTCAGAAGACTAGAAAGACACTATACAGATCATTTACTTTATTTTCGAGAACAAAGGACAGCGTATTCGTTCCCTCCGACCTGCACAATTGGAACACTGCACGGCAAAGACAGCATTGGAACCACAGTCTTCCCCACCTGCCTTATTTACAATGGAATCACCTGCCAACTGCGTAGCACCAAAGCAATCCAGCAACTGGACTTTTACCCAGGAGACCAGTTTGTTTTTACATGTGAAACAAGTCAACATTGAATGTTTGTTTTTATTTATGTTGAAAGTATGAAAGTAACATTACTTAACTTACGTAGTTAAGTTAAGTGACGTAAGTTAAGTGACATAAGTAACGTTATTTTAACCCAAACTATGATCTTTTCCTGAACCCTAACCAGGTAGTTTTGGCCAAATGGCCAAATCTAACCAAACTGCGACATTTCCCAACACTAACCACTATTTTGATTTTAAAAGTCTAAATGGACATTTCATTTTTATTCTTGCTAAGGATTGTTTCTTAGGCAACATACTGTACAGTATTTGTAGACAGCTACATCATGAATGAAGTTCATTTTCAATGTCTACAATGAATGAATAGTCCACACTGATCATCAGCAGATGTGTTTCCATTTATCAATCAATCACCTTCAAAGATGTTTGGATGTAAAGGCAACTACTTTAGCATTAATGAAAAAAAATGACTCTCACAATGATCTGATTCAGCTGTCACATACATTTTATTTAGGTACAACAAATCCAGAATAAAGAGTAGTGGCACTGGGGCTGATAATGTGCAATGAATAAAACTATTTACAGTTAATCTTGCACAGCAACTAAGGGACAGGCTGGAGTAGAAAACAACCATGTAATACATAATTGTAAGAATGTAACATATAATGTATATAAAGGTGGATCAAACAAAGCTAATCTTAAATGTTTAATGGGCTACAGATGAACCTAGTATTTATTTTCATTCTTACACATTACACAAGAGTAATATGGTAAGGAGAGAGTTATAAAAAATCTTGAATGATCTCCACTTTGAAGCCTACATAAATATGTCTATTTGAGCAGTAGTAGGCTATATCAACATAGTAAATGCTCCATTCAAAGTAAAATTCAATAAGCTGGAGTTTAACGCTGAGAGTAGCTGAGCATACACAGCTATGGCTCAGAAGTAGGCTAACGGAAGAAGAAAGGTATTGCGAGGGAACGCAAAACATCTTACGAGGGAATGCGAAAGTATTGCGAGGGGACGCAAAGTAGTCCTCAAAAAAAAAAAATCGTATTCCTCAAAAAAATATTCCTCACTGAGCCCTCGGAGCCACCGTAATTTATGCCTGTATTTCCAAATTTCAACATTTATTTTTCCTTGCGCCTATATGCTAATAGAGTGGGTGGTGCCAACATCAGTCTGAAGCGGGATTGGTTATCTACATGACACAAGCCAGCTACACAGTAGATTCCTTTAGTCAAACATATTCAGTGTCAAAGTACATGCATTATAGAGGGTATGCATTGATGTCACTTCTTCTTCCGGAACACGCGGGACTGAGTGGCAAAACATCTGTTACCATGGCTACGTTTAGCAAACTGTGAGTAAAACAAGTGTTTATTTGCTCAAATTAAAGGCAGTCGGACTTGACAGTGATCCGTACTGCTTACCAAAGAACCAGTGGTCCAGCTCTTTCCCATTTTAGATGTGTTGTTTGTGTTTTAGCTGATTTAAGCTAACACTGCTGCTTGTCTTTTTGCCACTCAGTGAGAGTAACAACATTCTGTGACATCATGCGCATACCCTCTATTCCATGGTTATTACAATAACAGCTAGGAGTAAGATTCTTCCACTGTTCATGGAGTTTTTCGTAGTTAAAAGACAAGATGAAGGGATTACTCCATAAAGCCCCGTCCAACTCCTTCTCTGAGAATTCAATCTTCAACTAACAGGAATTTTTACTGCGCCATTTTCCTCGTCAAAGGTCTTTGGTAAATGTCTCTAAATTACTTATTAAATCATTGTTTTGCATTTCAATAGAAGCCACATTGTAGAACAACTTAATATTGATGTCCACCTACACTGCAGCTGGCTATCTATCTTAAATTACAGAATTCCAAAGGGCGAACGTGACAGTTGATGGACTAACGCTAGCTCCAATGTGCCATTAATCCAACCTGCTAAACTGTCTTTCTAAAAGCATTTAATGCAACATGATAACTGATGCTTCAGCAGGAGGACCTTAATCTAACGCCTTTAGCTTTGCTAGCTAGGGATGAGGCTCGAGCAGGATCGAGAGGTTCTATAGGATCAGGTTCTAAGTTCCAAAACCCGAAAACTCCAGAGCATAACATTAAATACAGCTAACGTCTTTCAGTCTAGCTTGTGCTTTGATGCAGACCTCTTGTCTAAGAGTGTCATTTAAAATTGATTTAACTTACTAATGTTATTAGTTTTGGCACCGGAACGCTGTCTTTAACTGGCCCGGGGCCACAGCGTAACTGTTTAGCTTAGTTTTACCTGTAGCTTAAAATGTGGCACACTGCTGTAAACTCAGCTGCTAGCTGAGACGAACCACTTGTTCCTCTCTACCAGGTAAGGTTACCTGCAGGCAGTAGCGTTAAATAACTGCAGAGAGAGGTGGAGGAGGAGGAGAAAAGACTGAAAAAGATTGATATCTTCATTCTTTGTAAACATCACTCAGTACTGTGGTGGACTTTGCTGTTGTTAACATTAATTTAGCTGCTCTATAATCAACATTTAATTGTATTTAGAATATTTAATGCAAACCTTATATTTAATTTAAAAACAACCAGGCAGCCAATATGTGCACTTCAATATTTTTTTTATTTATGGCAAGTGATCATCTCAATATCCAACAACGTTATTGTAGATTTTCCTCTCGTATAGGCCTACCACACGCCCTCGTTCGCTTCATGTTTTATTTGGTCTTTTGGTTGTTTCCTAGGATGGCTGAACACGCAAAATGGTCAAAGGCTCGGATACATTTAATGTAAAGCCAGAGACAGTGCTAGCAGTTAATATTTACAGACTAATGAAGTGTTGCAGGCTGCGGTTGTTAACGCTGGTTTGAAGTCAGTGCATCAGAGAGCAGTAACTGTCTGTTGTGGTAATGCTAATAAGTTAAATATTAAACACACACACACACACACACAACACACACACACACACACACACACTCAGAGTAAAATCATTTACTCTCAGTCGTTTCAAAACAGCTACTCCTACTTTCTGCCTTAATGTAAATATTCAAGCTTACAGTGTGCAAGCGCTGTGCATTTAATTAGACTTTCTCATTGGTGTACTTAACAGTATAATATTAATGCACGATTATTCAAAATATGGCCGAATGCAATAAGTTAATTGCAGAAGGTAGTTTTTTCGATAAAGGTAAAATGTGTCACAAAACTGCATCATGATGAATTACTGTAGTTCTGAAAAGATGCCCTGGCCTACAAATCATGTTCTTGAGATTTAAGAAGTCATGTTCGTTTTGTTACAGACACCAGTTTCTTTCACATAGTGATATATTTAATAGTTTATTCAGTGAAGTTTAATTTTGACACTAATTATGATTTATATGGCAATATCTTGTTTGTGCAGTTTAATAGTGAGTGCTAAAGGAGCTGTCCCACTCAAACAGAACTACAAGCTAAATCTTGAGGTTAAATGTTTTTATTTTTAATAAATTGTATGGATTACAATGATGTTATGGCGGTGGTTGTTTTTCCCCCTTGCAAACATTAAACGTTTTCCTTGTTTTAAGTGTAAGCTGGACATGGTAAAGTGGAAAATTGTTAAACTCTATAAAGTAGTTATTTAGATTTTTATTTCAACAAGGTGTTATATATAAATATAACACTTACGGTGGGTAAATATTAGTGAATTTTACCATTTGCAGGAGTCAATGAAAAGGTTTAACACACGAAGAGTGAATTAATCGGAGTAACTTATGAAACAGTGGATGTTATTTCTTTCTTAGTGCATTTCTTAATGTGTGTTAAATATTAACTTACACTCTAAATGTTCAGACTTACTGTGTAGCTAACCTTCTAGTATAATAGGGACAGAGGGACAGACAATTCACACAATGGCCTCGAGAGGGAGGCTGCTGGCAGACCTGCTGGGTGATGTGGCTGACCACCTTCAAAACAGGAAGTTTGAACTGTTACATCCAGTGCTTGAAATGAAAAAGTAGTTACCAGTACTCCCCATTCACATGTTGGCATGTGTACTGGTTGGTACAAGGAGGAGGCTGGCTTGAAGGAGAGCTTTAGCACAGTGGCATCCTGACGCTACATTGCAGAGGCCCAACCTGAAGACGTAACTAGTTTAAATTAGTGTGTTAGTATAATGTTATACCATTAAATAAAAAGTATACTGGTAATATATGCAATAATGCATTACTGTGATAATGCATTTTGACCAGTGGCCGTGTTGCCCCCACCACTATCTTTAACGCCCCTAGTGGCAGCGACTAGACCACAGAATTGGCTACAACCTACTCTCCAGTGAAGTCATGACAGTAGTAGTAGATCTGATCACATCGCTATAACCAGTCCTGCTTCAGACTGATTGTTGGCACCACCCACTCAATTAGCATGTGTGCACAGCCATAAATAAACGTTGAAATACAGGCATAAATATTGAAATGTAGAAATACAGAAATAAGTAAATGTAGAAATAAATAAATAAATGTAAAAAATAAATGCATGTAGAAACACAGATTTTTTTATTACAAAAATATATTTAATTTTAATTTATTTCTGCATTTATTTATTCATTTATAGAAATGTCATTTTTCGGTCCGGTTACGAAGCTAACAGCAGCAGATCCTAATGATAATGCTAATGATAGTAGGCTACGCAGCCTTGCATCACTACAGGCTAGTATAACAAATTGCCCCACATTTGCTTTGTACTGGTTCATCCTTTCTTGCAGGCTACATCAACACTTTGACATTATACATGGTGCACAGGATGTGGATGACATTAGCTGGTGAAGTCATGTAGAAAGCCATAATGTTTTAGCTATAGCAGTATTTTGCACAGGATAACGCTAGCAACTGGTCAGCGTTAGCCGGTGAGCTAATAATCAGGCTTTCTGATGTTGACTGAGTTTTCACCTGACATCTTTTGATTCTGTTTTGAGTCTGATGAGCTTCAGCACATAAAACTTATATGTTGGAGTTTATGTTAGAGCCTGTGTTGAGCTGGGAGGTGGTTGTTTTGTGGTTTTAGGGGACTGCATTTTGTCAGCTGCGGTGTTGTCGCTGTGATCGGAGAGAGACTCCGGGGCTCGCAATCAGCTACACCTGATCCAATACCTTCACATAACGAGCAGAATAGTGGCTGTTTCGAGCAAAACAGAAAAACAGCCTTAATTTCTAAGTAAGTTTGCAGCCCATTGACTAAAAAAAAAATACATATAGCCCCTTTAACCACATGTTTTATGTCACACGCATTGGAGTTGAGGTCCGCTAGCCTGTTGTTGGACAAGAAACACTAATATGTGTCATTTTGGGAGGCATGGATAAACAACCTATTGTGTCGTTTAGGTCAGGGGACTTGTTGACATGTAAACAGGACAGTCTGGGGCAACATCTTGTGTGAGCAGCACACAACCTGTGTTGTAGGTTAGCTTTTAGTGTCTTGTTCTGTTTATTCGGGGTCATGGGGTTGGAGCCTGTCCCAGCATGGATTGGGTGAAGGTAGGAAGGGGGAAATAATTGAGCTGTGGGCCCCCAATTACAACTGATCAATATTAGGTTGGTAGGTAGGTAGATTTATTGTTTATGTAACGGGTTATATAATTAAATTGAGCTTTGTAACTCCCTTCTGCTTTAAAGCTGCCAATATACATTAATACAGAGGCAATTGAACAAATAAACAATATTCAATGATCAATAGAGCAGTGCTGAGGATGAATTTGAGTTTTAGAGCCTGATTGCCTGGGGGGGAAACTGGTGGTGTGGCCGGTGAAACTTCTGTATCTCTTCCAGGACTGAACAAAACTGAGGGCAACACACACACACACACACACACACACACACACACACAAGCAGGCAGGGCAATTAACATTAACACAGGTGAGACACATAAACAATCAAGCAAACAGGAAATAAAGCCAGACAAAAACACATGAAACTGACAGACTTACTGACTTTACAGGAAGTAAAGGTAGCGACAATACACAAGGACCTGTGAAACCAAATACAACAGAGTACTTAGTGTGACACTGCCGTTCCTTTTGCTGAAGCTGAAACATGTGAAAATGCACTTTCGCGTAGTGCTTGTGTACCGGAGGAAAGGGGACACTGGAGCTCCACCCATTTATGACCAATCTGCAGGAACAGTCCCTCCTGAGTAGTGATATCACTGGCTGAAGGGGGTGACAAATGCAAGATGGAATGACCCAGGTACTCATCTGGATTGAAAAGATAGTAAACTAAACACATTCCAGTTGTGTTTAAACATTTATTTAGGCTACACAAACTTCACTCAGTCAACAATGAGTTAAAAGACATATGACTTTTTGTAAATGACAGCTGAAATGAAGCTGAAAGATTTACGTAATAAAAGAGTGTTGTATTTTCCATAACGTGTTTTTACAAGCAGCATATCTTCATATCCACACGCTGGCGCCACAGCTTTTGGATTGATAAGGCAACGAATATCTGATTACATGAAACTATGCTCTCATATTTCCTTAACTGACACACTGAATATGGCATCAATTTAAACGTAATTTGTCCTCCTGTTCACCTTATTTTATGAAAAGATGAATGAGTGTTTGTTTACTTGCCAAACTTGTGGTGGTCGATTAGTGTAATCATTTTACATCCCACTGACTACCATCGCTTTAATTATCAACACTGGCTGCAAACAAGCTACAGGTTTATTGTTGATCATGTAACCTTTCAGTTTTATTTAGTTATAACGTTCCACTGTGTTTGAGAGTCTGCAGGATGTGTTGACTTACATTAGTTAAGCTGTCATTAGCTGTAGACACATTTTGTGCTCTGTAAGTGAAAAACAGGTTACAGGTCTATTCTTGATCATGTAACGTTACAGTTCTATTTGGTTGTTGTTGACTTACAGTAGTTTATAAGCTCTCATTAATAGCATTGCACATTGCATGGTTGTTACATAATCCCTTATAGCTATACAGTTTTTTAAGCAGCCTGGACTGAACGCAGCAGGTGATACAACATTCATTATAACATAAGTGCCTTGAGACTTGACTTGGACTCTCTGGGATCCACATGGTTTGTCATCAAATAAAAAACACCACACTTTCACTGTAAAAGTTTATTTGATAAAACTAAACAACTTGATAATACATCATATACCGACGGTAGACTGGCCACAGTAAGTTTCACATTTCCAAAATTACATTAAAAAAAGTGAAGCTGGACGGAATTTAAATTTTTTTCCCCCTCCAAGAATATCATTGTATCCTATATTTAGTACAAAAAAAAATGAATTACAATAAAGAAAATGTGTGGACATTATTGTTTTTAGCCTTCAGAGCAGACGACAGTCACAAAACACAACTGGAACAAACCGCTGCTTTTACTGCAACTGCCAAAACACACAAACTCCTGATCCCCAATGAGAATAACTGAGTCTGGATCAGTAAATGATGTTCACATCATGGGTTCATCCCTCACTTGGATGCTGATGTTGCTTTTTAATGTTGCATTGAGGTTGTCTGTTGTGATTCTGACATTTTGCTTCAGCGCTGTGATATCAAAGCAGGTGATAAATGTGCTGCATCCAGTGTCTGTCAATTACAACATTTAACAACAAAACCTCTGTCTTTGAATGAGACACAAGGGCGGGCTAATTAAACATAAGCGGATAAACCAGTACATAAGGAAATGATAATAAAGTAAATGATGTTTATTCATTCACATATTGTATACATTTTTTGAGCACATGTAATTTGTAATATGGTGTCAGGTTGTAACCGTGTGTTGCTGTCAACATAGAGTGATCTAGGTTAGTTACATTGTCGTTAAATTGGCTTCCTGTCAGCTTTTTTTAAGCTTCTTCTTTTCACTTGTAGGGCCCTGAATGGTCCGGCCCCTATGTTGATCTCTGACATGATCCACCCTTCTATCTTCCTAATAGGAAACTTTTCCTGTTTTATGATGTTATGTTTTACTGTTGTTTCCTTACTTTTCTGATGGTCATATTTCTATATTTCACCTATAAACAGGCGGTGGGTGCGCAGCGTTATGGCTTTTGTTGATTTGGTCAGTTATCCTTCTTGTGCTTCTGTCATAGTTAAGTAGTCTATGTAGTTAAATTGTTTCTTTTTTTCTATTTTAAATGTGTTTATTCTTGATATACGATTGGCGTCTGCACAGGGTTTTTTATTTTGAAAATCAACACATTCTTTATGCTGTTTCTGTGTTTGACTTCCTGCGTGGTTCATCTGCTCTGTGCAGCTTCTCAACAATTGACAGGTTGCTTGTTTACTGCAGAGCAGAGAGCAGCGTCTGGGACACTTCTGTGACACGCTGCAGGGCTTTTGGTGTGAGCACAAGTATAGAATGATCAGCTCCGGCAGCCGCGATGCAGCTGTAACACCACACCTATGTGAGTCCGGGCTTACATGCTTAAAGCTCTTCTCTGTTCACCAACTAACTGTGTCTGTCACTCATGTAATAAACTTTCCCAACCAATCGCAACTGTGATTTAAAACACTAAAATTGCGTCTGGAAAACCAAAACATTGAGCTGAAAGTATGGCTAAGATTATTACCGTGAAATAATTTTCCTCAAACACAAAATAACAAACGGTCAATAAATGTTTGATTTAATTCATTTAAATCACGAACAAATCAGCACAAAATTGTTCTAGAAAGATATTTATTTTGTTGAGGAAAAGGTACTGAATTTTATTTTACTTGCTTATTTTTCTCATGCATAATTGTTTAAAAAAGATTTTATCATAATTGTTTAGAATGTTCTACCTTAGATTTGTGAAATGATTCACTGTTTGGCATCAAGTGTTTGTTCTGACCATAAAGAAAAGTTTAAACCCAACAATTAACCACCTGCTTTCTTTAACTTTCAGTCAGAAGCAAAAATCAAACTTGAAAGAAATAATGATTTGACATTTGTACTGGTAATTATCGATATCGCCTGATATCATTTTTGTTGTTTTGATAACATTTTTCTGCCTAATCACCCAACCCTAGCTGAAGGACACTAAGGCTACGTACACACTGCAGACCTTTCTGATTGAGAGTTGACATTATTGTTGTTCAAATGTGGCCCATATGTGACCTGCATGTGCAGAAGAATAAAACGTCACACGCAGCACGCTATCATTAAGAAGTAAAGAAGGAGCTACAGAGGCTAGCCAGTTAGCTCCAGTTAGCTCATACTTGTTAACCCTCCCCCATTTTCATTGGAGACTCCTGTATTTCATCACCCTCTTCTGTTTTTCTCCTGAGATCAGGTTGCCCCTTAATTATGACAAGTGTTCACAGCTTTCTCTCCTTTTCACTGTTTCTGGCCCCACAAATGCCCCACAAGTCTCTCTCTCCACTGTGTCCACTCGGACAAATAGCGTGCACGTAACTCAGAAGTTAGCTTGTGACCCGGCGGATTTCAGGTAGAAGAAAGGGAATTTGTGAGCAGATGATAGCAAGGTGTATATATATATATATACATATATATGTATATATATATATATATATATATATATATATATATATATATATATATAAAATGTGAAATACTATAAGAAATGGCTTGATGTGCTTAAACATTTGTAATTTGGTGAGTTCTTTCACACTCCAACAGTATTTGGAATTTTTGAATAAAAGTGACAGCCCTAAGGAGGAGGGCTTCCTCATGTCCCTTATGTAAATATGAAGCATATTATCAACGCTTTATTTATCATTGTTCAACATGTGTGATATCTGAAGTTCTGTTATAGAAAAAGAAATGAAATATATATATAGAACTTGGTGTACCCCCAGTATAACTAAGATCAACCACATTTCTGACACAGTATACACACAATCTAGAGCTACAAACTGGAAATGATGCAGCATAAAAAAGTTTCAAACCAGCGTAATACATAAAGAAATCAGTGCATTTACTCATATGACTTATTTTCTTTTTACTCTGTGTCCCAAAGAAGGCAATATTTAGGCGAGGAACCTTCGGCTCCTCTGGAATGGTGCTTTTGTACAAGACAGCAAAAAAGACAAAAAGCAGTCGTGTAAGAGTCATTAGCCCCCTCCAGTGTCAGCCAGCCTACAGACCTCCACAGTTCAGCTTGAAGGGAAGCAGAAGGGCACTTAGTCAAAAAGAGAAAAATAGGTGTCTTCCCCACACTCTTCACTTCATATGTGCAGAGGTAAGTGTTTGTTATCCGGTTCTAAAATAACTACACTGGGGTTTTGTTGACCTGGTTCCCCAACGCTTTCCTCTTCAGTTTGCCTTTAACGGCACTTGTAAAGCTACAAGAAACACTCTGCCATGTAATTATTTGGTAACCAAGGAGATATTAAATCAAAGCCTGAAACCATTAAGAGTCAAATTCTCAATACAAAATGCAGTCTGGATTCAAAACCTTTTAGGCCTGAAGTGAGCCTTTGAAGAGGTTCACACTGGCGGAACTGAAGAATTTTGTGCTCCGCTGTCCTGCTGGTTAATTTACATTTCTACATCAATTAGTTGTCATTGCTAAAATCAGATATTTAAGACTTGAGTCCCTTTTTGATAATGCCTTATTAAGCATTTTTGAATCCACGTACAGGGAAGTCAGGTCAAAGACCAGGCAGCGTTCTTAAACAGAATCTGCCAGCACATCTGTTGGTTCATCATGTGGGGTGTGTCATCGGTGTTTTAAAAGGTTCTCACATTTTCTTAAAGTTCATCAGTAACAATCTGACTTTGTGGTTAGATGTTGCTGTCCTCAGCCCTGCACTGGTCAAAATCTTTTCCGAACCCATTTGTGGTGTCTTTGTTAGGAGAACTCATTGTCCTCAGCCCCGAACAGGTCTGCTAGTTTCCTGAACCTGGGCCCCCAGTCACTCAGGTAGTGGTAGTCCTGCTCAGCCTCAGATGACGCTGAGCCCAGTGAGCTCAGCGACTCGGCCACTGAGCCTGCTCCCTCGTAGGCGTAGGTGGCGAGGGAATCGTATGGTGGTGCGGTCGGGTTGCAGTCATTCTCCAGCACTCTCTGATTGATGAACTCGCGTACGTCCCCGTTATCCCGTGACGGCCTGCTGACTGGCGGCATGATGAGGCTGGAGGAGGCTGGGGCAGGGCAGCGGCGTGGTGGGTACAGCAGGGTGTCAGTGGGCATGATGTCACGCCTTTGTTTGGCGGAGTCCTCCAAAGCGGCGGCAGCGTCCGGGTGTCGCAGTGCTCCGATGTCAAATGCCTGGGTGTCCTCCTCCCCTCCGCCCTCGTCATTGTAGCTCACCACATTGTCCCGGACATCCTCCTTGGAGATGATTAGAGGTTCCTGCTTTCTTTGGCGTTTCAACGCTGTGAACAGAACCACGATCACTGCAGGAGACAACAGCAGAAAGATATGAGATTAGGACATTTTACAGTGAACAGCATGTTCAGAACATACGGCCAGCGAGGACAGATATTAATTGCGTTTATTGTTTACGGCAACTGTTTGGATCTGTGATCATGTTGACATCGCTACAAAGTCATGGCAAGTAGCTAATGCTGCGTTCCAGGCCACTCAGAAATTTCTACCCACTAACAAGAAAAGTACAATGGAACACCACTTGAAGTCAGAGTTAATTCTTGTGAACTATGGCTCATACTGATTCAGACTCTAACCACAATATGTGGATGCATTATATCCACAAGCCAGTGTGAAAACATGAGGGCTGCTTACAGGCAGACAAAAAAGGACCGCAGCCTTTGATTTCAGAGAGGACTCAGCCATAAGTAATCATGCAGAACATCTGATTGGCCAAGCTCATGGAGGTCTGTTTGAATTTAAATGAACTCAAGACCACGGTGGCAACAAGAAAGAACAGAGGCAGAGTTCAGGTCAGGGGACTGAAATCACTGATAACGCAAACATGGTAGCGCCTCAAATCACAGCAGGAAATGTCTGCAAAGGAGCAGGAGCTGTGGCGTGAAGGGAGAAGTAAATGTAGATATAAAAATACAAAAGGAGGAATATTTTCTAAAGATAAAGTAGGCAGTTACTGTGTGTACAGGGGAGGGAGAGCCAAAGAGGTCTGCTGGAAGATAGATGAACAAAAATAAAATACTAATGTGATGGTTGTAGAGGTGAGGATTACATTCATATGCATATCAGTGTTACTAAAACATTACAGCTTCAGGCTGTGTTTTGATTAGCATGTTAAATATAATTAGACACTGATTTTATTAAGAAAACCATTTGCAAAACCAAAGGCAGTGTTCTCAGGGAGAGATGATACCTATGATGTATCTTCTTTGGTGAGAACATTAGTTGAAATGCTGTATTTTTGTATCTGGTTCAAGTCCACTCTGAACAACAGGACTTAGTAATGAGATCAACTATAGAGGAGGATGATGGGCATGTCATTTGTCTTCTCCGGTGTTCATTCCAGTTGAGAGCACATGAAGAGCTATTGTAGCTGAATATGAGCTGCAGTCTGCACTGGAGTTCACCATCAGTTCATTTGAGAACTGCTGGCTATTATATACCCACATCTATCTTCTTATATGAAAAATTCCATTTTGGACTGTCTGTGAGAATAATGATGGTACTAATAAACCCCAGTTCTGGGGGACGACCATAGACATGGACACAGTCTCCGTGACATCACCCATAGGTTTCTAAAGAGCCATTGTGGCCGTCCCCTCTTTGCAGTCCCCAGACCTCTGGCCAATCCTTTTTTGCCTTTTTATCTGAGAGACAGGACAGTGGATATCTGTAGGAAACAGGAAGAGAGACGGGGTAACTTGCAACAAAGGGCCGCAGGCCGAGGCAGGACTTGACCCCTGGCCACTGCAGTAAGGACCCAGCCTTGTACATGGGGTGAGCGTTCTACTAGGTGAGCTAACCCTGCTCCCAGCTAATCTGAAAACGGGCAAAGAGGTGGAGCTGAGCATGACATCCACTACAGTGGACAGATATTTAGAAGCCATTTTGAGCCATTTAAGTTATAGTACCCAACCACCACATGGTGGACCCCCAAAGCGTGGTCTACAATTTCATTTGATTATTATCCTTACATCTCTGTCATTTTATATTGTATGATAAATTTAAAATAATGGAGGGAACTATTTTTAACTAAATAAAAATACCTTAGATACCTAGATTTTAATGATATATTTCTTGTACATTTGGTTCTGTCACTGAAAGTACACCTGTCCACTCCAGTGGACGTTGTGCGCCAAAGGCTATATTCTGCCTCTGTAGATCCTGCCTGATTTTGTATGTTTTATTTAAAATTAATACATAATTCACACTTGAATAACTTTGTATATTCATACCACCTGCTTTTAGTAAATGTTTTAAACAGTTTTTTTAGTTCCATTAAATCACTTTTTATGCCGTTGATGCATGGTGTCCACATTTTTTAATAAAATATACTGGGCAGTTAAGTTCATAGGCATACTTTTTTAATTACTTTGCGATTTAATAATTCACGCACGAAAGGGTTAATGATGCATAACTTTAAGCCTTAATAAAATTTCAGAGGGTGAAAATTTCAGTGATTTCGGATTAGCTCGAGAACAGCGCTTGGAGAGCTTTAATGGAATGGGTTTCCATGGCTGAGCAGTTGCGTCCATGTCTTACATCACTAAGTGCACTGCATCGGATGCAGTGGTGTAAAGCAGGCCGCCACCAGACACTAGAGCAGTGGAGACATGTCCTCTGGAGTGACGAGTCACGCTTCTGTCTGGCAATCCGATGGACAGGTTTGGTTTGGTGGCTGTCAGGAGAAGGGTACTCGCCTGACTGCTTTGTGTGAAGTTTGGTGGAGGGGGATTATGGTGTTGGTTGTTTTCAGGGGTTGGGCTTGGCCCTTAGGGCCTGTGTCTACCAAAGTGTTATTGAGGCGCAGTGTTTTCTCCGACTGCTTTGGTTGCTGTGATACATTTGTTGCAAGTAGTTCTACCTAACTTTACTGGATGTAAAAATGTTAACACAGAGTAGAGTACTTGCTCTGGACCCCGCTCTGTATGAAGAGAAGGCTGAAGCCACACGAGAGAGAGGACGGTCTCACTGTATGTGGGTTCACGTGATTTTGCGGGTGAGGAAACATCTCAGCAAGTTCCACCGTTTAGTCCAAGAGCTGAGGTTCGATGAAGTCCGGTTGCAGGATAGTAACTGTTGCTACGGTGTGGTATTTGTCCCGCTCCTCCTGCACTATGATCAGACAGCTGAGTAAAAAGTGACAGTGACGAGCGCGGCGCAGCGTTTTCCCCCAAAAGTTGAACATTTTTCAACTCTCGGCGACAGTTGAAGATGATGATGATGATGAGTATTGTGTTGCGTTGTCATTTCATAACAGATTGTATTGTATTGTATGGTGTTATATAGTTTAGTAGTTTCCTGAGATATCGTATTGTACTTTGTCATGTTGTGTAGTGTTCTGCGTTACGGTACTGCATCAAGTGTACATCATGTTTTATCTTATTGTGTCATACTCTACTGCATCATGTGATACTGTCCTGCACCTTATTGCATCTTGCACCATTGAAATGTACTGTGGTGATTAATGTAGTGATCATGCATTTGTCACCACATCTGTTTGTGTTAATCGTTACAAAACAATGGAGCAGTTTAATGTTACTTTCTTAATGTCCATTAATACATTAAAACTTTAAGTGTACTTGATTGTGCTGGTGTTCAAGTTAATATATTGATATTAGATGGATATTGATAATAACTATTAGATCCTGGCCATTCAACTTGCAAAACAAAACCTGGGCAGCATTTAGTATGACATTATATAGACTGACTCTGTCTCAGCAGCTCAGCTCTGATTGTCTTCCAGCGTCCCTGGTGTGTATCCACTAAGTCTGCAATGACTCCACCTTCAGAGGCATAAATATGTATTCATTTTCCTGGCGGCCCAGTGGACTGTGTCCACTGCATGAATAAGAGGATAAGGGGGGATGTGGTGGCAGATGAGATGCATTCATTTCATGTAGTTTGGTTCTGACGAGCAGCAGCAGACTGCGGCTCTGAACCAACATTGCTCTCCATTCCAGCAAATGAGAAAGCAAAATGGATGTGTTATGTTACTGACAAGGGTTCATAATAAAAACATTTTAACCATAAAGGCAGGCCCTTTGAACATCAATAACAGCTTTTGTTTTACTTTGACATGTGGCTCATTAATGGTAAAAAACTCAAACTGACCTAATGCCACTACCACCACATCATTTTCTTTCTGAGACATCAAGAGCAAGTTATATCGGCTGAGGAAGATAAGGAGGAAACCAATCTGATACGCTGCGTCAGTATCTGCGCTGACACTGCTCTTATTAAGCAAATCATGAAGTAACCGATCCACATCAGCTACTGTTTCTTTGTTAATGTCATTTTAAAATGTAGTTTTTCTGCCACTGTATCACTAACATTCATTCAGTCATGACGGGCTGCCAGCTTCGTTTTTTGTGTCGTAACAATCGCTGGTCTCATGTTACATAAAAATAAGTCCAGTGAGATGCATGCAGGTTGGCAGAGATATTTTGATTTTGAAAATAGGCAGTACTGATATCGGTTTGGCAGATACCCTGAGATGAGCTATGGGAATCTATTTCTTCAGAGAAAGCTATGGATTGGTGCATCCCTAGAGGACAACCCTGACATGTGGCTGACAACTCCAGAAAAAAAGTACTAAGTGGACTACTTTATTTATTTATTTATTTATTTTTTACATATATCTGCCAATCTATTGACATCTACTACTACTACTTTTACTGTCCTTGCAGAGTATGTATAAAGGATGCAACAACGATTTTTTATTATAGAATAATCTGCCAGTTATTTTTCCTATTCATTCATTAACAGTATTTTATTATATATTATTATCATAAACATGACAATGAAAAGCAGTAAATCCTCTGATCCTCCAGGGAATTTCTTATTTTTTTCATTTTGTCAAAATAGTTTCAAATTTATTTTCTAATTGATTAAAGCTAAGCTAGTTAATTTATTACAGAAGCATTTTTGTTGTATTTATTGAAAATCTCTTTACAGAAATGAAATAAATGGTATGTTTGGCTGTCGCATGGCCGTAATAAGCTCAATCATTTTATTTGGTCTGCGATACACAAACAAACACTGTGCATTTTCTCATACTTACTCAGCAGTATGATGGCACACAAGAGGATGGCGATGACAGCTCCGGTGCTGAGACCAGGAGAGCTGCTCAGAGCCTCTGCATTACACAGTTCCATGTTGCCTTCACGGTCACAAGTGCACACCCTCACAGTGAGGGTGCCTGTGCTGCTCTGCATGGGGTAGTCTCCATCGGTGATCACCACGGGAACCAGGTAGATGCTCTGGTGAAGACGGCTGTAGCTGGCTCGACGTGTCAGGATGCCAGCAGTGTTATCTGATTAGCAGAAAGTTCAGTTAGAATATCATCGTAGCACCCCTGCAGTGCACGGCGTGTGCGACACTTCGTCATGCAGTGGAGGTGTGAATAAAAATCACTTCATTATCAGCTGGGAATGAAAAGTGTGGGTACAACACGGCAGAAGTTGCTGATTCTATCTCACAAGGAGACAAAGCATGGGGAGTATCTGTTTTGCAACTCTGGGCTGATGAACTGTTGATAGGGTACATTGCTAGATGACATCCAACCCCCCGTCCCTACTTTAAAACAGAAGGAAGGCCAGCTCGGTGGTGGGGATGCTGGACAGTGTAGACAGTGATTGGGAGGAGAATGAGAGGAAGCTGAAAGCCATCATGGACAACTATCCTGTCTTTGCTGAGATGCCCACAGACTCATCTAGCCCGAGCATATATATATATATATATATATATATATATATATATATATATATATATATATATATATATATATATATATATAAATACATTCTTTGTTGAAGGATGACTTGACTGATTTCTTTTTTAACACCAATGGAAAAATCCCCTGCTATTCCATTCTGAATGTTGCTCAAACAGTTCACATTGGGTAATGCCTGGGCGAATGTGCCACGTATTTTTAAGTGCTTTTAGTGGTCAGTAGACCACGTCAGTAGAGTCCATTTAGCAATTAATTTAAGGCACTTTTATCAAATATCAATAATCAGTAAGTCTGTGCGCGGGGAAGTGTTTCCTACCTCCATTGTCTCGGACTGTGAAGTTGCTGCGGTGGGTCCCCTCAGGAGCCAGGCTAAAGAAAAACTTGTGTCCTGTTGACGGCTCATCAGCATCGACTGCACTCACTGTCTGGATTCGCTGTCAGAAACACCAACAACCATTAACATGAACATCCCGGTGGAGTTAAGTGAATTAAGAGCAGTCAATGAGTGGAAAAAGATTGGCAGGGTTAGGTTCTTTTCACAGAGACAGGACACACTGTCCTCACTGTCTGTGCTGTGAAGACATGGAACTACTACTAGTATTACTACTACCCTATGTAGTTTGCCAGGTTTCTGATATACACATTATGCATTTATGTTTTCTGTTCATCAAGTTCCTGTGTTGCTGCTTTATAACAGTGCTGTTAATCCACACTTTCCTCTTTCAGTTTTTATACTTAAAGAGGTCATAATATGCTCATTTCCAGGTTAAAAATTTTATTTAGTTAAAGTTGTACCAGAACAGGTTTACATGGCTTAATTTTCAAAAAACATCATATTTTAAACTGCACAGGGCCGCAGCTCCTCTTTTCACCCTGTGTTTTGTGAATGCTTCGTTTTAGCTACGGAGTGAAGAATCTCGCTTCTATTTCATCTTTGTTGGGAGTTTGACATGCACAGTAAAGTAAAGTTAAGGACTACTAGCCAATCAGAAGTAGAGTAGGGCGGGTCCTGACAAGCAAGGTAGTGTGTTTCAAAACAAAGTCGCTCCAGCTGGTAACCACTGTTTCAGTTCAGCCGTTCATGTTTGAGCCCGAGCCTGATCCCAAGACACAGGCAGATTTTTGGCTCTTTCACTCTGCAAACCTATTACATGCACTAAAAGATAAATAACACAATAAAGGAAAGGAAAACCCCCAAAAGCAGAATATGAGCTTTGAGGAATGTGGCAGCAGGACATCTAAGCAGTTTTTTTACCTTTACAACAAGTGTTAGGATCATACTGAGCATATGGATTGACAACAGTAAAGTGGATTATGCTACAGCTGTGGTTTGAGAAGTTTCTCTGGGTGTTTTGAAACCTTTTTTTCCCACAGCGTAAATGTGTCACCATTGGGATCCATTGTGCTTCAAGCACAGCTGCTGCTCCCTGTGAAGAAGCACGCTACAAACATCTTACTGCTAGCTTTCAAGTCTACAGAGGGTGAGCACTTTATACTCCAAAGACAAAGATTTATGGTAGCAAATCGCGTTAAACCAACTAAAACTGACAAGACGACTCAGTGGAATCTCAGTGAGCTTCAGGGTGTTGGGACACCAACTTACTTCAGTGTGGAATATGGCTTTAATAATGAGACGTGTCTGTTAAGTCACTATCTATCACCGAATGAAGTATCATAACTTCCTCTTCAACTCTTATGGCAAATGCTACGACAAGCAAAGAATGGCTTGCAATGCATTATGGGAATTGCACTAATCAATATTTGTATATTGGCAATGGATCAAATGACTGTGTGCATTGTGAAAGGGGTCCATATTTGTCACTTAATACACTGCTCTATGGAGTCTTTTAGATTAGATTAGTTTTGGTTCCCTGTGTTTCCAGCAGCAGCATGTAGTTTTTATATCCCGGTGACCAGTCAAAGTGCAGGTATGGCTCTATCCGCATTTATTTAGATAGTGGCCTGGTCTTCTTAGTCTGAAATAACCACTTGAAGGTGTTACCAAGGTGGCTCTGGAGTGGCGGGGCTTGCCTATAAGGACTTTGGTTAAACCCTCTGAGCACTACCTGCAACTAGCTGCTTAAAGCAGCTAAAGATTGTTATATGTTTAGACACAAACACTACATAATGACTTTAGAAGGTGGTGATATGTTGATGTTGTGTTTGGTTGTGGGGGCTCTACATGTATCTTTTCTACTTTACAACTACAATCTTATTTAATTGAATGGCTTTAACAAATATCGGTGCCAGTAACTCACACACATACACACATACACCGAACAAATCCGGCGCCTGGAGGAAGCATGCGAGGATATCCGACGAACAAATACTGATGATTAACGCTGATGGACAGATGAAAGGGCAGAGGAATTAAAGGATGGAAGGATGGCAGGATGACAGGGCCATGAGGAGACAAATGGCAGTAAGCCACCATACTGAAGAATGTCAAGATGATGCTGTGTGTCTGTGGTATCAGCATAGTGTAGCTCCACCTACTTTTGTTTTGTGTTTTAAATATAAATTTCACCTGCTACGTGTGTGACGTGTGATTACACACACCGATTTGTGTTCTTATTAATTTTATGTATTCCTTGATATCAGATGCATGATATATTTTTCTGTGTGTGTATGTGTGTGTGTGTGTGTGTGTGTAAAACCCTATTTACAATACTCCATGTGTGAAAGCTCCTGTCAGCGTCCATGACAGATTATCTCGTCAGCCACCACAAAAGATGAAGCCGAGCGGGGTCCAGTAGCACAGCCAATGAGATTTACAGCTGCAGGATTGTGTGTGTTTGTGTGTGTGTGTGTACAGTATTTACACATGTATAAGCTTGTGTGCTTTAATCACATTAGCTCCACCCATACACTATATGATGAATCAAGTGGTATTACAGCAGAGTACAATCAAACTAAGCACTGTTAAAGCATTTAAATTTTGTTTTGACTGAAATATTCAATATTACAGAGGTTGTTTCCAGACAGTGAAGTCAGTGAGGAAGCTGAGGCTGAAGCTGAAAGCTGACTTTAGCCTCTTGCACTTGCCATGTCACATAAGTACACTCACTGATCATTTTATTAGGTAGACCTGTTCAATTGCCTGTTAACACAAATAGCCAATCAGCCAATGGCAGCAGCTCAGTATATTTAGGCATTTAGACGTAGTCAAGACATCTTGCTGAAGTTCAAACCGAGCATCAGAAGGGGAAGAAAGGGGATTTAAGTGACTTTGAACATGACATGGTTGTTGGTGCCAGACAGGCTGGTCTGAGTATTTCAGAAACTGCTGATCTACTGGGATTTTAACGCACAACCATCTCTAAGGTTTACAAAGAATGGTCTGTATAAGAGAACATATCCAGTGAGCGGCAGTTGTGTGGATGAAAAGACCTTGTTGATGTCAGAGGTCAGAGGAGAATGGGCAGACTGGTTCAAGATGACAGAAAGGCAACAGTAACTGAAATAACTCATTACAACCAAGGTATGCAGAACACCATCTCTGAACGCATAACATGTCGAACCTTGAAGCAGAACAGGAAACTGAGGCTACAATTCACGCAGGCTCAAGACAAAAGGAAAAATGCAATTGGAAAATTGGAAAAATGTTGCCTGGTCTGATGAGTCAATTTCAGCTGTGACATTAAGATGGTAGGGTTAGAATTGGGCGTAAACATCATGAAAGCATGGATCCATCCTGCCTTGTATCAACAGTTCAGGATGGTGGTAGTGTGGTGGCACACTTTGGGCCCCTTAGTACCTGAGCATTGTTTAAATGCAACAGCCTTCCTGAGTATTGTTGCTGACCATATCCATCTCTTTCTGACAGTGTACCATCTTCTGATGGCTACCTCCAGCAGGATAATGCACCATGTCACAAAGCTTAAATCATCTCAAACTGGTTGAACATGACATTGAGTTCACTGAACTCTGGAGGCCTCCACAGATCTCAGTCCAATAGAGCACCTTTGGGATGTGTCGGAACGAGAGATTTGCATCATGGATGTGCAGCTGACAAATCTGCAGCAACTGTGTGTTGCTATCATGTCAATATGGACCAAAGTCTCTGAGGAATGTTTCCAACACCTTGTTGAAAGTATGCTACTAAGAATTAAGGCATGTCTGAAAGAAAAAGGGGGTCTGACCCAGTACTATCACGGTGTTCCTGATAAAGTGGCCAGTGAGTGTATGTCCCATAAGGGTATGAATAATAAAATTGTCTTTGGTGACACAATTTTCAATTTTCAAAAGGTGGTGTTCTCATGTCTGTCTGGTCATGTCTAGTATTTCTGGACACAGCCCTGCAGCTTTTTCCAGCGTTTATATTCTGATAAGACTGAACTATAATACTGCAGTATTGCTACGAGATCTATTAACATGGCCAATGGTAACAAACATGAGCAATCAGACAGGTTTTAAACAAATCAACATTTTATCCAGACTATCTAAACCACTTAATTTAGGGGTCAAACTCTGTGAGTGCACCTGATAAGTCTTCATCGCCATGAAAACTGTGTATGTAAAACTATAGTACCCATAGTAGGTCAAAGTTGGAGCAGGAAGTTGTGGATGTTTACAACAAACAGTTTGATAAACAGACAGATAGTTGCAGTTAAAAATCAGTCTGCTACTTCAGCACCATGGACAGCGCCAGGCTGCATCAATACAGAGCGCTGCTGTTATTTCAGAGCTGTGGTTGGGAGCCATAAATTCTACCTTGCACAAACCTCAGTCAGATAAAGGATCAATGAGTCAGGCAGATTAGACTAACACATTCAACTAAACAGCCCCCTGCAATCTAGGCTAGGGAATGCAGAGTGGGATTGTCAGGTTATCAAAGGGGGATGCATTCTGGTTATTTTGCTGCCAAGGGGATCATCTCCCTTCCGACCGCCTACTGTATCTAGTTCCAGGTAAAATAGTAAAAATTTGCTAAGCTGTGAGAGTAACAAATTCACTCTATGAAATATTACCCTGTGGGTAGATTATATCAGCTGTGAACAACTTGACAAAGACCACCACATTTTTGGTCTTCGGGCTGCTCCACCCAAGCCAGTGTTTGCACTCAGCCAACAACCACTCTCTAACACCACTCTATGTTCACGAGTGTGCTACACTCATTTTGCCACTCAGCAGACCTAACAAAGTGGGGAGTCTTCTCTGGTGAAACAATCTCACTGACCGCTCCATTCTCAGGAGTCAGAGTCAACCAGTTATGTGCATGTATATCATATCACACATTTAAGCTTATCAACTACCTCATGAAAAGTAAGATGTTCTAAAGTGAGTGGGCTCCAGCTGTTACTTCAGTGTGTCAGACACAGAGCTAATCAACACATCATATCTTTTGCTCCTCAACTCATTTTGATGTTGTAGCTGGCTATGAGCAGTGCTGTATGTATTACCTCTGTGTTACCTCTCAAAAGAAAGAACTGTATCCAACCTTCTAGCCAACAAAATGCACATTTTAAAGATTAACCTAAATGGATTTTATAAGGGATTCTATACATGCTCTCCATATGTGGATTTGATACTGGATTCAGAAGATAAAATACTGTTGAACCCCATCTTGCCTCCTGCCTATATATCCAAAGCGTGAAGTGATGAAGCTGTAGTACCTGACCAGCCTTAGTCCTCTCACAGACAAAGGTCTCATACACGGTGGCAAAGGTGGGAGCGTTGTCGTTGATGTCCAGCAGACGGATGTAGACCGGAACATGGCTGCTTTGACGGGGATTATCTGGAAGGCAAACACAGAAAAGACTTAAAGTCATGCTGGGGGAAACCTAATACCACCTTCACACTCGTCCATACATTCACACTGTAAGCTACCACTGAGCAGTTCATTGCCTTGCTTAAGGGGACCTTGTCATACACTTTCTTTAACCCCTCACCTCTGACCTCACACAGAAACATAAAGATGAAATCATTCAAAAGAAAAGAAAATACGTTTTCAAGGTGTAATCCAAAAACAATTGCCAAGTAGTCCTGTAATTTTTGTCCAAGCCAGGAAGTCAATCAGGCTTCCTTTTCACACTTGTGCCAGAGTGGAATTATTTAAATAAATGCTACTGATGGGTCACTCTGCTTGATGCTTCTTTTTCTTTCCTTTGCCTGTAGAGGGAAACTGTCAAGCGTAGAAGGCAGACCTTTTCAATCTGAGCATGAGCTTCGATTCTCTTCACCACAGACAGATTTAACATTTCAGCATCATGGTAGATCTCTGGATCACAATTTGATTTGATACCTTTACCAGAAACACCTGCTATTATGAATGAGAACCAGTAAATAATTAAGAATAGAAAGCCAAATATTACTGCTGGTAGTGTTTGGCCAAGTATGTATATTTAGAGATGTAAGTATGTATATTTATGTATGTTTTTGAGTTGAATCAGTCAGTTGAATAACATTAAAAAAGTGTATTTCCCTGATAGGAAGACCAGGACACACCTTCTCTGTCTCATTTCTCCCTTTGTGGTGGAATAGGGTTAGATAGGTGTGTCTATTGCGGCTCTAAGAAGTTACAGATTTGTAGAAGCACAGCCTGTGATAATCTAAACCGCAGTAACCACTTATCTGTTTCTGTTAATATCAGCATGCTGTCTAAAGACTCTCTTCCAAGGCCTAGACGTGCTGAGCCATCCAGAAGAAGTAATTTGTTATTTTTTGGAATCTGGGATGAAGTGACCTTTCACCGTTTCCCTCAAAGCCAGTCCTGGACTCTATATATGGTGGTGTACTCCTGGTCACTGAATGCCCTCCATGGTAAATAGGATATGCTGGTGTACCAGCCATTTGGTATAGCTACATACATTTCTACTCTGCGCCAATACATCACATCATCTCTGCAAATAGCCCTGGCCCCTGCTCGACTTACTGAACTCAGTGGCTATGATTGAAATATTATGCCAGGCAGACTCCTCTCTGTCCAGGCTTTTGAGCAGAAACACGGATCCATTTCCTGGATGCACATTGAACAGGCGGTCCATGTCAGTCCGGCGGTCGATAGAGTACCTGTAACAAGGGAGACAGCAAGGAGGTGAGAATAGGGTAAATTAAGCAAGTGGGCTGGATGAACTACGATAACCCTTGTATCTACGCAGGCCCAACAGGGAGTCACCACAAAGAGGAGAATAACTGATTTCTCTCAGTCTGATGGGGGAGAGTGGACAGCGATAGGGTCATGAGACGTATGCACTGTAGACTTACTGACCACGTTTAGGTCTTTAAAGCTGTTGAAGGTACAATGTGAGTTCACAAACTTTGCATCACTGTGGGCCTGAACTGCTGAGTGAAGCTGTTTTGTTGCTTCCCACAGGATTTTGTTGTGTAAAATGTACCTCTAGCCCTCTGGAAACAAAACCAAAAGCACACTGGTTTTAATTGTCCAAGTTAAACTATTTTAGTTACAGAAATGTTTCCATGGAGGCCTCTGAACTTTTTTCCACAGTAAAAAAACATGTAAAAAGTGTCTTATTTAACCCACGTCTTCTCTAAAACCAGAATCTCTCAGAGATTTTAGAAAATCATCCTCCTCGCCACACCTCTGCTCTTTGCCACAGGTCCGCAGACGTAACAACACTAAAAACCAATAAAACAAACAAAAAACCCCATCAGGGGTGACAGGGCCTTTTCCTTCGCTGCACCCTCTCTCTGGATCACCCCCCCCCCATCATATCTGAGTAAGTAAAAAAATTCACCTACCAAGCCCTCACTAAATACACAAACATACATTTGTTAAACCTATGAATAAACAGTAATGTAGAAACAACTCCACCTGCATTCAGTGTTTATGCTAAGCTAGCTAGGCTAACCATGTCCTGATTCCAACTTTTAACATGACACTGATCAGTCTCTAAAAGACAGCGAACATGTGTTTTTCCCCAAAAGGTGAATTATTCCTTTAAGGTGTGTTCTGACTGAATGCGAGGTGTCGCTACAGGCGGCGCGAACAGAGTTGAAGGCGAGTCCACAAATGTATCAGCAAAGCAGTTGGGTATAGCTTAACTTAATGTGGCGTTAGCAGGCAAGGTGATACTTTGGCCAATCATACGTACATAGGAATATTTCAGGTAGAAATAGCGTAATTCTGTTACCTCACGATGGTCATGATGGAGGATAAAATACAAAATGTCACTTTGATAACTTTACAGAGTAGTAAAATCCTTCACTCATAGTGGTGAGGGCTGTGCGATACGGCCAAAGATGTTATCACAATAAAAAAACGCATACCACTGGATACTGATATTTATCACAATAAATGTCAAATTATTATTTCTTTCATGTTTAAAGGTTGATTTTTGTTCCTGGGAAATTCTGAAGAAAGCAGGTGGTTAAATGTGGTTCTAAACTTTTTTTTATGGTCAGAACAAACACTTGATTCCAAATAGTGGATCACCTAACTGGTCAAACTGGTGCTATTTACCCACTATCTCAGTCCCTTGCATTTATTAAATTCAGCGCAGTGTTTGGCCTGAATGCCAGGTGAGGCACAACCATACGGTCTAGTTGTACATGTACGCTGTTAGCTAGCTACAGCCAACATCTGTACAGCTGGTACATAGGCAGTTTATAGTGAATCAACACCGGCTGTGAAATTCTTACAAATTATGTGAGGCCAAAATTTGCTCCACTTTCATCCTATCATTGATATATACTTTTTTAAAACGTATAATTGAATCACATAACTGTGGTGCACTGGAAGCTGCCGCATTCAGTCTTACTGTAGCCTGTTCAAAACATCTACTTGAAAATCTTTTCCCACTGTCTGTGGACTGCTCACAGAGCATTCTCTGTTTTTGAACTAGTTGCTGAATGCAGCTATTCACAGCTTCACAGCACTCCATCGATAATAGAACTGAGATGCCTTTGCTTCTGTCTTTTCGTCTGCCTGTCAAAGTGGAGGCAAAATGCTCTATGAAAAAGAACTGAATGTACTGTAACATATTCAGTGTCTGCTTTCACTATCTACTCCAAAATATAACATCAAACTAACATCAGTCGGTAATTAGAAACCAGTCAATCTTAATGATTAATTTCTTTACATAAAGAGATACAGTATAGCTCATAATCAGAAAGGAATTAACAGTAACATAACAACAATGTGAGAAGGTGACATACACAAAAGCACAAACACGTGAATAATTGGAGTTGGATGAGTGTGTCTGTGTGTGTGTGCCCTCCTGACATATCATTTTAAGAAAACTTCATGGTTCCATATGTTCCTCATCAGTTCTCCTGCTTTAAATGCAGAGAAATAAAGGCTCAGTTCCAGTCTCCATCTCCTGTCAGTTTAATGTCACCCATCAATCCATACGTCACGAAGATTTCTTTTTAGCTCATCCTACAGTTCTCTGCATTTATATTGCGCACTTTTCTATAATAAATAAATCATTTGCTGTGTCCTATTTCTCTTTTTTGGCAGCAGCTTAGTTAGCTTTCCAAGATCGGGAAAGTTTCAACTTATCGTCAGAGTCTTTGGACACCCTGATCAATACCTGCTGCCAAAGAGCAAATTACAGATGGCTTTAGGCATTTTATTTTGTAAACATCAGAATATTCCCCGGATGGATTGATGTCGTTTGGGTAATGGACAATTACTAACGGGAGAGCAACAGAATTCAAACTATCTAAATGCCAAGCATCAATAATGAACAGTATTGCAGTGAGGCAGTGGGGTTTAAATATAGCCTGTAGGTGCAGGTTTCTGTTGTTCATACTCAGCAGCTTTCAGACACAGCTGTGTAGTCCACAGACGCCTTGGTTTCTAATCTTAACAGTGATCACTATACCACCTATTTTTTTTTTTTAACATACTTCATATTTCTCCTCTGTTTCCTCCTTTTCAGACTCTCATCAGAACTCCTCCCAGTCCTTTAGAGAGTTGAGGTCCATTTGAAGTCAAACTTCATCCAACTTTGATGTAGTTTTGCTGAGATTTCTAAAATAACAGAACACATGCAAACTTTCAACTGTAACAGCCCTGCACTGCAGAAACAGGATTTCTGTTTTCAGTCTGATAGGAGGGATGATTGCTTTGTCCAACTGAAATCATAAGAAATGAAAAATAGAAAAAGAAAAAAAAAGTTTATATAGAGTTTTAAAAAAAAATGTATATGTATATTATCAATACTGCTATCGAGACTAGTGGGTCCTTTAATGTAATGTTATGTGATGGGAATCAAGTCATGCCATTTAAATCAAATCAGATTTAACGGTGATGAATAAAAAAAATAATGCTGTTTAGTGATGGACACTGACACTGTTTGCAGCCTCTGCCTGCTCTCGACTCCTACACCCACAGGCCAAGGTGGAGACGGTCAAGTTCAGTTAAGCTACTTGAGCTAACGACAGCTACGCTTGTTACAATAAGTATGTAATATAAAACCTTTGCAAGTAAAAAGACAATACTTTATCAATACACCTGCTCGACAAGCAACATGTAGAAAGCTTTACTTTAAAAATGAAATGCCATTTATGTTTATTTCTTATAAGGTGGGACAACATCAAAGGACGTCAGTTAGAAAAAACACACTTCCCTCGACTGTCTTTGAGTTGGAACGCCACCAAATCTGCTGCTGTTGGGTCTCATCTTACCAAATAACCATCACCAAATAACAGAAATGTATCAAGAGTGGTAACGATAAAGACTCAGATTGCAAAGTAGTCTCAATAATGGTATCAATATCAATAAAAATTTATGATGCCCATCCCTACATAGCTATTTAGCTTGCAAACTGATGCAGGGCACATTTCCCAGTGAATGCTGACTGCCTACAGGCTATTTTGCTAAATTCTCCAACCGGGGTGAAATATGAAATGTATTTTCTCTTGTACTTTAAAGTAGCAAAGAACTGTTTACTGAAAAATGCAGAACTCATCAGGATCTACCTTATTTGTCCAGATCTACCCAAAGCCTGATTTCAGTATGACATTGGCGGAAATTTCTATAGTAAAGTTGGTGCCACATGGATTGGAAAATAAATCTAATAAAAATAAACATGCAACATGTCCCATCAGTCTACTTTGCTGATGGGTGTGGCGAGATCTTGTGCCGATATTAAAACGTGAAAATATTTCTCATCGAGGTGAAAATGTGTCTCACGGTATCAGCATGATGGAGTGTGAGATTGAAATTAGCAATTAAGGTGTCAGCATATTGTGGCGATTGGCACACGTGCCTGTCTCACACACACACACACACACACACACACACACACACACACACACATACACATCCCACTAGCAGTCAGCTCAGGGAATATCCTCAATATACTCAACAGTGGAAGAGGCCCAGTCTGTCCTGACTGACAGCCGTTTAGCTTGCCAGCAGCACCAGCTGGACAACAGGAGGCTATCACTAAGCTTGGCTCTGAGACACGAGAGGCATCACTTGGTTTTATTTTAGTTGCCCAGCTTTTGAATTGAAACATAGTATTTTTGGTTTGCTTGCTTGGAAGAAGATTGAGATATGGAGGTTTGAACTGAGATAAGAACTCATCATTGTTGGTTGAAAAAACGTTTTGTATTGACCACCGACTGTATAATACACTGTGGTAAACAGCTGCACTTACACTGAACATTGAATGAGAACATTATTTATATTAAATGATGCCTAAATGAGCAGAATGTGATTCCATTATTCAGCGCATACATTTCAAAAGTGGCCAGTATAATTTCTGTTAGTGGCAACATTTCATATCTTCCGTATGAGCAAAGTACTTTATTAGTTGATAACCTATTTTTAAAATCATAAATTGATACAAATTTGAAAAAGTGTGGCCTTACTTGACCATGCTCGCGAGCTCTATCAGGGTCCATGGCGCTGACTGAGCCCACGACCACGCCTACTGCAGCATCTTCCTTCACCTCCATCAGATAGCTGGCTTTGTCAAACAGCGCCGGCTCATCCACGTCCTCCAGTGCAATCCGGACCGTGGCCATGTCTTTGGAGCCTGTAGACATGAAGCGATGACCCGGCTGGGTGTTTTGGACCTGGATTTCTACTGTGTAAGATGGCTTCTTCTCATAATCCAAAGGCTGCAGAGGCAAAGAGAAAATCAGTTATTGCACATACAGCAGAGACAGACTGAAGGTCTAGAGGCTGGTAAGAACACATATGTACAAGACAAGAATAATTACACAAATAAATCATACAAATATTCCATTGCAGGTTAAAAAAAAGAGTGTGTTGTGGCCAGTAAATATCAGCTATTCAGCAGCTAAATGTCTGTCAGTGAGTGGCTAACTTTGTCTGGCTGCTGTGGCTCAGGAGGCAGAGCGGGTCGTCTACTTGGCTGTTCGACCCAAAGCTGCTCCTGTCCACACGTCAAAGTGTCCTTAGGCAAGACTCTAAACCCCAAATTGTTACAAAATGGCCAGCACCCTGCTGCGGGCCAAATGAATAAATACATAAATAAAAATTTTGATAGCAGCTGAAATAGATCAGTCATGTCAGTAATAGTTAATCACATAATCACTTCTTCTTAAGTGATTATGCCGACAAAATAAATACGTGACCAGCTCCGATGTGACCCCACGAGCACTTCCTGCCGTACCTGCTACAGAGCTTCTCTCAGTGCTGTTCTCTACTGTATTTATTAATTGTGAATGTGTTGCGTGTTCAAATTGAACCAAATGCGACACTGCACTTCCTTGGGTCTGTAGCAACACACCCGCCACGTTTGAAGTCGATTGGATGAAAGGTTACTGACATAATCGAAATACAAACAGACAGACAGACACACAGAGATTCCAGACTTTATTAGAGAGATAGCTTCCTGCAATCTAATTTCCTGCTGCTGGAATGAGGTTGATCAGAGCATGTGGGACGGAAACCAAAACAATGAGCTGAAAGACACTAAAGACCAACGCAGCGTAAGATTAAATTATTGATCAAAGCAGCTTTAAATAGCCAGTAAATATATATTTTGATACCCTTCATACCTGACGAACAGTTGTTTTGGCCCTGGTTTATGATATGTACAGTACAAGGGCCTTCTGATATGATACGTATTACATACAAGGGTCACAATACATTTGAATCACGATATATATAACTGTTCAGTGACACAGTGTTGCCCTTTCTTGGCATGCTTAGGCCACTGGAAATTGTGTGTGAGTACTAAACCCTTGGGTTTAGGGGTTTAGCATGCCATATATCAGTATGGCATGCTAAAGCAGCAGAGCAGCAGATCAAGCCAGTGAAGTTAGCAGTTATTTTTTATTTTTATTTTTTTTATTACACACAGAGCACATAAAAATATGCCTGTAAGTATTTGAACACTAGGTCGTTCAGGATATTAAGCATGTGAAGCAAAATGTGTAGTTAGTGTTAATATTATGTTATCGCAATCAACATGCTAATGTCTGTTAACATGTTAATGGAGATTCCCATAATTTGTTAGCACTGAGCTAACAGTCATAGTGCTATTTTGTTATGTTATTGATATGATAGGCTCAATCAATATAGTACTGTGGAAAAAAGTACTGCAATATATTACTACATCAATATTTTTGCATAGCCCTAATAACTGAGAAAGATGAAAAACAAGTTAAATAAGGAATTAGACTGGCCTAAAATCCAGATTGAATTGCTAACATATAATTTTACATTTCATAGAGGCAAGAGGCATATATATTAAAGGCAAAAGACTGTGCCAACGAGCCCAATCACAAACACAAATTGAGTTTTTATACAGCACACAGTCATAGTTATACCATGCATGACATCATGCAGAACACTACATGTAATCTAGCAAGGAAGTGATTTGCTTAACATGTAATTTGGTTTGATAAGACATGATTTATGGAACTTAAGAACACATCTCTTTTCTTGTATAACGACAGCCTGACTGACAAGAATGAAACAAACAGCATCTGGTGTTACAGAGGAAAATCTAACATTAATAAAATGTGATATATGGCAGACAGATTCAATCTGATGACAGATGATAATAGTTTTTGAAAAGTGCATCAGCTGTGACAATGCTGCACGGTTGTTTTTTCAACCAAGAACAAAGCTTCAGATTTATTTGAACAGCTCTACACGCTGCCTTTGCCTCCTTGAAGGAATCCTGGGCATTGTCCTCATCTCGTATCCTGCTGACAGAATATCATTACTTCTTTGTTGAAGCTTGCAGACTTTCTTAGGTTGTGTCAGCAAGAGGAACAAAAGAATTTCTAAATATCAATTGTGATTGTGCATCAGTAAACACACAATCTGTGAGGACGATGTGATTCATTTGTAAAATCCAGCAGCATAAAAAGTTCCAGGCCTGTGTATTAGTGCCTGCTGCAAAGGCTAGGGCTGGGGGTTGTGAAGGTAAAGATGAATCATTTTAATTTGGTTTCTTTCATCTGTCAAGCATGCCAGGCTTTGCATATTTAACAGTACGTGTAAAACAGACTACGTGGGCAGGGTCCTTATGAGTCGAAAGTGTGGGATCTGCTGAATCACCGCTTTATAATTAATTTGATTTAACCAAAGCCGTGGGAAAAATATCAAGATAATTCAAACTGGAACACGGGCACTAGAAAAACAACAGATTTCACATTATTTACAATAGATGCAGTTTGACTCCTGCATTTCATTCTGTGTCATTCATTGTGCAACTAGTGGAATTTAAAACTCAACTGCTAGTTATTTTTCTTGCTTTTATATTACATTATTCCTTATATAATGCATCTTTAGCCCTTTTTAGAAGTTGTTTTTATTATGCTTCCTTCTAATTATTCTTGCCCTAAAGCCAAGACTGCTTTAGGACTTAACAAATAGTTTATGAATGTGATTAGCACTCTCAGCCCAGAGTTTAGTCCTCCCCCCTCTCACCTTGCTGACGGTGATGACTCCCTCCTGGGTGTCTTTGTCAGTGGAGATGTCGAAGATGTCTAAGCCGTCTCCACTGACAATGGTGAAATACATCTCAGCATTCTTCCCAATGTCTCTGTCAGTGGCTTTAATTCTCCCAACTGGTGTGCCGGATTGGGACGACTCAGGAACACTGAAATGGTAAATACCTGAAAACACATAATATAAGATTGAAAGGCAGCTGCATTATGTAACACTAGTGCTGCTTTTATGCAAGTAATGCTGGGATCAAGAGTTTTATACACACTGTTGCCACTATTAACTGCTGTGTAGAATTGCAAATTTCTGACTCCAGCCCTCAGTGGTCGTATCAAAAGAGAAACAGTGCTCGGCTGCACTGCATACCAACTAATCCCCCTAATTTGGTTGGGAAACCATCTGGACCAGGCCAACTCCCAGACCAAGGTACTTTTATGGCCTGTGTTAATTCTTCAAATGTAAGTTCACATTTAGACTAACTTGAGCCCTCTATAATAAAATACAACCCTTATTCATTAGACCTAGTTTGTAGGTGCAGTGGGGCTGTTGTTGCTGAAGGTAGGACAAGCTCTCCCAGCTGAACGTGCCTGACCCCTCCTGCAGGTGGATCACTGTCTTCCTGACAGACAGGAAGCAGTACGTGAAGCTGGGAAAACATGTCTTTGATTCCAGGACCATCAGCACCGGATCCCCTCAAGGCTGCGTTCTTTCCCCTCTTCTCTTCTCCCTGTACGCCAACAGCTGCACCTCCAGTCACCAGTCTGTCAAGCTCCTGAAGTTTGTGGATGACACCACCCTCATTGGGCTCATCTCTGGTGGGGATGAGTCCGCCTACAGGTGGGAGATCAACCATCTGGTGACCTGGTGCAGCCACAACAGTCTGGAGCTCAACGCTCTGAAGACAGTGGAAATGGTCGTGGACTTCAGAAAGAGCCCAGCCGCACTCTCCCCCATCATGGTGAGTGACTCCCCGTCACCACTGTGGACTCCTTCTGCTTCCTGGGCACCATCATCTCCAAGGACCTCAAGTGGGAGCTGAACATCGCCTCCCTCACCAAGAAGGCCCAGCAGAGGATGTACTTCCTGCAGCAGCTGAAGAAGTTCAGCCTGCCAAAGTCAATGATGGTGCACTTCTACACTGCCACCACTGAGTCCATCCTCACCTCCTCCATCAGCATACCACCATCTGGTACGCTGCTGCCACTCTCAGGGCCAAGGGCAGGGTGCAGCGCATCATTCGCTCTGCAGAGAAGGTGATTGGCTACAATCTTCCATCACTTCAGGAACTGTACGCCTCCAGGACTCTGAGGCGAGCAGGAAAGATTGCAGCTGACCCCTCCCACCCTGGACACAAACTGTTTCAGACTCTCCCCTCTGGCAGGAGGCTCCATCAGGACCAAAAACTCTCGCCACAGAAACAGCTTCTACCCGTCTGCAGCTAGCCTCATTAACAAGGCCCTGGTCCCCCACTGACACTCCCCCCTTTCTTAAAATACAAATGTCTTTGCACATGTAAATATTATTTCATTTCATATCATTGCACATATTTGATGTTAATTGCTAATCTTTGTTGTTGTATATTGAAATGGAAATATGTCCTTTGGTGAGTCTTCTGAAACAAAGAATTCAATCCAGACGTCTTTTAAGGGTTTCCATCACACCAAATTGCTGAACAATGTTACTGTAATTTATTTTTTTTTTGGGGGGGGGTTGTTTCATGTAATCCATTTTAAGATAGGGTGTGTGACTTCTCCCTTTAGGCTTTTTTGGAGGGATTTTCTCCACACGTTGTCCACTTTGGCAGGTGTAGTGTTTCCTGTCTAATGTGGCCCTGTGAGGCCCTTTGAGACTGTTACAGGCACAAATAAATGTGATTGACCATAAAAGTAAGAACACAGCCACCTGAGTCAGTAAGTACAGACTTGCTAGCTGGTATTGATCAAGTTCCTTATTAATCAACCCTTTAATATGGTGGGAGTGGGGGGAACAATACCAGTCATAGAAAATAGATACACCACCTAAACTCAAACAAAGACAGAAAGTTTGTCTCGCCCTGAAAGAAATCATTTGACAGCATAAATGCTGAATGTAGAAGCATCTTGCGATTGTCTTATAAGTTGGAATGTTGGACAGGTAGACAGCAAGAACAAAGAAGCATTCTCAGTGCAAAAAAAGTAGCGTAAATGCTGATGGAAGCCAGGCTCCGGAACAATGTCTCTCTGCCAGACTGCTGACTATGATTAAAAAAAGCATTTCAATGTATTTTTTTTTGTGAGTGTGATTCTTCTGTTCTCTGGAAGTGCTAACACTGTGTTTGTTAGTTTGTTGCAGAGACGAGGTGGACGTTTTCCCCCTCGCTGTGAAAAAAAATACGGCCTGAGTCGCTGAACGAGTCCAAGTACACAAACACAAACTAAATGAATGGAAATGAGAGGTTGCTCTGCTATCAGACTGAGGCACTTTCCTATCAGGACACTTACCTTCACTGTGTGTATGCATGCATGTGTGTGTGTGTACATATGCTCCATCTCAGAGATCCAGTGGTGTGCAGACACCACAGTAACTATATGCTGCTGTAACACAGCAGGCGTCATGATAGCTAGACAGAACTCAGCCTGCCACTGTTTATGTGTTTGCGTGTGTCACACAGGAAGAGTGAGATGAAGCCAAACTAACAGATCAACCAGAGCAAGTCAAACCAAACCCACCCAAACTAAACAAAACAACAAAAATATATACAAACACACTAACAAAAAATAAGGACACAAAATGTGTTGTTCATACTGCTGTGAGGGCTGAATCAAACAAAATATGGCTATAATAATATAAAATATAAATATAATATTTATATACATATAATATAAAAAGTATTTAAATATAATAATAATAATAATAGTAATAATAATAATAATCATGATAATAATAATAATAATAATAATAATTATAATAATAATAATAATAATTTAATAATATTTATTTAATACATAAATAAATAAAAGGGATTAAGTATTATAATATCTATAGTCAGACTACTGTTACTACTCCAGTCTACTGTGCTGGTCCCTACTGAATGGAATGATTTCCAGTTTATAAGGTCAAGTATGTCAAAGTTTCGATGTTAGAGTAGTGTAACAGGCACTCAACCAGAAGCATATGTGATGCTTCGATTTGGTTGGTCTGATACTCAGCAGATACTTAGAAATAGTATTTTACCGATACAAGCGGGAGCCTGGTGAAACCCTGAACACCCCGAGGTAGAGAGAGGAGAAGCAGATTTCATCTCCACTCAATTTTCTTTCCGGTTGGTTGGAGATTGTGTTGTCTATGGGCTTTGACACTGACAGCACTGATTGGAGTCTTGGTGTGAAGTGAAATGAACTGACATGTGTGGACCACAGTGTGTTTGACTGTGCGTTCTCCTTTTAAGAAAACCAGTTTCTGACCTTCAGAGCGGGGACAGCGTTTGGGGGTAAAAAAAAATCAGAGCATGTGTGAGTGTTAAGTGTGGTGACTTAAACAGAAAGATAATGCCACATGCAATCTGTTCAGCAGACCCTTGGATGATCTCATTGTGCACCCTGCACCGGAGAAGGGAAAGAGTGAGTGAATGGGTGCTGACGCTGGGTGGTAGAAGGGAGAAACTGACACTTTGATAAAGTGACTGTGATTGAACGTGGCAGAGATGGAGAGGGAAAGGAAAAAACAATTAGAAGATGAAGAGATGGATGCAGGGAGCCATAGAGCTGGAGAACGAAGGGGAGGAATTCTGCCTTCACGTCAGTTCATGAGGATTAGATGAGAGGATGACTGATGTGATCAAGGCCAACAGAGCAGCAATTTACTCGATTCTTTTACAATGCTACAGGCCCTGAAACATTGCTGATGGACACACACGCACGCAAATTCTACCATGTGTCAATACAGCCTCTTGATGAAAAGCGGCTAAATTTGCACCAGCTGTTGCTACGTTCAAACTTCAGCTGTTATAATGCATCTACTAAAGTCAGATTAGCACCAAATAAAACTGAGCTCTAGCATACAATCTAGTTCTGACAGATGTAACTGCTGTGCTGCTGAGTCACAGTGATACCATATGAATTGCTGCTGTCTTGACAGCTAAGAACGACGACAATGCAGCATATACTGTGCGAACAATTTTCTTTTTTCTGAACATTTTAAAGACATCTCGTCCATGTTGGATTACAAGAGTGTATTCCCTGTGAAAGACACAGGAAGATATTACTTATTACTATTATCTGTCCCTCAAGTCCGGACTGTGCTTGGAATCAGCTGCAAAATGTCCTGAATTGTCAGGAGCTGGTGTAACTAGTTGCCTTTAAAGTACTTTTAACTGACCTGGGGGCTGGCAATACTGGGTCTTTGTTGTTTATTACATGTGGAAAATATTTATGAAATTTTGATGTCTTTGTAATTTACTATTTATTCCCAATTTACATTTGTATATGTTATACTGTATGTTATAATGTCTGCATCCTTGTTAATCGTGCTGCTGCCTGTCTTGGCCAGGACGCTCTTGGAAAAGAAACCTTCGAGACCCTAGATGGTCTGGGGCCCTGGGGTAGTTGCCTGCTTTGTCCTGATCCTGTCTTGGCTCACAACCCAAAAAAGTGACATTTAAACAATTCAGCAGCGACATCTTTTCCCAGAGACAGTGCTCTTGTTACTCTGCATAATCCAAAGAACATGCTGTCATGTTTCATAGGGACCATTTCTTCAGCTAAAAGTAGTTCCACTGAAAAGTGTTACTGTAAAGCCTGGATTATTCAGATTAACCAAAACAACCAAAACAATCTGCATGGCTATAAACCCTATAAAGGCACAGTAAGTAAAATAGATGTTATTGCTCATATTAAAGCTCTGCCATAATCACCTAAGTTCCAATCATGTCAATCTAATCAACATCAGATGGTAAAATTTCACTGGGATCAATGGATGATTTTATTTATGTATTACAGCGACCACAGTGGATCTGCCCTCTGGTCTGACACCTGAGCGTGAGAGTAATTCATATCCAAATACTGCGTTCCTACTGGCCTGGTGAGTCCCTCGCAGGAGCCCCTGTGGCATGGCCATGGCGTTACTCAGCACATAAAAGGAGAACGCCCCAGTCTCTCCTCGCCTCCCACTGCTGTGGAAGCTCCAACAGGAGGTAACCTATATTCAGCGCTTACCTTTATTTCCCAAGGTGAAGTTTTAGAACCTTTTTGGATCCCAAAGGAGACACAACATCAACAACAATCTCAGATCTGCAGGAGTAAGTTACGGATACAGATACGTTTGCTTTACGGATAGAGGGATAACCCTGCTCTCTCCACAAAAAGTGGACCCCTGTGTTTTCTGCTGAGAAGGATCAGTGCGCTGTCGAAGCCACGGCAGCGTGGTGTACCGGCCATCAACAGAATCCAAGCCGAGAAGGCCAGATTAGGCCAGTTTTGTCTTGAGGCTTGTGTCTGGGCAGAGATTTATTTTTTTACTGTAACCTAAGCTTCATTTGGTTCATTTTTGTGAGAAATAACGGGCTGTCTTGTTTATTGCTGCGTGCTTTCATGCCAAGCATGAAAAAAAATTGTTTCAGTCCCACGCTGCTGGGCCTTTACCTTGTTGTTCCTGACACTGTGTATGAAGCAAATAGCATTTTATCAAGACCAAAGTTCTACAACATGGCTGCTGAATGAGAGTTCACTGTTGGTTCCTGTGTGATAAAGTGGCAGTTATTGATTTTTACCACTGTAATTAAGATTTTAAGTATCTTTGCTTGTTTTAGTTCCTGCCACTGCGTGCAGAGCCAATAACTCCTCTTTTACTGAGACCAGGACCAGAGCCGCTGAATGCGTGACACCAGGATCTGACACCTGAACGTTACCTTGCAAAAGGCTCTTTCTCTCTTCCTAACCTACATACACACACCTTACGCGCTTGCACACACATACACACGTGTTTAACTCACAGAGAGCGTGTGGCCTCACCTCCAGCTGAGCTCCACGCCATCTCAGTGAAGACTGATATAGTGTGTCCACCATTTTGGAATACTGTGCTACGAGCCACCGATACGGTCACATTCATGGCAAATGTGACCATGTAGGTGGCATCTTTCTAGCTCTTCACCCTTCCTCCCATGCTGTATATTAAGTTTTGCTTAAAGTAGATGATAGTGGTTTATTGATTAAAGATACTGATCATTGATCTGTGCTTACGTGAATAAATCATATTGTATTTTTTAAAGAGCAGCTGCTTTTGATTACTGTATTATGTTGTAATACAAGTGCCCTGAATTTATTCATCTTTATTAATATTTCTGAATATCTTTGCAATTTCCTGATAACCAAACTTGCCGCTACCAGATCCCAACAACAGGAAGCCTGCATTAGAAAACTTGGGATGGGGCGTTTGATAAAGATGGGCATTTAAACAGACAGACTATTCCTGACTAATCAAGTTGTATTATGGGAAATAAGGGATCCAGAGTTTTGGTATTACATCTTTAGTAGGGATTAAAAATCCATGGCCTCTGCTGTTTTGATTTTAACCATTTAAAAGAAAATGCATCTCCCCAATTTTATGGAAATGCAATCTGTGCTTGGGCGACTCCTGCAGGAGCATAACATTCAGGACTGGAGGTGGCCATGTGGCTCATTGGGTCTTGAGCTACCAAGCTTGAGTTTTTCACTTATGGCTTGCAACAGTGTGAAATTTTCACAGTAGGATCCGGCATCCCGCTGCAATCCTATTTTAAGTTACCAGAATGTTTACTATTTATATTATGTGGTCAAATGATTAGTTCATAAATTGTTTTGGTCATCATTAACAATTTTGTTAATTTATGGTTTAAGTCATTTATCCATCAAAAATGCCAAAAACTGGCTGGTTCCAGCTTCTCAAATGTGAGTATGTGCTTCTTTTCTCTGTTTAATATCATTGTGTCTTGTATATATTTGGATTTAGACTGATGATCAGACAAAACAAGCAATTTTATTCTGTCACTTTAGGTTCTCTTGCTATGGCAACCGGCAGCGCTTGTAGAAGCAGCAGCTGGTAGCTCCTTCAAACTTTGCTACACTTTTGTTTTTTTCTGGCTTTATTGCCAAAACATGTGTTTCCTCTGTCATAAGTAGTCACTGGAAGATGAAGACAGGGTTTTTGGATTAATGAGCAGCAGATCACAATCCACCTGGTCCAAAAAAACGAGGCACCACAGCGGGAACGATGATTGCTTAGAGGAGAGGAAAGAGAGCCAGGAGAGGAGCCATGCTGGCCCAGCTTGGACTTAATTCTGCTCCTAAAGAGCCGGTTTGGACAAAATGGGACTCATATTCACCAAGCAACGGAATTCAGAGACTGTTCGTGCCCACATAGTTACAGAGACCTGCCACATCAACATCGGCAGGTGGTGCATGTTCTGAGCTGCCAGCTCAAGACTCTGGCAAGATCAGAGGAGGTGGACTGTTTTACATTGATGATGCTTGGTGCACAAACGCAGTCAAGATGGACTCTGTTTCCCAATGTCAGACTGTTTACTGTGAAGATGAAACCTTCATACGGTCATCTGGTTGCAGTGTTTACATTCATCCCATGCAATTCAAAAATACACTGTAGAATGATGGGGGTGTATACGTGTCTGTATATATGTATATAAATAGCTGTATTGTTTTATTTTATATGTTGCAATATTTTAATATAGGCCTGCACTTAATTATATGTTGTGTGTGTCGCATGAAGGAACTACAAAGCTCATTTCTTTGCAGCCTTGTGCTGTATAACGACCAATAAACAACCTTGTACCTTGTTGTGGGGAATGTTATAGATGATCAACTGATTAAATCAACCATCAAAAACCCACAGCAGTCCTAAACCAGTATCGGTCCAAACTAAAATATGAAGCCTAATGTGGAGAATGCATGATTAGAAGCAGTGCTGTTGTGCAATCCACAGCTCAGCGAATACGCTGCAGCAAGGGTCTTGAGAGACTTTATGCTACTAAGTCCAAAGCCCACATGTTTGCAGTGAGACCGTTCCTGTGATTAAGGATTAATTAAGTTTAATTAATTAAGAAGGCTTTCAGGAAGAATTAATGTTACTTGTTACTGACTAATTCCCCTGGAAGGACTCACAAAGCTGGTAAATCATTTTCCAGAGACGAAGAATCAACATGCTGGCAGTGAATGGTGCTCCTGCTGTGATGGACAGGACAAGTTACAGATTAATTTAGAAACTTCATTACTGCTATGGCTGTAGTGCAGCATTTCCTGGCCCCTGACATGTCAAGTCAGCACAACTTTCAGTTCAGTGTGAATGCAGCATTTATTTAAAAGGTTGTCTTTAAGTGGCATCCTGTTATCCATCATGTGATTCAGTTTAACAAGGTTCAACAAACTGGAATGAAACTGTCCCTGACCCTTTACTCAAACCCTGCGCTTTGACCTTCTTGCTGCCGATGCCCCTCTGGATTCTCCTGCCACTTAGCAGTTTGGGGGTTTCTCCAAACTGAATGGAGGGTGCTCATGGTGCATGGAATCTTGGGTTGCATGTGTCGAACAGTGCCTTGCCTTTGGTTCCCTTTCCCAAATTGCAAAGTTGATGGACATGTAGAAAACCATGGAGAACCTCTAACCCAACCCTAAAGGTGCTGTCAGGCAGCGAGGGGCTGTAGCTCCCAGCTGCTGCGATTAAATTAATAATATAGCATTTCCATTTTTTATCCAGACTGGATAATTCCCTTCAATGCTATTGATGAGATGTATAGTTCAGAAACTCAAATAGCAGTAAATTCTTTTCCTCAGTGTGGTTTCTATGGTTGCCACTGTCACAACAAGCAGTAAGGCCAAGTTGACCCATCGTCCACTTTGACTGGCCATGGAAAATAGCTGTGCTCCTGACTGTGTGGTGGCATCAACTGCTCACTGTCTGCTAAGACCTCAACATTAACCCTGCTCCCTGCAGATCAACGTCAAGCCAACACACTTCGCTTGCTTCCATTCCATTCCATATCAATAACTAGAGTGCTTTACCTGTAGCCCATCATTTCTCCAGGTGACAGGGTCATTTAATACCAAATTTTCTGCCTGAACTTCTGAAGGACTGTTTTTCTGTTTCTGACTTGGTGAGTTTAAAATGAAAGCAAAGCAGCTGATCCATCTAAATTTGAACTAACTTGGCTTAAAACACTCTTTGCAACTGACAGAATCTGAAAAGTTCTGAATCAGTGGAATCAGCAAAGACAAATTCCCTGATTATCTTAGCAATGCCTGCTCCAGTTACAAAAGTAGTTAGACATATCCACTTCATGTAATTAAAACCAGATGTCACTCCTCACTCCAGATTTCTATTACTGTATGCACACTGTGCTGCCCTTGTAAAATCATTTCTTATTAAATGGTGAAACATGTAATGTTTTTGGATTGCCTCTCGTTTTTAATATAATGGGGACATTTCCACCATTCTGTGACTTCTGTTTCCACATTTTGTCCATTTTTTTTTACAGTCATGCAAGTTAACAGCAGATGCAGACTGAACTTTACCACACGTGACGATAAGCATTTGATTCAGGAGTAAACTGTTAATATTTAACAAGGTACGGGAAAACACAACAGTTATCCTTTTCGGCTTCTGAACTCTGTAATAAATGCATGTAGATGACTCATTTAAATGCAGTGTGCTTCAACGGCGTTGTCTTACTCTGGATGAAGCGGGGAGGGTTGTCATTGACATCAGTGAGGGTGATATTGACCACAGTGGTTCCAGTGAGCCCTCCTCTTTGTCCGGCCATATCTTTAGCTTCGATCACCACCTGGTAGTGCTCCCTCTGCTCACGGTCCATGTCACTAGGACCCAAGGCTGTCCGGATCACACCTGAACAAAAATCACACAAGCTTTTTTGAAGAACTTGTTGTTTCCAATTACAATGTATTTCTTAAGGTGAGACTAAGGGAAGCACAGCTGATGTTCTCTACTAAAAGAGGTGTATTGTACTTGTTTTTCTTTTGTGGGTGGTTGAGAAAAGAACCTACCATCTGCTATATTGATAGTTTGTTTTTTAGAATCAATACACAGCTTCTTACACATGTTTTACAGTTAAAAATCAGGAATATCTACAATGCTATTTCAAGTCATCTGATAAATACCTTAAATCTTTTAAACGTGTGTCTCATTTGGTGCAAACACTAGGTGAAAGTGAGGGACACAGCAGAATGGAAACTGGTCTTGTGGATTTTACAGAGCTTGAGTCAGAACGTTTAGCCTAGCTTAGCCTACATTCTGGAGACATGGGGAACATGGCTCCTTCCAAAGTAAAAAAAAAACAACAACTATGAAAGCGCACTGATTAACCCACTGCATTACATTTGTTTAACCCATACATAACCACAAATGTAAAACAATTTGTGGTTTTCACAGGAATTACGTGATGGAACTATTTCTTGGCAAATATCATCACACTTATTGCTACTCTTTATTTTTTTATTGGATTGGGTGGGTAAAATAGTTTTGGGTGAATTTGGGTGGTTTCCCCAATAAAAAGCTTATATACATTAGGGCTGGGTGAGACGGCCAAAACATGTTATATTGATAAAAAATCATATTATTCAATATCAATAATTATCAGGATACTGTAAATGTCAAATCATTAATTCTTCCAAGTTTAAAGGCAGATTTTTGCTCCTGAGTAACCAGGTGGTTAATTGTGGTTAATTAAACTTTTTCTTATGGTCAGAAGAACAAACACTTGCTGCAAAATAGTGGATCACTTTACAAATCTGAGGTATGATAAAAAAAAAATTCAACAAATATACATGAGTAAAATTAAGTTATTAACTTTTTTTAGTCCCCTTTCCTCAGCAAAATAAAAATCTTAATTAAAAAATTAAGAGCAAATTTGCTTTTATTGCCCTGCCCTACAATATAACAGCTTATTGCTTACAATATAGGATTAACTGAATTCATTCCTCCTCTCCTCAGAGAAGTACAAGTTAGGACCTGAAGTTCAGTTTTTTTCTAATCTGAATCATTTAGTGTATATCCATACTTAAGATATCATCCTTAAAGTTTTCATAAAATCAAACTCTATTTTTAAACTTTTTATAGGCTGCATTTAATAAAAAAGCATTTACAGTTATGACCTCTCTACTGATTGGTTGCCCGAACATTCCCATCTTGGATTCAGATGGTCTTCACAAACACAGGGCGATATCCGCCTCACTGTTTACTGTTAGCTCTGTGTACATGTGTGCTATGTTGCTGCTAATGCAAACAGAACATCCTACTGCTGTTGCACATTAAAAGCATTCAACTTTAAAAGCAATTTTAACACACAAACATGACATTGGTATTGGTCTTCCCAGCTGAAGGAAGCAAATCAAGTGTGTTTCATTTTTATATTTATTAATGATTCCTTTATTATTTCATTAGCTCTTGGGCTACAAGTTTGCCATTTGCTTCAATATTATTGTTGTTCTTCACATTCCACTTCCTGACAGCATCCAGAGAACATGGTCTACCATTACTGCTTAATCCACACAAACAGTAATCTGGCCACAGCCCTGACTCCTTTATTTGTTAGAAACAAACAGATGAGCAGAGAGAGGGTGATTACTGCGCTGATTATCTAAATGGATGGGTAACTTTTTTATTTACAGAGAAAGTACGTGATCACGAGAGGGTTGACCTGGTTTTTTATCTTTGTTTTCATATAGCAGGAACAAAAAGGTTTTTCCAAGCTTTTTACAGAGAAAACATATTTTGGCTTAAAATGAGACACGGAGCTGCAACAAAGAAGAGCATCATATTCTCACTACCTGAGACACTGTCGATTCACTCTGTTTACCCAAATTAAATTCTGGTGCTGGTAAAGACACTACAGGAAGATTTCCTTCACAGAATGATCTGATAAATTGAATCTGATAAAGTGAATATGTAGTAGTGAGATCCAAAAGTGGCATTAAGTGTAAGTTAAAGTCAGCAATCCAACAATAAATTAGATTTCACAGCCACGTTGTACAGTGCATGGCCATGTTACCCTTATGCAAGGAATTCTACATTTGACAAAATGTAGCAAGGAAAATGTCTGTCTGACAGCAAGCTAAAGCTTCATTTTTTAGGTGGCTAAAATGTGTTTTGCCACTAACCCAGTCCACAGCAGTACACTGCCTAGCTTCCGTGCCGATAAAACTCTCTATTTGTCCAAACTGGGCACCTGCCGAAGCTGCAGTTTTATGATGATGATAATCTGTGATAATACAGCATAATAATGAAGTACCTTAGTACTGCAGAGATGGCCGGCTGACAAATTTTGTTCTGCAGATGTAAGAAAACATTTGTTTGGTAAAGACCCAACAAATGTCACATCATCATGATTTGCATCACAATTGTGGTGCAAAAATGATTGCTCCCACTTAACCATGAATCATATCCAAATCGTAATTAATCTGTTAAAATAATCGCAATATGATTTTTTTTTTACCAAATCGTGCACCCTTTTATTTTCTCACTGTTCTTACCGGAAGTCAGAACCATTACTTACAACACAGGGATTGAGATTTAAAGGATGATTCTGTCAAACACACCTGTGTTCGGGTCCACAGAGAAGTAAGGGTGTCCTTGGCTGATGCTGTAGACCAGTTTGGCACTGTTCCCATACATACTGTCATCAGCATCTGTAGCTGTCAACTGGATGACTGACGTACCTGAGAGACACACATTGACATGACTATCACTGACAAATGTCACATGATCTGGGGTATACCTATGATGCTTTAATTGTTTTGAAAAAGAATGAACATAATTCAAATTGGAAAGAGCAATCAGAACCACCCTAGCTCTCCTCCTGTTGTCCTTACCAATGTCGGACCTCTCAGGTACACTGCCGGTGTACACTTCTTTGCTGAAATGAGGCTCGTTATCGTTGATGTCGTGGAGTTTGACAGTAAACTCAGTCTCTGGCTCCAGCTTTTGACCTGTCAGTTTGTTGACCACTGTGGCTCTGAGGATATAAAAAGCCTTCTCCTCACGATCCAGACGGCGAGTGGCGTGCAGGTCGCCATTATTCTCATCTATGACAAAGATGGTGCCGGCCCCCTCACCGGACAGAACGTACTTTACTAAGCCATTGCCATGGTCCTGGTCCGACTGGAGCTGCAAAATGGACAAACACACAAGTGCTTAATTATCATCATCTGAATGACAGTTACATGACTGACTTCAGTAAGTCAGAGTTTCAGCATACCATGTTTCAGCACTGTAGCCAGGCTGACAGAGTCACACCTCTATTGAGCCATGTATTCCTTTAGTCCTCAGTAGTAACAACTTCATGATCTTCTTTAGATAGAGACAAAATTCACCAAGACCTGCCCTTAACTGGTACAGGTATCTTCAAACTCAGGAACTTTAGCAACAGCTATAAAACCTACATATTTAGACTGTTTTGCTCCCATTGTTCTTCACCAACTTCAATGATTTCTTCATCTAAATCATCAACCTGCCTCTTAGACCCCATCCCAAACTGTCTTTATTAACATGCTATGTGCCACACTCCTTTAAAGTAGCTCTAATAAAACCTCTTCTTAAAAAGCCCACCCTTGATCCAGGGATTTTAGACATCTATATCTATATATCTAACCTTCATTTCTCTCTAAGATTCTCTCTAAGAGAGAAAGCAGTCGCTAGACAGTTGTGTGACTTTCTACACTGCAATGGTTTAGATTTCAATTCAGTACAGGACTGGTAAATAATACTAATGACCTAATTGTTTCAGAAAAAGGACTTGTCTCTGTTCTGGACTGTTCTAGATCTAACTCTGGTTAGATCTTAGATCTGCATTCCACACTATTAACCATCATATCCTATTACAGAGACTGGAACATTTATTTGCCATTAAAGGAACTTCTCTAAGCTGGTCCCATTTATCAGATAAATCTCAGTTTGTACATATTAACAACGCACACCAAAGTCAGTCACCTACTTCCACAAGGATATGTGCTTGGACCAATCCTATTAATCTTATATACGCTTCCTTTATGAAATATTACCAGGAAACACTCCATAAACTTTCATTGTTATGCAGATGACACTTAATTATATCCATTGACCAAGCCAGATGAAACTAATCAGTTAGCTAAACTTCAAGCATGCCTTCAGGATGTAAAAACCTGGATGACCTGTAATTCCTGTAAGGAATCTCAGAGTTATCTTTGATCAGGACATGTCCTTTCACTCTCACATTAAGCAAATTTCAAGGAACGCCTTTTTTCACGTACGTAATATTGCAAAAATCAGGAATCCTGTCTAAAATGATGCAGAAAAATGAATCTATGCATTTGTTACTTCTAGGCTGGATTACTGCAATTCCTTATTATCAGGCTCCTTGAAAAAGTCCATTAAGACTCTTCAGCTGATCCAGAATGCTGCAGCACGTGTTCTGACAGGAACCAGTAAAAGAGATCATATCTCTCCTGTCTTAGCTTCTCTGCTTTGGCTTCCTGTAAAATCCAGAATAGAATTTAAAATCCTTCTTCTCACATACAAAGCTCTTAATGGTCAGGCACCATCTTATCTTAAAGAACTCATAGTACCTTACTACACCACTAGAACACTGCACTCCCTGAATGCCACTGCTAAAGGGTTAGACTGGCAGGAGACATAAAACTACCAGTTTTCTCCCAATAAGGCAATATACAGCCTATTATGATATAAATATCAAAATATAATGCTGTAAATAAAAATGCAAAAATAAATATGTTTTTAATCAATCTTTTTAAAGTATGTGAACAAATATAAAATTGGAAGCCTAAGCCTTAAGGTAGGAGGCGTCAGTGTGCATGGGTTTTGTAGTGTCTGTGTGTTGTAAAAGAGGAAGATAGACAGAACGCCTTCAGCACCTGTGATGTGCAGAGTTGTGCATGAACTTTACGGGACGTTTGAGTCATTTATCACCATTGATTAGCCACACAAAGAATATTAGATCTTTTAACAGCAGCTACTTGGAATAGACCCGTGAAGAAACTTGAGGTGCATACAATTCTCTGTGAGAATATGGATTAATCTGTCCCTCGAAATGCACCGGACCAATGCTCTATTTCCTCCTGATGGAGTAACATTTCATAAAAACTTACAAATAAAGTGGGCAGCTGCTTCAGAAGAGTACCGAGGCTTTAAAAAAAATTTTAAACTACATATATGTGTTTTGAAAAAATCTTCAGTAGGAACCGATGGGCTTGGACATGGAAATCACAGACAAGGTAGGGAAGTGAGAAACAGCATTACAAATTGCTGATCTTGATATTTTCACTGGTTATGTTGAGAAAAACACATGGAACAGCTTTCTTCTCGTGGTGTTTTAGTCTTTGGGGTTCCCTTCAGTTTGTTTGAATTTAAACTCTTCAATATAGTTTCGGTCTATCTATGCATGGAAAGAGCTTACTGATGGTACATGGATGGAGGGAAAAGAGGATGGACAGGCCAGTGGATGATGGTGACAAGTTTATATAAGTCTTGAGCAAAAAAAGAGCATAGAAACAAACAGAAACTAAAGGCCGAAAGTCAGCTCAAGCCTGAGAAACAAAACAAGAGTCTTCTGAAGGTAAAGGCTGAGGGAAAATGAAGAGAGAACAGCAGAAAGCCAGAGTTTGTGTTGTGCCTGAAGGAGTAAACATCTATCTGATCTGCTGTGAGAGCTGCTGCTTTTACTCTGGTACCTGCAGTAGTAACCCAGCTTGCTCTCTCTCGCCTCTTGTCTTTATCTGTATCTCTCGACCTCAAGTGGCTCACTGTTCACCTTTCATCCCTTTATCCCTGCTTCATTCCTTCAGGTCAGGAGTTAGGGTGAGTCCTTTGATTATATGTGAGTGTGTGTGTGTTGTGTGTGTGTGTGAGCCTGCTGTTACCTTTCCCACTGCTTGTGGAAGGTGAACTTACAAAGTTGGATAGATTTATGCAAAGGTTTAATATTTTTATATTATTAAACATCTGATCCAAACCTGATTCATACAGTGTGTTCTACCTGTTATATGATGGATATGATATGACGCCATATGTACTAAAGTCACAAATTTAAAACTGCACTCTTTTCCTACGGGGAGCCCTTAACCTTAACTGATTAAAAACCTCATTTTGAGTAAATTCGACGCAAGCAGCAAAGGCCCCTCCTCCTCAACGGATAGATCATGTCAAGCCTAACAGCATCTCTGTTGCGAGTGTTGGAATCTCTGACTGTATCACCCAAACATAGATAGCCAGTGTTATGGCTCACGCACGGCAGAACTGTAACAGATGGCACAGAAAGAGAGAGAGAGAGAGAGAGAGAGAGGTTGACCCTCTCAGCAGGACTTCATTTCACTGGCAGAGTAATCAGGAGGATAAAATCGTCAGGTCATTTAAAGGCAGCAGTATTACAGAATTGCCCCAGACATTATGCATGAATGGAAAGATCAAAAATGTCCCCTGCTCTCATGAAGCAATCTGTCAACAAGTGGACAGACACTGCCATCTATAAACAGCAGGCATCATGCATTTAAGCTAAATAAATATCAAAATGTTGCCCTACTGAATTAAAAAATCTATTAATTTAATTGTATTTACACAAATACAATTAAGGCAATATTTCCACGAACCATTCTGATTATTAGTGCAAGAATGCTCAGTTTTTTAAGATTAAGATTTTTAATTGTATGACCGCTGTTGATTGTTGCTGGATGGGCTATATTATTTTTCTCCTAAAATGTCTGTAGTTAAGCGTTTCACCCTAATTTTTCATTGACCTTAAGGATGATGCTGATATGTCTGAATTGGATCTGATGGCATAATCTATTGAATGCATTTTTACTACAATTATGTTAATGTCATGTAAGGATTATGCCCACTTTAAAGTTTGCAGGAATGCTCTTGCCACACTGTGGTAGTACAGTGTTAAATGTTTACTAGTTTCATATAGTTATAAATATATATGGTTAAACTATATAAATAGTTTATAGTTTTGTTTCATAGTTTGCCTTCTTCTGGCTTTCCGCCTTTCATTTCTCCTAACCCTTAACGAGTAGTAAGGCTTTCTGGCAGAAAGCCCTGAGGGCAACTTCTCCCATATGCTAGCTCTCAGCTCCGGGCAAAGTAAGGAGGGCCCCCAGAGAATCTCTTGCCTAGGGCCCCCTCTTGTGTAGAGCCGGGCCTGCACATAAGTATACTGTATGTTTTAGGGTATTTTAGTAAATCACGACACAGATGCAGGCTGTTGTACAAGCCAGCATCCCTTGGTCGTGACCAACAGAAATATGATGGAATTTTTGAGACCCAGAGGTTTGAGTGCGAGGCACATTATAGTGTGAAATTAAAAAAAAAAGTGATGCTGTTCTTTAGTGGATAATAGAGCTGAAACAATTCATTAAGTTTTCGATTAACTCAATAACTGCAAATTATTTGCATCAATGCTTCGTTTAATCCACGTAACTGCGTACAGCACGTAGTTTGGCATCGACACTTATTACGGTCGCACAATGTGGTTATTCTGTGGACAAGTGAAGACGGTGTAATTTGATAGTGCGGATTGCAAAATGGAGGAAGAGAGATAAAATAGCGAGGGACGAAGAAGAGACAGGCCACAGAAAAAGACAAAGTGTCCACAGTATGGGATCAATTCAAGCTAAAAGAAAACAACAGATCTCTACAGTGTGTCTGCTGTAAAACAGAACTAGCCTACCACCAGCACGACGGCAAAGCTTCAGCATCTGATCAGAAAGCATCAAGCTCCTCTCCTGTGGAACCAGGTTCCAGTTTGGGTTCGGGAGGCAGACACCATCTCAACAGTTTCAGAGTACGGTCTAGACCTGCTCTTTATGAAAAGCGCTGTGAGATAACTGTTGTTGTGATTTGGCGCTATATAAATAAAATTGAAATTGAAAGCATTCAGTCTACACAGAGTCCATGGAGTGGACCCTAAACAAGGTACCGGTATCATTATGATTAGGACTGGGCATGTTGATGCGTATTATCACGTTAATGCTTTAATTAATTAACACCAACAATTATTTTGTCTCACGTTAAAGCAGGTTTTGAAAAATTATTATTATTTTGAGAGACTGTTCACAGGAGGGGTGGGATGTTGATCAGCCTGAGAACCACCCACCTAAACAAGAAGTGGAGGGAGGCTTCTGCAGACTACGCTGGATGCAGAGTGCGGGAGAAGTATGACAGCACTACGCAAGAAAACGGCAGGCGCTCTATTGTAACCATGGCAACGGATTCTGTGCGCTAAACTGCTGGAGCCTATTTAACTTACGTTAAAATTATAGGCTATAACTTTACCTGATAGGCCTACATCTAGTTTTGTGCAGATGCTCTGCCATGTGAATTCCCTCCTGTTGATGTCCAGATAGGTATTTAGTAAACAGTAATAGATTCTAGCTCACAAACAGCGAGGATCAGTCTCTCTTCCAATGATTTGTGCTGCACGTGGCATACAAAAACTTCAAGGCAATTCAACCTTTGCAGTGTGCGAGCGTGTGCGTGAGGCGAGCACAACCTCAACAGTTTCACAGGAACGCATCAGCTTGTCACTACACCTTGTGCTTGAATATAGCAGTACATTTAAGTTAAAAGCGTGCAATACACTACTTTAAAATTCATTATTTAATTTTAAACATAACTATGCGATTACTCACAGAAAATCATGCGATTAATCATGATTAAAAATTTTAATCATTGCCCAGCAGTAATTATGATTGCTAGTCGAGATGAAGGCTAGCAAAGGTAAGCCACAATTCTTACTTGTAAATGTATAAATGTGCATTTGTTTATTATTGCACTCCGACTAGGGCTGGGCGACCCATAATAGCATTTTGCAGAGAAACACAGAGTTGTAACATTACAAGTCACGGAAACGGTGGACATACAAGCACAGACCAGGTAAAGTGACAGTGAACACACCAGTGCAGATGTCATTTATTAGCTACCACGTTGGTTTTGATTTGAAAGTCTATGTCGTCAACACTCCACCTCAACGTGCGCGCAGCTGCTGCTGTGAACCTAATCACGGGTGTAAAAGTCCAGAAGGCTGGTTTTTTTTGGCAACTTTATATAACGTAGCCTACTACAGATGGAGAGAGTCACCGGAGCAGACAGGGAGAGAGACGGAAAGAAGTGGGGCATGCGGACATGTTTGCAACATAGGTACATTAGGTGCAGAAGGAGATTCAGCTAGCGAGTAAAAACTTAAATAAGGTAGAGAATGAAGTATTAAAATGGTACAATAAGAAACACTGGGTAATATGTAAGTTGTACAGTGATATGAGTTACACAGTTGATCCCTGGGGCGGGGGTGCTAATTATTTTTTGTAGAATACTTGATTACTAAAATAATCGATAGCTGTAGCCTGATAGTGAAGGGTGGATATTGGACACCCAGTTAGCCCCCCTTCCTTCGATTGTTGTGCAGAAAATATGAGCTCTAGGTTTCAGTCTAACAGTAAATGTACAGTGTAGGTCACACTGTGTCCATTAATTAAAGTCTTCTCAATCCAAGAAATGAGGTTTCTTTAGATTAAAAAATTATATTTACTTAATTTTTCAGTAAAACCATATGTTTTTTTTAAAATATTATTGTTACTTATTCATTAATAAACAGCAGCCACATCAAGAAATGAAGTGCTCATACTCCTGTAATGCAGAATTTTACATCTTGGGAGGGTTGGCTCATCTGGACTAACATACCAAAGTAATTGAAGAACATCTCAAAAACTGTCATATCTAGTGTATCAAGTATGACCACTGACAGATAACAGTAAGCCTAACTGTTTCTGCACCACAGTCTATTATAAACCACATAATACATGGAGATGACAAAGGCATTGTCAGGTGAGGATCAAGGCTCCTCTTGCATTCTTGAATTAGATAAGCGATCTGCAAATCTTAATGTCTTTTTCAATTTTTTAAAATACAACAGAAACACAGAGTAGTACTGACAGCCATCATTTCAGCTTGTGGTAAAACGGTGCAACATTTTTAATTTAGAACGTGAACTTACAAATTACACATTTGTGTGCACAGTGACAAAATAATATCCAGTAATAATAATGCAAATTCTGAAAGTATTCATTATTGGTCACTTGATAGGCACACGGTCTTGTTGTATATCACCATTAGCAGTAAAAAGAAATACATGTTTTCCACCAGGTCAGTAAAATGTGAAGTTTAGCTGCTGATCTGAGCTTCCCTGCTGTTTGAAAGGTAAGGAAGGAAGGTCAGCATCATTTCAACATCAGTCGCGTTTTTACTTTTTTTAAAATGTCTGTACTAGGGCTGGGTGATAATAAATATTGCAATTTAATTTCCCTCAATATAAATATAACAAATGTTTAATTTAATTTATTTGAATCAACACTTCATTTGTTTGTTAAGATATTTATTTTGCTGAGGAAAAGGGACTACAACAAATATTTTACTCAATTTTACACATGCATATTTTTATGGTGGAAAAAATAATTTATTATCTTTTATTGATCATTATAATAGTTCTGAATTTTTTGTAAAGTGATCCACTGATTGGTTTCTTCATCTTTCACTCAGGAGCAAAAATAAGCCTTGAACTTGAAAGAAATAATCATTTGACATTTATCGTAATAATTATTGATATTGAATGAACATTTCTGGCCAAAGCAACCAGCCCTAGTCTGTACCACTACCACATTTTCTGTTGATTAGCTTTCATGTGTTAATTTTGTGTTATTGGGAAATGTTGGATGTCTGTTATTATTATAAACAGCATGGTCTAGAAAAGTGCAATGAATTGGGCCTAAACAATGAAAATTGAATTGACTGAGTTTAGATTGTACCCTAAATGTGAGTACAACAGAACAGATGAGGAAGGGTGGTGAACAGAGTCTAGCAGTTCTTGGAATTAAAAAGTAACTGATTACTGTCTTACAGAGCTGGATATTGACATTAAGGATTTTGAGATGTCAAGGCTATGACAATGGCTCAAATATAAGAGATATAAAATGACTTTGTAGTTAACGATGCAGCCTTGTGAGGTCTGCAGGCGGTGGACTTCTTTACAACAATCTAGCAGATTTATAACTTTTTCTTTGCCTACACCTCTCGCTGGGATGTGTTAAAACAGAACAGAGGACAGTGTGGCTTCACGCTAAAGCCTGTAAATGACACAAGATGGGAAAGTTGGGTAAAGGAACTCAAATGTCAGCCTGTCTGTCAGTGGCAAAAACAAGCACTTTAGTGGATGTACTTTGCCTGCAAAAATGACTTTGCAGCCCTCCTTCTCTGCTGCCGACTGCAGCAGGCTCACTCAATACCGAAACAATTTCAAAAAAATGTTGTCACCATTACTCACTCTGGGATTTTATGCAAAACATGGCAAAATAAGGTGGCTACAACACCTATGTGAATGGAATGCTATAATTGCATGTATGAAACAAATACTGGGATGCTGCTCTAAACTGAATTAAAATGATTCCTCTAGTGGAGAATAATAATTTTAATAAAAAATTTGGCTGGATATGCTGTTGATTTATGATTCTAAACCACTCGAAACAGTATTTTGCACAACTCCGATGAGACTAAGGAAAATTAAAGTCTTCCACACTTGCACCACTTTTGAAATGCAGCAAAAAGCTATCTTTTTCCTGAGGGTCTTCCTGGCTCACTGCTGATAACCCTCCACTTAACTACAGACACACACACACACATATATGCATGAAATACAACATTGCAAATTAGCAGTCTGGAGACATGGGTTACACTTCTTCTGCCTGGTTCTGGTGTATGAACAGGATGACTTTGGGTCACTGAGGCCACACAGCAACAAAAACAGATGCTGCTACTGTTTGGTCTGCCTGTGTCACTGAGTCCAACATACAGATAATCTTTTGTGTCTTCAGGAGCCAGTGATGTGCCATGAAAACATTCTGAGCAGCAATATGTTTCATATAGTCCACTCTTCCCAGCCACCTTTGAGAGGCATTAGTTTTTCCTGAGCCGCAGGAATAGGTAGGTGAGTGTTGCATGAAAACTGCATTAACAATTATTTAAGAAAATTAAGGACAAAGTTGATAAAATCACAAAGTACCTTAATGCATTCTCTTTTTTATTGCTCTGGTTCTAAAGTATGGTTATACATTTAAAGGGTCAGTTCACCTAAATGATGGAAAACATTTTCTTATAGCTCGTAGTTTAAGTTTTCAATCTTAGATATAATATATCTGCTGTATCTCTTTTAGAGGTGAGTGGAATTTTGATTTGTAGTGCTCAAATTTAAAAAGTGCTCAGGGAGTACACTTTCCATATGGTGATCATTTTCATGACATGATTTCCACATGATAAAGAAAGATCTAGTTATTAACAGGGCTGGGTTACATGGCCAAAAATGTTAGGTTAAGTTTAAGGCTGATTTTTGCTCCTGAGCGAAAGGAACCAGATGGTTAATTGCCGTTTTAAATTTTTCTTTATGGTCAAAACAAACAAATGATGCCAAACAGTAGATCACTTCACAAAACAGCCTCCTCCAAACCAGCAACTCTCAGGTCGTCAACATCAACAACTGAGGATGAGCTCAGTTTCATTTCTGGCTGTGTGGACTCTAGAACTATAAAAGTATTTTCAGGGAATTATTTCCTTTACTTGATAGACAAAAGGAGGAGGTAACAGAAAATGGTTCCACCAGAATGCGGCATAACAGGTGGCAAATTCAGTTTCCTGAAACCAGGTTATATTTACAAGGGCAACCCAACTGGGATGTTCCAAAAACATCTTACTGGGATACTAGACTGTACAAGGCAGTTAGTGTGTCATTCCAAAACTATGCCTCCTCATTGTCAAAGAGGTGATTTCTGTGGATTACCCAGCGTACCAGGGCGTAGTTTTTGGAAAGCACCACATCTGATTCACATCCAGTGGACTGAGGCCACCTAGAAAACATGTCTCAAAACATCAGCACCACTATATATGTCCACTATAATAAAAAAAAATATGCAAGGAAGGTTAAATCAAGGGCGACTGGACTGGAAGATACTGGAAGACATTTTAGCTCTCATCCAAGAGGCTTGGAAGTGAAGAAATCTCTCAGTGAGGAAACTGTACTAAATATTGCTGTTTCTACTTAGCTGTGAAACTCAGAGTATGTGTTTCCTTCTTTGACCTGCAGTGTTTCAGCTTTTCATTCTCTACTTTTTATTATACTACTATCTTTACTGCTGCGCCTTATGTCTTTGTTATGTTTGTTTATGAGGTATACCAATATCATTTCAATAAGAGTTGGGGAGTGAAGTATTAAAACGGTAAAATAAGAAACAAGCCACTACAAAAAACCCCAAAGTCCTTAGCAGAAAATAAGGATATGTACTTTATATCGGTATTCAGCCTCAAAGTAGCGGGATATGACTTTTGGTCTATATCGCTCAGCCCTATTATAACTGACTTCTTGTTCTCTTATTTCTATTCTGTTGTTCTTTAGTTACCTGTCCTCTTCTCAAGATTTCTTTTAACAACACCTTTTTAGTGCATATTTTTCACATTTCAAAACCTACATTTCCTTTGCTTCCCTTGCTTCCCTCCCTCCCCCCTCGCTCTCTTGCCCTTCTACACCTCCCTCCCTCTTTCCTTTTGATCCTCGCTGACTTTTCTCTCCAGCAGTGTTCAGTCTGATTTGATCTGTCAGTCTGCAGGGCTGCAACACCTCCATTCTTTCACCTAACACGAGCTAGCGAAGCTTACAGACATCTCAGCACAGCACAAATCCAGAGCAGTCTGTTTTCTGGAGTCCTTCTGTGTGCCAACATACTGCTGTCTCTTACAGTTTTTCACAATCACCTTCATGCTGACAGTGGTACCACATTTATTAAGTAGCACAGGAAGACCTTTTCTGCTCATTTCTATTTCTAATGTTTAGCGAAAACCCCTGCAGCAGTGGGCATTACAGTGGTGTTGAGATTCAGAGATGTGGGGTTACACTCACTTGGATTCTGTATTGTTATTTTTGAATAATCTTTGTCTAAGTGATTTAAAAAAATTTTTTTGCTATGGTGGATAATATTCTTCCTAGGGATTGGGCGATAACCAACTATACTATGTGCTTATGCACTATAGTCTTATGTTCTGTATCGCTATTATTACCATAGCTGACAATAAACACAAGCTTGCCCTCCTTTGCAACACACTAGTGGAATGGACACAGCAAAATAAACAGACATAAATCCTGAATTTCACACACATCAAATGCATCCAGACATCTCAGAAAAAGCAGCATGGATGAATTTCGGACTGTCCGAGGGCTGTAGGAGGTGCGCTTGACTTTTGGGATGGTATACAAGAAAGTGATGTAGCCCGTTATCCTGAGGCTGATGGAAGGCAAATATGGTCATGATGGAGTAAGGTTAAAACACAATGCCAGCTCTACATTATAATGTTTATCAGCCATTGGCCCAACCCAAGGCCAAACCACCTTCTGAGGTGGACGCATTGTGAACACTGAACACAAGCATGCGTTATAAATCCACATGCAGCAACTATGTGGGCGTAAATCTTCACTGGAACAGTCTTCCACGAATAAAATCAAGTTTAACTCCGCATACATGCACTGTGTCCAGACAGTGTTGTGAATGAGCTATTCTATCCGAGCTATTTCACGGGTGGACAGCTAAAGTAAGAGGAAATCATGGGTGTATTATCCATGGAGGAAAAACAAATCACAGTGGGAAGCGCAAACGAGGGGAAATGGGAAGTTCTGAAGTTTGAGCTCTGGTGACACAATACCAGGCATGAATGTAATCTTTGTGTTTGATTGGTGGTTCCACAAATAACAGTGTTTGACCTGACTGGGGGGGTTCTTCTCAAAATTCAATGCACACGTGTTGATGAAAAGGATCAATCTTAAAACAACATTGGTGTGTCTTAGGATAGTGGCCCCATTCGACCATAATTGCTTATGGTTTGTTATCCACTTTCTTATGACATAGTATGTGACTGCAATCCATTTTTGCAGCCAGCAGTTAAAGGATGATATCAGTTTATTTCTTTATTTCAGTTCTTCTTTTCTGTTGGTTATGATAACACCGTCCTCACAAATGATCTACTGATATCTTGGAACAAAAGTCCGACAATCAGACAGATCACCTGTCATGGTGTTTATTTTGTAGCTGCCTTTGTGTGTTCCCCACCTGTTTGAGAGTTCTCCTCTCCTCATTTTAAGTCTGTGTGTTCCCCTTTTCGGTTGGCCGACCTTTCTCCGGTGATTCCCTGTGTTTGTTCTTTTGCCCGATTTACTGGACTTCTTTTGGATTTTCAGATTATTGTCTGTCCCCTTCTGGATTTGCGTGCTTTTGTATATGAACTGCTCTTCTGGTTGGACCTTTGCCTGTCTTGCCGTTAAAACCTTTTATCTGAACATGTCCTGCTTCAGTGTCTGCATCTAGGTCTAGGTCTAATTGTGATTATATAGATGAGGTCAAAGTGAAAACTGGGAGTTAGTTTCCAACCCATCTTATCATCTAACTGCTTGCGTTTTTGACCCTTCTGACTTTCTAGTTTCTGTGTTTCCTACAAAATGAGAGCAAAAGCTATTATAGTAGACCAGAAAGATCTTTTGTTTTAGATGACCTTAGAGGGTGACACAGGAGTGAATTTTCAGTCCCGTCCCATCCTAATCCCGCAAGAATGACTGCCATCCTATCCCATTCCCGGAAAAAAATAAAAATTATTCATATTAGAATTGCATATTTATATCAGGGCTGTCAATCGATTAAAATATTTATTATTAAAATTGCTTGATTGTCCATAGTTACCTTGCTATTAATTGCAAATGTACCTTAAAGGAATATTTTTTTAGTTTTAATACTCATATCAACATTATTTTTCTGCTTGTTAAGTCAACAGCAGCTGGTTTTAGAACAGAGGGGATGTCAGGACGGACTGGCAGGTTTAAGAACATTGCAGACCGTCAAGTTTCAAGTCGTCTCGTCACACTGACTTTTACAGTCCAGATTATGTCAAGCAGAGTGCATCTGAAGGCAATGCTGTGCAGCAGCACAAGTGAATATTAAAAATTGGCTCAGTGCTAGATCAATATTGTGCATTAGATGATTCCATGGTAACAGAAGTAAACACGTGGTATTAAGGTTTGCCTAACCATATTGTTGCCACTGCTAAACACATCCCCTCTGTACTAATCTGTCTCTAAACCATATTGTTGTCTCTAAAGCATGTGACGCACCCAAGACCCCCTGCAGCGAAGCCATCACCCCAGCAGGGAGGAAAAGTCTGCTGACTCTGTCTTCCTTCTCTCTGTGTTTACATCAATCATGCCAAACTCTTGTTTGTTTCAAAGCTCGCTTTGTTTTGTGCTGTCAGACAGCAGGCTTCATACAGAGCAGCACAATATACCTCCCGGCATCTGGCTACTGATCAAACAGCTCCAACTATCATCAAGCTGTGCTATCATAACTAATAGGTCTACGAGTGAGAAACTCTTGTTAAACAGAGCAGCCAGTTAGATTGAAAATCCCTACATAAGCTTAATATCTCTGCACAAGGTCAGCAAACATCATCATCGTATTACGATTGCGATACATCAGCAGACAGCATGTCTCGTGTACACGTTCTCTCTCCAAACTCATGAAACACTGCGGCCCGGTCAGTGGCCCTCTGGGTCAAAATAGGCGCTGCGTGTCATTTCTGGACACGAAGGGCTCTGCAGTCAAGTTAGCAACAATAAATATGCTACATGTGGTTAAGTTAGCCATAGTAAATATGCAAGGTTTGCTTATGCTTTCAAACATTGGAAACGCTCGCACTTTGGTTAGGTTTACATACCAAAACCTCTTTCTTAGGTGTAGGTACAAAAAAAAACACTTAATGATTACGCACAAAAATCACTTCCTTTGGCTTGGACAAAAAACACTTTCTTAAGCTGCTTGCACAACTGCCCGACAAACGCTGACCGACTCCAACCAACACCAACTGTTGGATACTGACTGGTTTCCAGACCCCCCTTCACCTCCAATACAGTGAAACTGCACATTTTGGAGTGGCCTTTTATTGTGGCCAGCCTAAGGCACACCTGTGGAAAACCGATACTGTCTGATCAGCATCTTGATATGCCACACCTGTGAGGTGGATGGATTATCTCAGCAAAGGAGAAGTGCTCACTAACACAGATTTTGACAGATTTGTGAACCATATTTGAGAGAAATAGGTCTTTTGTGTACATTGAGAAAGTCTTAGATCTTTGAGATCAGCTCATGATGAATGGGGGCAAAAACAAAAGTGTTGCATTTATAATTTTGTTCAGTGTAGGTTAGCAAGGTGTCCATTACTCTCTCCTCGCTGATTCAAGCTAACACTGCTGCTTGTCTTTCTGCCACTCAGTGAGCGTAACTGCGTTCTGTGACATCATGCGCATACCCTCCATACAGCCCATATTACCTATGCAGTTTTGCATTTGCCAACAAACTGATTCCATCTCACTATTTTGTGGCTGAATGATTCTAAAAATGAATTGATTTTAGCATTAGCTGATTATAGCTCACGCAGTCCTTTCAACCTGTTAAACCTTTAAAGGACTATTTCAACAGGTAACAAGTGGTTTTCCAAAGGTCTGTCAGTTCCTGTCTGGTCAGTGTGAACTGACAGTTGGTTTTCTGAACATTCTGAAGACTAAAACCGACTACTGCTAATTTTAGAATGTTGGTGTTAGTTGGGCGCAGTCTGAGCAGCGTGCAAGCAGCTTGAGGCTAAAAAAACTCTCATCCATCCAAATTCGGCACATAACAAAAATAATAATAATTAATAATAACTCTATTACACTAGGGCCTTTGCACCACTCTGTGCCCTAAAAACTGGAGGATCACCCTGCAACGAAGTGTAGCAAACTGAGAAACAACAGTGTTAAATGACCACCTTGCTGTCCCTGATTCCATGTTGGTGTACAGACTTGTATCTTACGTTTACTCGCCCAACAAACAGCAATAAAAATTACATTTGTGCCTTTTTAAGTGCAAAACATTATTAATAAATAATTCAGTGCAAACACAAGCAGGAAGGTATTACCAAAAATGTACAAGACAGTTCCTGCAGTGATAAAAGCTAGCCTATTTGTGTGAACACTGAAGATGTCGCCAGGACTTCAACTGACATGAGGATGTGTTTCTGGCTTTCAGAGGGTGTGCGGACGCAGCAGTAGCACAAATAGCAATGGAACATACTGAGGGAGAAACAATGTGATATGTGGATATTATGGAAAAGGTGGGAATGTATATAAATATGAAACAATTTAGGTTTTGACAATCATATGCAGCATATAACATACTGTTTACAGCAATGTCAGCATTAGGAGAGAGCTTAGGTAAGTGATATTAACAGGATGGTGCTGACAATAACACTTTCCCCCACAGGAGCTATTACATACAGATGTCTCTGTGTGTGAGGTGAGAAAACTTTTCCTGATATATTCACTCCACATTCCACATTCTGTCTTTGTGCCTATCCTGCCATTTCCTTCCTGTCAGCCTCTCTGCCTCTCTGTCCTGAATGTGTACTGCGCAGAGCATTCGCTGGGCCACAAATCATCAACACAGGTCTTTACAGTCTGATAGAGCAAAAACATCACACTGTGACACCGTACATGTGAGAGATTCCATTATTGTGACAGTCTGAGGAAACAGAGCTGCAGCAGCGGAGCTTTCACTGCTCCACCGCAACTACAGAACTCTTATTCATCAAGTTGCATATAATACATGTCCTACAGTGTTGTTGTATGTGTTCAATCCACTCTGTGCTGCTGTATGCTAAAGTTAACTTTATGTGATTAGAACATATTGTAAATTACTTCGGTTAGTTAGTGTCTGTAAAAGATTAGTTTTAGATTTTTAAACACACTGGGAGTTAAATCTTGAAGTTCTACACATAGTGGCTTTAAAGCTGTATTTATCGTATATGGTCTGTGCTTGCATAGAACTTTTCTAGTCTTCTGACCACTCAATGCTCCTTTACACTATGTCAGCCATTCACACCCTGGTGGCAGAGGCTGAGGTGCCAACTGCTCATCAGAAACAGAAATTAACATTCATACACATTCCCACACAGACGGCACAGCCATCAGGAGCAATCTTGGGTTCAGCGTCTTGCCCAAGGTTACTTCAACATGCAGACTGGATCTTCCAATTAGCCGGTGTTCTGACGATATATGCTGCCTTGTTGAAAAATGCTACCATAGCGCAAATTGATTGCAGAGTCTATCGAGTCGCTCTGCCTTAACAAAAAATGCTACCTTGCGTGTTCCCATTTCCAATCCAGATGGAGCAACAATAGCATTCATGTTGTTTCTGGCTACCCAATAAATGTTTTACTCAGGTTGCTTGAGAAAAATAGTTGGCTCTTTAGCTACTAAATGCTCCACTATGTTCACCAACTATAGTCAACTTTGTGTCCTGCTGTTTGGTGTGGGCAGCTCGTGAACAGCGGGTATGTCGGGACTTCTTTGCTGAAAACAGCTGCCTGCTGCTGTTGAAAACAGGGTGGATGACAGCTAGAATCAACCGAACAATAAAGTTGTGGGTAATAAAACAGCCAGGAGCAGAGGGAAACTCTTCAAAACCAGCCTATGGACCGTTTGCTGAACAGCAGCCACTGTGGTGATAAATACAGCATTAGGCTAATGCCAATGCTCCAGCATAGACCAGCAGTAGCACAAGAAGAGTCAGATAATCTGTAGAGAATTGTAAATGATCCCAAATTTTCAAACAAAATTGTTTAGCAATGATCATCAGTGGTAATTCATTATAATTATGCTTGCAGGCACAGAAGTCATGAGAAAAATGTGTGTGAGTGATTAACTTTAGCATAAATTCATATTAATAAAGCTCGCCTTTTAAGAAAGAAGAATAAACATGACTGATGGGTGGACTAAGGACGGTTGTGTCAAATTAGCATCTGCTATTAACACTGTGATACTTGCATCAGATAGCTGTTCTCAGTTTGTCTCAGTATGTACACTGTATCTGGCTCTATCTAATAAACCACAAATAAGTGAGTGTCTCTCGAAGTAATCAATGTTATTTGTTATAATGGACCGTGTCAGCATTCATTGTAAAAATAAATAAATAAAAAATAATAAATTGGTAAGCAAGTGGCACAGCTCTTACCTTGCCAATGTACTGGTTGTCACTGCCTGTGTACTCCTCCTGCAGGAAAAACTGGTTCCACATCCAGCCTCGTCTCACTCTTTTGAGCAGCTTCTCATCTCTGTTTGCTGCTTCCATTCCCTCGCCGTGTCCTGCTTCTGTCCTCCGTCCATTCAGAGATAAAGCGTCCGCTGACAGGCCAAGAAAGAGCCACACAACAGGCAGTAAGATAGTCCTCATTTTTCCGGAGGGGGGTGGGGGGGGGGTGGTGTCACAAACGTTTTATCTTCCCAGCTGAATCACCTTGACTTGGGAGATGAGTCTATCAGGCACAGTCCCTTAAGTTTTTCCTGACCGGGAAAAAGAGCTGTGGAAGAAGCAGAGGAACAGAAATGAGCACACAGCGGGGCCAAACAGCTGAAGTGTGTGTGCAAATCAATCAGTTTCGTCTATGCTTGACATAGAAACGTCAATTTGTCACAGTCAGCTATGTTTTATGTTTTTGTTAATGCTTTGTGTTTGGAAGTTGGAAATTTCCACTGGATTCAGTGTATTAATAGGTTATTACTCGTGATGTGTAACCAATCAGATGCTGTGGGCGGGTCATTGAGCTTAGCATACAGAGAGGTGGCTACAGGCAGAGAGAAGCAGCTACATCAGAGCCAAAGTAGCACATTTTAAAATTAATTCAACACTAACTTTTTATTTTTGCTGAAAATATATTTTAACTGTAAGTTTTGTGATCTGTTTCACACCTATGCAACAGTGATGCTAACTGATCACTGTGATATGCAGTATTAGCGTACATTAACACATTTACACTCTGAGTCTTCCTGAGGAATGAAACACGGTTAATGTGTAATTATTGTTGTTATTCACAAATTGATTTCAGTGGCTTCTACTCTGCAGGTTTTTGGAGTGTTACCATCAATGAATCTCAGCACGCCTTGCAGATGTTTGATACACTGAAATACTGCTTTCAAATGCAAATGCTTCAAAAGCCAACCTGGAACACAGGAGTCCCTTCTGTAACTAGAATCCTTCTGTATGTGAAATACCTGAGTAGGAAGTTTCCAGTTTCAATGAAAGGAGAACTAAAAATAATTATGTTGACTATGTTGCTGTACTAATGGAAGTTGAAATGTTTGTAATACTGAATTTATAAAGATAACGTAGAGGACAGGTTGAGTTTGCACCAGCAGCATTTTAAAAAGGAATCAGACCAGGAAACTGGGAAGCTAAATACTATAAGTATCTGTAAAACAGGTGAAATTAAAAAGAAAGAGCTCTGTCTCTAATATTTGTCTGTTAAAATAAAAAGTAAAAAACCTCCTTCTTGTATCAAAAGGTAAGATCATAATAGAGCACATGGACTGTAGACAAGAACTTTATTAAAAGTTTATTAACATTTCAATGCCATTTCCATCAGTCAGCCATCACTCCGTGGATCATTTTGTACTTACTTTTGTACTTGTACCCAACAATTTTTACATGCACACAGCCGAACTGAATCTCCTGACAACTTTTACTCCCTGACAACCGAATATTCTCATGTACCTCAGTTAATTCTCCACAAAGATTCATTTTTGCCTCGCATACATAAATGCACTCCCACTGCCCAGTCATTAGTACCACACGGAGAAAGATGTTTAACAAAAGTGATGGAGTCAGATCATTATTAACACAACAAAGGCAGGTCTCTACGGAAAAGAACATGAAGAGGCTGTGGCAGCAGCAGAGTGAAGATCCTGACGAGGTTAAGAAATGAAAGATAACTGACATGTAATCTTCACAATCTAGAGCTGCTGAAGGCTACGGCTTTAAAAGGCCTTTTATCAAGATGTGTGTTTACACAATGAGAGGAGTGAATGATTCACGGATGAATGTGCTTTCACTGCTGTAAGGTGTAATGATGAAGCTGATACGAAAGACCTCCTTTCTGCACAGTCGCTTAAAAGCTAATTCTTTACGCTTCTGCTGTCCTTCACATCCATGTCTACTTATCAGCGGAGTTTCCAGCCCACTTTCTTTAACCTGTACTAGTTGATATTTTCCTTACTGACATTGAATCGAATGACTGTGTGTAATGTGACTGGGGCTGCTTACAGTGATGAACCCACAGGGAATTATCAACAACTCTGAAGAACTTCACTTCACACACTTCTCTTTTGGTTGTAGATTTACCGTAACTTCCTTTTTTATTCCTATTTTCACAGCCCTTCATCTCCTTGAGTTACATCATAGAGGAAAAAAGAAGTGGGCATAGCCACAACGACATATACCTATTGGCCTACTGTTTTGGTCATAAACAGTGGGGTGTGGAAAATAATAGATTTTTAGATGCATCACAACGCAAACTTGGACAATTCTGAATAGATTCACAAATGTCAATAACCGATTATCTAGAGGTTAATTGATAACGTAATGATGACAGAACGAAAAAGGCGGAATTCGGAAATGCAGAAATGCATCTCCAGACTGTCTGTGCTGTGCACACAACAGAAACATGTTCTCCCTGTTCGGCACAGACAGACAGCTGTTGAATAAATGACTGCTGCTACTAGATCACATGATCAATAAAATCAATGTGTAACGTTCATGATTTCCACCCACACACTGTGCAGCACAGTAACGCTTAAGCTACCGTTCTCTCCTCCATTCTTCAAAGACTAGCTAACGTTATGGTGACAGGTGAAAGCAGCGGAGCAGAGTGACGTTTCAGTCTGGCACTAATTGTACAGTGTAGGTCATAATGTGTCTGTTAATTAACCCGTTGACGCCTGAATCTTTTACAATAAAAAAATAGGATAAATTATTTGTGTTTTCATTTGCTGATGTTGCTGTTAAATTAAGTGAAGATTGTTAATTTGACTAAAGAACATCTAAAGATCTAAAGATCTAAATTCAGGTATGATGCAAATTAGCGACAACAGGCAGAAATGAGAAACCAGGGCCTGCAAAAGGTTCCTGGGTACGTATCCAATATGCACCAACAGGCATTGAGGGAATCCATGTGCTATCTAGGCTTGCAGTCTGAATGGAAGAGGTGTGATCAATCAGCTCTAAGGGGTTAAAGTCTGTTGTTTTCCAACTGCTTGAAAAGTGAAGGAAGTTAGCTCTAGCTAACATCTTCTCTTCAGACTGTGGCCTGGAAGCTGAACAGGACATTTTTGGCTGCTAGTTCTAGTTTGATTGTTGTCATTCATCCACAAATCCAGTACACAAATAAACGAAATGCTGTTTCTCATGGCTCAATACAAGATTACAATAATCAACTTACAGGACAAGACACAAACATGTAGCTTAACTACAATAGTCAAGACAATAAAAGCAGGACTCTCAAGTTTTATCAAAAGTCTGGACTGAGATAACGTGTGTTAGAGGAGAAGCCACACAAATATTTGCAGCAGCGGCCCCTCAGCCCCAGACAATTCTCTCAAGTTTTTCTAGCAGTTAAATTTGACCTATAGTTCATAATTAACCTGAACAAATAGAATGTATAAAAACAGGTGAATTGGATAAATATATCAGATGTACCTATTGTTATGCATTCTATTTGTTTGGGTAAAAAAAGTAGAAGGAAATCTAAGGAAAGTATATTCCTTAGATTTCAAAAGTACAAATGTATCAAAACTAAAGAGAAATCTGGCCCCAAACAAGCCCAGTGAACAGCAGTGCTGTACACATAGGCCTACAGTAGGATGCTAGAACTTGCCCTACACATGTATGCCAAGCTGTGTGTGTGAGTAGGGTACACATTTCAGCTTATGAAAGATGTTTTGTGTTGTACTTGTTTGTTGCACATTTTAATACCTTGATGATTAAAGCACTGTGGCTCAAGGCCAGCCATTTACACCATTGTGATGGATGCTGCTTTCAATCCAGAGCCAAAATATAGAAAAACATCTCTAGTCCTTTCCTTAGTTTCAGGAAGCCAAAGCTAAGCCCAGTGGTGGACAGTAATAAAGTACTTAAGTACACAAGGTTTGTGCTGAACTTGAGTATTTTCTTTTCATGCCACTTTCTACTTCACCACATCTCAAATGTAAATATTGTACTTTTACTTTATCTGACAGCTTCAGTTACAAGTTACTTACCCCCTCCACGTTCTCTTGCAGGTTTCATTACTTTATTTCATTTATTTTAATTTTATTTATTTATTTGAAAGGGGAAAGTGTACATTAATCAATGTTAAAACAATGTAAATGTACCCGAGTTAGCTAAAAAGTGCTAATTTTCATCGGTAGTCCCCCAGCCAGGTGTAAAAAAGGCAGCCTTAAAAATAATCACAGGTATAAAATCACATGATAAAATTACATACAAAGCATTATGGCTAAGAAATATAATTCATGTAAAAGGCTCTCTACAAGCCAATCTTGTCTGTAAGTCTCTTTTTTGCATTCTTTTTGAATGAAAAGAATGACAAAGACTCTCTGATGGTTTCTGGCACTGTGTTCCATTGCTGAGCTGCTCCTACGGAGAAGACAGCCTGACCAAAAGCTGTTTTTCTCCGGGGGATGATGCAGTCTTCCGTCACTGCCCCTCTAGTTACCCTGAGCTCACTGGATCTGAAATGTATGAAGTCACATAGTGGAGGAGGTGCTAAACCATGTCTGATTTTATAAATTAAACAGATGTTTTTGAATTTAATGAGATTGTCCCAGATAAGAAACTGATATTCCCTCAGAATACTACAGTGGTGGTAATGGTATGGTTTTTTATCCATTATTTTTAATGCTTGTTTGTATAATGTTCCTAATGGTTTTATTGTTGTAGAGTGAGTATTGGACCAGCTTATTAAACAATATGTTATGTGGGAAATATCATGGAAAAGAAATATGATTTAGTAGCTTAATTTGAAAGGAAATCTCTGATGAATCTGAAGTTTGCTAGACTGAACTTAATCCTATCCTATTATTAACTTTTTCATGTGAGTTTTGAAATTGACGTTTGAGTCTATATGTAATCCTATATTCTGTGACGACCTGTAATCTTTCTCCAGATATTAAAATTCCGGGTTTTATATTTATATTGTGTTTTGAAAAGAGCATGGTAACTGTTTTGGATGATGGAATGATGTTTAACTGCAGACAGAATTGCTCAAGCCAGTTTGACACCAGTGACATGGCCTCTGTTAGTTTTGAGGCAACTTCCTCTGTGGATTTCCCATAGGCCAAGATAACTGTGTCATCTGCATACATCAAAGTGTCACAGATCTTACACACAGATGGTAAATCGTTGATGTATAAATTGAAAAGAATTGGACCTATTATTGAACCCTGTGGAAAACCAGTTAATAATAAGGGTAGAATTATATTGGTCAGTTCTTACACTTTGTAAACGAGACTAAAGGTATGAATTAATGAGGCTAATGAATTTGGAGGGAAAATTAAATCCATGCAATTTGAGCAGTAAAACTGAATGGTTGACTGTATTGAATGCTTTACGAAGGTCTAAAAAGATTGCTCCCACTATCCTGCCTTTGTCCATATTTGATTTAACCTTTTTCCAGAAAATAACATGTTGCTGTCTCTGTAGAATGATTAGCCCTAAATCCAAACAGCAGTGGGTTCAGTAGGAAAAGAACTGCAATTAAGATGATTGGTGATTTGTTTAGCAACCAGTTTTTCAAAAACTTTAGATACTGTTGGCAAAATGCTAATAGGTCGGTAATTAGATGTAAGAAGGGAGTTACCACCTTTAAATATGGGAATAACATTAGCAAGTTTCCATGGCTCAGGAAATTTCCCTTGATCTAGTGACACATTCATGATATGTGTTAGTGGACCCATTGACTGACCTATTTGTTTTAGCATGAGTGTGTCCATCCCATACACGTCTTTTGCTCTTAAGCTGTGTAATTGCCTTTTCCACATATGGATACAGATATTGGATATAGTGGGGGCTCAATTAACAAATCTGAACTAATGACAGGTAGGTTGTTGTATTTCACTGGGAAACATTTGGCTATGGTCTCAACAGAATCAACAAAATACTTGTTTATTGTCTGTGCCACAGCAGATGGATCCTGCAAAAGCGTGCCATTGTTCTTTAGCTGTATTGAATTATTACAGGAAGAAGTTTTACCTGTTAATTTATTGATCTGTTCCCAAATAGCTCTTGAGTTTCCATGACAGCTTTTAACAATTGTGATAAAAAAAAGTCTGCCTTTGCTTTTCGTAGTTGTCTTGTCACTTTATTCTGTAACAAAGCAAATTTTTGTCTGTCACAAGATAGTTTTGACTGAATGGCTTTTTTAAGGGCATTGTCTCTGTCTTTCATTAATTGTTTGATATCATCACTGAGCCAGGGAAAAGAACACTTTCTGTTTTTGTGTTTAATTGTCACTGCAAATTCATTATTTTTTGTTTGTAAGCATTCAGTGCATTTCTGACTAATTATTTCCAGTTCATTGTCCAATAGTAGAGTGTCCCAGTTCATATTTCTTATTGCTGTGTGAAATTGTTCCTGTTTGCTCCTTGGAATGCCAATGAACTCCTTTTTTCCGGAATATAGGCTGAAAATCGCTTTCTGGTTAATGTTCTTCTTTCTGCAATTGCTGTTTTCCTCTGCTATTTCCTGTTGTCCCCACCCCAAGTTCTCATGCAGGTGTTGTCCTTTCTCTGCCGTGTCTGTTTGTGTGGTGTTTATGCCCCGCATCCCCATTTCTGCAATACATATAAATGAATAATAAAACAGACAAAGGTTGAAGTAAAATATGTGTGGCACAACATGTTATCTAGCTCCTCATACTCTAAGCTTCATAAACCAAAGTTTTAGGTGTAAGATAAACATATATGTATATTTAACATTAGCTTTTCCAAGAAGACAATTTCTAGAGCGACAAAGGCCTCCTCAGCAACAGTTACTGGAATTTTGTCAAGACTGTGGCTTGTAAAAGTGGTTCAGAAAACTGCTTTGATTGGAGAAATACTGATTGATTCAATTTAATACATATTTGTTGATGGCAAGATTGCTGAGGAGACTGATTAATGCTTGGTGGTTAAATATGCAATATGTGTTCATTTAAGTGATCATTTAATTCTATTGATGGATTTAATGTCTAATCATCATGTCTAAACATTTAAATCTTGATTTTCACTGACTTGCTCCTCATTAGGTCATCCTGTAAGGTTTAAGCCTCATTTATGGAAGATTTCATTCTTTCTTTTTCATCTCATGATAAAGCATTTAAATCTTCAAACGGAGGCCTGTCCTGTTTTTCGTTTCCACCGCTCCTTCATGACTGAGGAGTTTTCAACAGAGGCTGCCCGTACAGATTTACAATCTGTTGGCAGGAAGTGACATGTCATCTTCAGTGCTGTTGTGAACTGGATGTCTGTAGTCTGAAGTTGTGAGGATTACAGCAGCCTTACACCAGTGATTAAGGTACAGCATATGCAAATATTCAACAACGCTAGTCCTTCACTACACACAGAGTGGGCACATCTCATTCCTCTCTCCTCTTCATGCATGATTTCATGGAGACAAATTGTCTTGGCTTTAAATAAATATTTCCCTCAGAAAATAAGACTGACCACTCAGTGGTTGTAGTCTCTAAAAAAACACTTCCCAAAAACTGCCTTTGTGCACTTAAAAACTACGCTGGATCAATAAATCCATACGCATTCACGCTGAAGGATCTAGATGGAACGCTAACACAGCAATTACGATGCTGAAAGGAAATGTGCTTTTATCTTCCCGCACAGAGCTCCGTCAGTGTCCTGCTGCAACGAGCACAAGCAATGTTCTTTTTTTTCTGAACTACTTTCCACACAAATGTAACCCATTTGGTTCTGTTTACACAGCATGGCAACGCTTTACTCACACCGTGTCAATGGCACATTGTTAGGGTTCAGAGATACTTTTTGGACAATAACAAAAAAATATTTGGGGCTGCTCATCAGGGGAAAAAAGACATGATCACGAACCAACTGATTAAAAGGACTAACTAATGAAGTAATTAGGCTCATTGGCCTTACAGAGACTGATGTGAAGATATTACACCTTATCAGTTCACATTATCAGCACTAGGGTGCAGCCCTGTTTTGGATGGATTTCAGCCATCAGCAGTCACAACATGACTGTGGTGATTGCTTATATTCTAATGAACTAACGTATACACCAAAATGATTCTCTTATTGTGCGTTGTAAAGATGTTAAATCTTGACATGACTGGATTGAACAAAACCATGGTGCAGCCCTGAACGGATGACTCATAAAGCTTTCTCACTCATGTCTCTTGCCCTTCCTTGTCTCCATCTTGCTCTGGCTCTAATGTTTTCTCTCCCTCTCTCTCTGCCTGAACTGCATTAGTCCCATTAAATTACTGCTTTATGAAAAGGCTTTAACTGAATCAGGTGAAGAACACACAGGAGACTGATTGATTCTGGCTGGACGCCTTCACTCGGTTTTTAACGAGCCTCACTGCTCCGTTATTGTGCAGTGAAAGAGGCCAGAGCCTTCAAGTTTTCCGGTTCAAAGGGATTTCCCCCATCGCCTAGTTTTCTAGTGTGTATCTGAGAGTGTGTGAAGTCACCAAATTGCTCTTAAAGCACTATTGTGCTGGCCTAAATCCAAGACCTCAAGAAGCCAGCACCAAACTTACAGCAGATTAAATCTCACATCTGCTGATAATTCATTTTCAATTCAGTGGTATTTCTTTACGAGCGTAACTCAGTGAGGACAAAAATAGCCCCCTATGAGATTTTTGTCTGTCCAGTATGTCCAGTACAGGGTGTTTGTGCATTCCATTTTCAGTAACCAGTAACCATAAAACAGACAATAAGTCGATCGTGTGGAGCGGACTGTACGGCATGCAGCAAACTGGCTCACATTTACTTAACATTACTACAGACCATTTTCACAGCATACACAACGTTTTAGAATTCTGAATGTACGTCTCCCCAGAGGTATCAAACAATTTCAGAACGGTATGGAAATCAACTTGAAAGGACTTTTTAGGTAGAGCCCCACCGATATGGGTTTTTGACGCTGATGCCGATATTAAAGTGAAAAAGAGGCGATTTATGAGCCGATATTTCAATTTTGAAAGCTGGTATGTATGTGGGCTATACAACCTGTTCCTAAATGGATTATGTTCATAAAATAGATTACAGTCTCAAAAAGTGAACATGTAAACAATTGCACATAAATAAATATTTGCTACTGGAAGGTACAACTTTATCGCCCGGCCCTAATTGTACATGTAATTCCTCTTTTATCCAGAGATTCTTTTAATCATGTTGACAGGTGTTGCCGTACAAATATCAATGGACCTCTTGACAGTTGGTCTTGATCACCATCTGTCCAGGTGCTTATTGTTATTTACAAGTTGCTTTTTAGATTTGTGAAGTGATATGTTTTATTTAGAATAAGAAATCCTCCTAGAATTAGAAAGGACTTTTTACAAAAAACAAAACAGATAGGAGGCATGGGACGAATCAAATGATCGACCTGCCTGGTTGCAAATTGAGCAGGGTCATGCTATTATTGTTATTCTGTTTCTATGCATTAGGAATTTGCTTACATTAATCCTGTTTTAAAACAGCCCCCACATATCTGGACTAAACTAAGACAGCATTGTGGATGGCATGGGAATTCTCTTCTGCCCCTCTGTTGGCAAACCAGCATTTCCATCCCTCTCTTTTAGAAAGCTCTTATCAATAATAGACTTAATGACATTATTAGAATGAAATATTCTATCGTTTGAATTACTGCACAATAAATGAAATCTTCTTTCAATTTCTACAAATTTGTAACCATAATCAATACAATTAAATTTATTTATATATCACCTCACGTGCTGCAGTACACTGGTGGGAACAGAAAGGTTTTTCAGAGACAGGAATTTTCAACTCTGCAGTCATTTTATTACTACAGAGTGTTCATTTTTAATACATTGCGAGATAAAAAGTAGAGTTACGGTGTTTGTGTCGCTAATTAATATACCAGGGATTTGCACAAGCATGACACGTCAGCCCCATTGACGTATTTCGCAAGACGACCCTGCATTGTTTTGCTGGCACTCTCTGCCTTGGCATCCCGCCGCTTCACCTGGCTTGTCTCATTGAAAAAGGAATCATAGAGCTGTGTCTTTTTACGCAGCATAGATATAAACATCTTAGTCAATTATGTTATGTTAGAACAAACAGCTGCAAGAAAGCTCCACATGTCACACACAATGCTGTCCTCTGTAGGCTGCAGCCAACAGAGGACAGCTAGGACTCTGTGGCATTTCCAACTAAACATATAACTAGTTTTGCCCAAATAGTAGTTATTTGCAGTCCTGCCCAGTTCAGAACAGCAGCACAGGCCCGTGTGATATCTCCTCTCCAGTCTCCCCTTTTTTGTCTTTACAAACACTGATAAATGTTCATGACCTTCAGGTGACAATCACAGCGCCTCTCCTCCCCTGTTGCCTTCATCTCCTACTTCTCCTGATGCATGCCTGTGTGTGTGTATGTGTGTGTGTGTGTGTCTTGCCACCTTGCAGACAGCCACTGAGACCTCTGACAACTCCCAGAGGACCAATTAGAGGTGAAAAAGGAGAATGTCATCCACCTAGCAGCTTGCGTGTGTGTGTGTGCGAGAGACAAGCACAAACCCAGCCACCCCTTTCCATCAAAATAGACCAGCCATCTGAAGGCAGCCAACAGCATCCACACCGCCTGTCCAGTTTTAACTCACACACTCACACTATCTCTCCCTCAGACACACACACACACACACACACACACACACACACACACAGCCGTCAGATAGTCCAGTCCCTGGTCCTTGGGAGTGTGAAGTCTCATTATGAATAAACCATAAACGAGCTAAAGCTGCACCTTGACTTCAGACACTTGACTACAAGTTTTAAAGCGTGAACTTTTTCAGCAACTTTTTTTGTGATCCGCATGACATGGCCATGAATCATTCTCTTTACTGTGGACCAGACATTACTCAGACAGTCAGGCAGTCAATACATGTAGGCTATGTCTTCCTAATCCACTTACCAGTTGGCCGGTCTGTCAGTCAGTCATCTCGTTAGATATTCAGTCTGACGGAAAATGCAGAGTCAGTAACCTAGTTTTTGGCTCTGTATATGTAAACATCATAACTGGGTTATGATTATGAGAAACCCAGAGAACCTTCATTTCAAATAAGTCACATTGGCATGTAAAAACAAATCTGATACACTCTCTTCTCATTTACTCAAGTCTTAACAAGACAACAAGCTGTACTTTAACATGGTTCAGCTCAGTTAACCTGACCAACCTGTTTGTAATTAGCTAAGCAGCTGTTATTAATTTACCACATATAGACATTAATGCTGATATCAAACATGTTATGTGTTAATAGGGCAATAGTTAGCAGCCAATCTGTGTAAAGCTTACTAACATGGCTCCACTATATAAACACACAGTCGATCAGTAATGGCACAGCCACTGTTTAGGTAATCACTTCCAATACAAAACAAGACATTTAACTTTGGTTGTTTGGTGGAGACACAAAGTCAGATGTTGAAATGTCATCAGCTGGTGACATTAATCCTTGCACATGAACCAATGACCTCCAATATAGCTGCCAAAGGGCACATTACATCACATCAAAGCCCTATTAGAAGTAAGCCAGTACTGCCCAAAGGAGATGCTACATGCCGTTTACTGATTTATTCATGGAAATATTGATTGCTATCGACTCTCACATGGACATACAGCCACAGAACTATAGCAAAGCTGTTTTCATTTAGGCTGCTGAAGGCGAGTTTGGGAATATCCTCCTCATGTGCCCCCTTGTTCAAGAAGAAGAAAAAACAACAGCATGTGACTGTTTTCCAGACACATGACAAACAACCTGACAGGTTACTTTCATATAAATCCTTAAGTGCTGTAACTGATTAATTTCCAAAACAACCCATTTCTGCTGTAGTGAAGAAGGGCCGGCCAATAAAACGATAATATCGTAATATATTTTTCGTCGATAATTTAACAAATATCCAATAAATGTTAGATGTGATTAATATGAATCACAAATGAATTAGTAGGGCTGTGACTAAGGAGTTACATAGTTAAATCAGAATGTGCGTGCGTGCGTGTGTGTGTGGTTGTGGTGGTGGTGGTGATGGGGGGTAGTTGGCTTTCATCTTGAGAAGCTGCAGTCTCTACTCATAAGCCACTGTAACATACGCTGTACATTTCCAGCTAAACTGACACTTATTCTTGATCATTTCCTGTCTGATCTGCATGCCCACAGACTCACTAAGAATGGTTGCATTCAACTGTGAGTCGAAGCTCCTCATATCATATAATCGAATCTTCAACTATTCAGGGTCACCCCTATTAATTAGCACTTATATTTCATATTAAGATATTTATTTTCTTATTGAAAAAAATATTGCCACTCACTTTTACTCATGCATAGTTGAACAATGATTTTATTATAATTGTTTTGAATGTTTTAGATCAGATTTGTGAAGTGGTCCACTGTTTGGCATCAAGTGTTTAATCTGATTAACCAGTCGGTTTCTTCAACTTTCACTCAGGAGCATTTTAGATTGACTGATCTAAAATGTTTTGTCGCATTAACATTTTTGGCCATATTGTCCACCCCTTGGGTGAAGTCAGCCTTACAATCAGTCTTTTAGGACTTCATGCAAAAACTGATTTTTGAAAAAAACTGCTTCTGTAAATGCTGATCCTGATAAATGAGGTAGATACTGGACCTGGCCACCATGTCACTGTTTTCTGAGCACTACACACCAACTATGTCAGCTATCGTCATTCAACCACACAGCCTTTACAGCCCTTTGTTACAGAGAGGACATCAATAATATCAACACATCAATATACACACATATCACACACATGGCTAAACACACACAGGAGCAGTGATCTTTGTGTCGGCAGGCCATCACACAGCATTCTGACTCTGTTCTCAACACTCATGCTGTGATCAAGTCTCTTATTATAATCACACAGCTTTCTGATGGATCAAAAAATAACAAAGAATACAAAATCAGCACATCAGTTCTTTTCTTGAAACATTAACCAGGCTTTTGTATCATTAAAACATCAAAGCACACACAGAGCCAGAGATAAATGGCATACTGGTTTCATGATATGGCCAGAGATACTACACCTCCTTTTTTGCAGTCACCTTCACTGGAATATTTATTTGAATAAATTGGTTTATCCAAACAGAGATACTGCAACTCATTTGAATCCTGTGTCTGTGCTAAAATCAAGGATGGATGTGGAAGGCTAGAGAATGTTAAACTGGCACATTCCTGTTTACATGGGAAGCTCTTTATGTAGCACCTTGACTTCTCCCATAAAGTGCATTATTACTGGATGCTGGTACAAACAGGCACTTCACTATGTACATTTTACTTCGGCTGAGTGGACTGCTCCATTCTAAAGCAACATTTACAGTAAAATCATCTTTTATAAAGCCCCAACAGCCTCTGTATGAACTACCCACACATCTATATGGCTAAACCTTTTTAAAAACAAACTCATTTAAAAACAGACATGCATTGCACTATATTCATTATACTGTAATTATTTTGTGTGACAGGTATGCAACCAAAATTGTGTGAGCAAAATAATTAATTTTAATGTTTTGGTTGTGTTACTGTTGGACAAGTGGTAATCACTAAAACCATTAACAGACACTGTCATGGCTGGCTAACATTTTTTTCTAATTGAATATATTTCAACATTGACCGGTTGTTCAGGCTATCTGATTAAATAAAAATTAAGTTTAAAAAGAATGGCTGTGAGTAGGGGAGGTTGACTGGTCCGATGCATCTTGGAGATTTTTTCTGAATCAGTACATCTGGGTGTTTTTGGCATACTGCAGATTTTGCTTTTGTTTGTATACTGGATACAACACGCGGCTGTGGCTCAGGAGGTAGTGCGGGTTGCCCGTTAATCGGAAGGTCGGCTCCTCCAGGCTGCATGTCGAAGTGTCCTTGGGCAAGAAACTGAACCCCGAACTGCCCCTGGTGGATGTTCCGCCAGTGTATGAATGTGTGTGAATGGTAAATGCAGATGTAGTGTAAAAAGCGCTTTTAGTGGTCGAAAAGACTAGAAAGGCTCTATACAAGTACAGAGCAATTTAGATGCTACATTTTGGCCAAATCAGTACGTAATTGCTTATGGGTAATTGTGCATGGGTGTGGGCTCCTGCACCTGATCACCTGCACACCTGCCCCCTGCACCATCACCTCATCAACTATCTGTATTGATAATTAAAATTATTACAAATTATTGTAAGGTTAATGTAACATCGCTTAGACACTTGCAACAGTTTCCTCTGTCGGTCTGAGAGTAAGTAGACCTCTACAGAACAGAATGATGTGTAGTATTTATAATAGGGTAAGTGAGTGAGTCAACTTAGCCTGTGCTTGTACTGGCTGATGATCAAGCCTCTTCTGACAAACGTCTGACAAATTTTTTTTTTCTATAATTTACTTTTTAAGTAAATAATTTACTTAATTTTCAATAATTTACTTATTTAAGTAAATTATAAAGTGTGAAAAATAACTAGTAACTAAAGCTGTCAGACAAATGTATTGGAGTAAAACTCCATGACTGTAAGAGAAGTGGACGTCACCCATTTTGAAGCCTGGAGTTTGGCATTTTGGCCGTCGCCATCTTGGTTTTTTTGAAACCAGAAGTGATCGTACTTGGATGAGAGTGTGTAGCTCTCTAGCTTGGTTAGCAAAGTGCATCCATAATTCACATTAACTCTGATATTAATTTGGATGGAAATTTGGCTGACGACAAACAGGCTTAAAACAGTGGAACAGTGGAAGTGGAAACAAGTCGCCTCTATCCTGATTGACAGGTCTCCGTGGTAGCGACACACACCACGTAGCCCCGCCCTAAAGCATACCCTCCTTTACTGGGACTGGGGCGGCTGTGGCTCAGGAGATAGAGCGGGTTGGCCGTTAATTGGAAGGTCGGCGGTTCAATCCCCAGCTCCCCCAGGCTGCGTGTCCTTGGGCAAGACACTGAACCCTGAATTTGCCCCTGGTAGCTGATCCTGTCAGTGTATATGTGAATATATGTGAATGTTAGTTTCCGTTTGAGCACTTAGGCTCAGTAGGTGAATGGTGAATGCCGAAGTAGTGTAAAAAGTGCTTTGAGTGGTCGAAAAGACTAGAAAGGCGCTATACAAATACGGAGCATTTACATTTACAAAATGAACATCATGCTGTGTTGAAGAAGACTTGAAACTAGTGACTGAAACCAGAAAACTCATCAGGACTGTTTACTGTTAATAAATTAATAAATAAATTAATGTTGTTAATAAGTCTAAAACAATGGCACTTCTTTGTGCAGCCAGTAGAGTCGCTCCCCTCCTGGCTGTTCCAGTTTTAAGGCACCTCTGCATTGGCTTCACTTTTCAGACCTGGAGGTTCGCACTTGAGTGAAACGTACCATTCCCTGTGAAATGTAGAGGAGGACTACTCTCACAGTCATTCAAATGCATCTTAAATATCTTGCAGCTTTGATGGCTTTAATAAACATCTCGTCCATTTAGCTCAGCGCTAGATAAAATCACCATTCATCCAATAAAACCACATCACCATGAAGAGTTCAGGACAGGTTTTGAGGTCACTCTGTTTTAGAATATCAATGAACTTGCTGATGGGGATTGCTCACAGTGTGACAGCGAGGTTAGTGACTGGAATCAGTCAACTGGCACTGATACCTTGTTTCAAGTCAGCTAGGATGGCCATTAGGATGTGTTTAGATCTGATTTTATGGAGTATGGTTTGTACTGTTTGTAGTGTCTCTACTGAAAGTTTTTTTACAGTCATCTTAAAAACCTGCAGATCCTCAACCGTGCATATAACCATAAAACGACCTGCATGTTTGGTATTTAGTGTAGTAGTTTAGACAATGCAGAGTGAATAGACATTAAAATCTTTACTGAATGCAAGCTAAATGATATCCAGGCTTTTATGTGAATGGGACATAAACATCTGATCTAAAGCTCTGAGCTCTTCAGCATGATACTCAGGACATTTACAGGCAGGCTTTTAATGGAATCTAATGGTCCACAGGAACTGACAAAGCACACTGTACACCATGGGTCATGTAATCCCTGCACCCTATGCTTGACCACAACACACAACACACACACACACAAACACACACACACACACACACACACTCATTGGGTGATCCATTCCCAGCAATTACAACGGCCCAACCAGCCTAATCCCCCCATACAACCTGAGCTGCTTTAATCTCAACAAAGGGGAGATAATAGATTGAAAGAGTTGAAAGTTAAAATGTATGCATGTGTGAGAGAGAGAAAGAGAGAGAGAGAGAGAGAGAGTGTGAGTGTTTGGGATTGCTGTCCATCTGAGATCTAACTTTACACCTTAGCAGAGTTTAAAGGGTGCTCATTTTGCCTCAGTCTGTATTTTTGGGTTTAGCCAGATAAGCACAAAGGTCTTCATAAGGATAGATTTCAGTGTTTGTCTGTGTGTTTGTGAGAGCTCTGATGATGTTGCCATGTGCATCAACAACAATTAGTGATGGATAGTGTTGCTGATACCAGATGGTACTTTAGGATTTACAATATTATGTAACCAGAGAGGGATTTTGAAGGGGGGGGGGGTCAGCAGCACTGAGGAAGTTGAGAGACCTGACACATCACGAGCAGCTTTTTATCACAGACCAGCAGACCCGACACACAGCAGGACACAGTTTGGAAAATCATTTACCTGAAATCATGCAAGGTTGGGGGTTGGGGGGGGCACTTTCTCTGGACAAGGGAGGAGCACATTTGGATTTCACCATGGCTGCAAATTCATTATTTTCATTATATGTTTTTTTTTATTAAAATAATAACAAATAATAAACTTATATTATACTATTTTTGTGCAAAAAATGTCACATTTAAGATAGTCTACCAAAATAAGCCTTAAAAAAAAAAAAAAGACTACAGTGAGGACATGTTTCTACGGCCCTGAGCGGCAGCCAAGGGTTTTACCTGCCCAAAGACCTTTAATTTAAAACTGGATAAAACAAAGACAAGCAGCAAGGAGATGGCTGTAGCAGATATTTGATACTTCTGCTTGATCAGTGACATAACCAGAAAAAATGCTTGTATGTACCAGAATCCTTAAGATTATGGTCACAATACCGTTTCTTACAAAAGTTCATATTAAAATAAATAATAATAATAACGCTTAGAGGTTCCACTGCTACTGGATGGCAGGTGAAAAGAAAAACAATCTGCAACAATCATACTGGACAAAACTTTTTATATTAATAAATTACATTAACAAATATGTCTGATTACAATCCCTTCATGTTGTTAGACACTTAGAGAAATGTGACCATGATGCGTACTGAGCAGCACAGTTTCCAGTGTAAAAATAAATTGTCAGCTCTCTGTGGTGGATGAACTACTGCAGGCACAGTTCCTAAATGACCACACATATCTTTAGGATTTCTGTATTGTAATTTCTTGTTTCATATCGACCAACTACACAATATGTCTACGACAAGCTAATATTAACCCTCCCTCATGAATGATATGGGTTTATGTAAGTAAATGGGGGTCTGCTAATCACTGGTTATCATATTTTCTTTGTGCAATTCATACAGTCTTTTCCAGCTCTGCTGCTTGTGTTTACATAATGTTTATATAATCCCTATTCTTATTTTTGTCTTACTTTTTACTCGCTGTTGTCCCACAGTAGAAGCAATAGCTGCTGCAGCGAGCTCTTGCAGGGATCATTAAAGACACTTCTGCTACCCAAAATAAATAACATTTCCTTCCAGCTCTCTGCTCAAGTTCTAAAACCTAAAGGGGGCCTATTATTATGCTTTCCCTTATTTTCATCATAATGTTACCGTGTCAGATGTTCATACTACATGTGGCCAAAGTTTCAAATAATGAGGTAAATGCATGTAAATGTATTCCCAGTGAGCAAAAGGCTTAGGCTTAAGCCTGCTCTGAACATTCTTCTTTACTTTCTTGCCTAGCTGACGCCAGCTATACGGTCATCCCAGGAAGGAAAATTAACACCCACCTCCCGCCAAATGCGGGTGGATTTTCCATTTGGCAGCGAAATGTTGGAAGGCAACCAGCCACATTGGCGGGTAAATATATTCGGCATATAATTTCTATTTGACGGTAGCAGCAAGATCATTCTGTCTTTCTGTCTAGTGTGTGTCACCAACTTTCCCCACTCAGAAGTGGATAAAGTGTTAGGAGCTAATTACAAAAGTTGTACTAGGAGTGTTTTTAGCTTACGCAGGGTAACGTTAGTTGGTGGTCCATTGTCAGATCTTCTGTTGGTCCTGTTGTCCTCCCCAGAGATCAAGGAGAATGATCCATAGGCTGTATAAAAAATGTTGATCCAACAAAACCTGTGATACTGTGGCACCAGGACTCTGGTGACTGTAGAATGTCAGCAGTATGATGAGGAGGTTTAAGTTGAATGATAAAGCATGACAATAGTGAGCAGTGATAAGATTTAAGTTGAATGATTTGATAAGCATCTTGTAAATTTAAAACAGTTTACTGTTATGTTTAAAGTACATTTAATAGTAATAATGTAATTTTGCTTCAAATTTCACTCTGGCTAATTAAGTTTGTATTTGACATAATAAGTTATTATCTTGATTAAAAGGGCGGAAACAAATGTAGGCCTATATGTACAAAAAATGGTAAATGGTCAAAAATATCTACCAGCCACCTTGGCAGGTGAGCCAAAAGGTTCATTTCCACCCTGGGTCATGATCTGCTCCAGGACCAGCACTCCCACCATGTACAGGGACGCATTCCACCCTCTCAGTCTGTCTCAGTAATCCACCACTCTGCTCACAAGACTTTCTCCAGCACTCTTCAACTTTTGGACTTTGTTCAGTACATCTCACAGAAAGTTCTTGGTTGGTTTTGAAGGAAGTTAGTTTCTTGATGTACAGTTGACTTTACCTGTTGCTAAAGTAACTGCTAATTGCTGCTAATAGAAATCAGAATTCATTTAGCTGACGCTTTTACCCCGAGCGACCTACAATTGCTATGTCAGAAGTTGCACACCTCTGGAGCAACTAGGGGTGAAGCTCAGTGACACAATGGTGGATGGGTCACAGTGGGGGATTAAACCCAGGTCTCTCACACCAAAGGAATAATTTTATCCATTGCGCCATTGCCACCCCTAATACTAGCTGCCGTTAGCTAGTAAGCTCAGTTAGTTGTACAGCTAGCGATCCCATTAGCTAGCTGACTCTGCCTGGCCTGGAAACTCTTAGCCCAGGCCTGACACCTCTCCGAAGCTCTTGTGCCAGTGGTGTAAACACTAACACTCCTCCATTCTTTACGGTCAGAACAAACACTTGATGCCAAACAGTGGATCACTTGAGGTAGAACATTCAAAACAATTAGGATATGAAAAAAAGCATATTTTTTCAACTAATATGCATGAGTAAATTAAATCAAACATTTATTGAACATTTGTTGTATTGCATAAAGGGCTGATAGAAGATAAATGAACTGTGAATCATGCAGAGCTACTCCAGTGGAGTGCCAGCATAAAAATACAGAGCTGTAAATTAGCATAATAGGTCCCCTTTACCTCTGGACTGCAGATGTAGGGTACACCACAACAAACACTGTAAAGTGCATTATACTAAAATTAGCACAAGGAAATACGTTTTTTGAAGAAAGCAAATGTCCTGCTGAAAAGGCTTTTTTCTGACTTTGTCTGCCAGTGGAAAATGTTTTCTTATTGTGTGACTGTTTACGAAGGTCTGTAGAGACGCTCTGTTTGCACCCCTTTCATACACAAGGACATTTTATCATGAGAACTCCTGTTTTATGGCTGGCACAGAGCCGAGAAACAGCGGAACCACATATACACAGAGACAATGCTTTTGTCACCCTCCCTTGGAATGTAGCAGGCCTTTACTATGCAAATAAGCAAACATCTACTCTTGTAAACTACTGTGTGTGATTTCATGAGTGTGTAAGGAGTAGGATAGTTAAAAGAGTATAAAAACACACAAACAGGACAAAGTTTGGTTTAACAAAAGCCTCTAGCCTCCAGTTGAGATGAACATCTAAGATCCAGTCCAGTAATCCACTTTAATTTCCTTACTTCAGCAAGAACATGCAGCCGTCTGATCTCAGGCTTTTTCTACCCATTACACCCTGGATCAGTGTAGTTTCCTCTTATCTTAATATCTTCTACAAGGGATGAATTCAATGTGGAAGCAGTTTCAGAGTCCAGTGAGACAAATCAGCTTGTTCCAGAAACCACAATCAAATATTCATGTTTTGCCAGCTCTAACTTCCAGGCCACCCGTTTCTGTGTCACATCCTCAAGTGTCCAATACCCAGCACTCTAACGGCCTTTCAGGCTCAAGACTAGCTGATGAAGATGGAGGATGATTTAGTCTGTATTCACAAACTAGTATTTAAATACTGAGCACAAACATAAAAAACCATAAAACCAACATCTCTAACAACCAACAACCTGATGTGGTCACTACAAATAAATATACGCTACACCTACATATGGTACACCCATTTGAAATGAATCCTTCTTTCACAAGGGTTGTAATTAGTGCTGGGCGATATGGCCAAAAACATTATCACAATAAAAAATATGAAGTGAGTGAGCAGCTCACAGCCTTGGAGAAGGGTGTTGGCAGTAATGAACTGTACAGTACATTATTTAAAAGAATGGTGTATATTCTGTACAAGGCCGTGATGAGCGGACAACGCTTTATGTGGTGATCTACTGTCCTCAGGGATTAAAGCCTTGTTATTAGCTCAACCTGACTGACAGGCCTCACAAAACAACAAAACATGTTCTTTTCAGTCAGGTTGAAGTTCCCACATCACTTCAAACCTGACCACTTATTATAAGAATATCTGTCTTCACTCAAACAAGAGGTCATTTGAACATTACAGACATACACAGGACTGATTGTTCAGTTTCTTCCCTTGCCAGCAAATAGTGTTTTCTATTTAAAGAATCACAGAGAAAAACTGTGAAACTGGGCAAGAAAACACATAAAAGCCAGCTGGACCAGGGTCCTAAAGGGTCTAAAGGGTGTATTTGAAATACACTCATTTTTATGATAGTTTTATCAGAGCACAGCAGAACCATAATAAAAAATAAAATAAAACTGAACAACTTAACCATTGTCGCTGTGCTGTTGCACCATCCAACTGTTCTCCACAGCTCCTGAAGACATACCAGGGGACACAATTAACATCAGCTGTGGTTAGTTTCTACGAATTATGCTGTAGTAGTATTTTAACTATTTTGGCGTAGTATTTGTAGTAGAATATTAACTCTTCCTTTTCAAACTACCTTTAGCCAACAAATACACTTAGTCTGGCCTGCTCCTGCTTCTCCTTTCACCTCCCATTACGGCAGACAAAGCCTAATGATGAGGAGCACTTCACACCGAGCAAACAGGACAGTCATGTGGAAACTGTTTCTTTTCTTGTGAGTGTTTTCCTTTGTGCTTTTACAGCATGTGAAACAAGGTGTAGGTAAATATGTGGTTCAAGAGGATAAAACGTGTTTCCTATTCCGAGATCTCCTACATGCAATGTGACATCACTGTGAGTGCCAGGCCTGGTTTTGCAGGCTTCAGAGAGTCTACAAGTTACCTCACATCTCCAGGTTCACTGACTTCCAACACCTGAAAACCTATTTCTGCATATATGTTACGGCTGGGCAGTATGGCCAAAAAGTCATATCCCAGTATAATCAGTCACTAATCCCAGTATAAAATATATAATGGTATTTTCTGCTAAGCGAATACCCGGAGATAGCACCCCTCAATGTAGCTGGTTGTCATAACAACATCACACACAACTGCCGCGATGTAATGTTCAATGCGACACACACACCAGCAACGCACCAACAGCTGTCTCGATTTAATTTAAAATGTCTTAACATTACTCAAAATGTAAAGACAGCTAAGATGGAAATGATACGAAAAAATACTTGTACCTGGAAGCAGGTACAAGTACAACTTTTACACAATGGAACACCAAAAAAAGGCAAGTAGAGTCGAGGCGAGTCGAGCTGGTACTGTGCAGTGGAAAAGGGGCATCTCTCTCTCTCCCTGAATGGCCGCTTAGGTGACTTTCTTCATCAGCAGTAGACTAGGCTGTATAAAGTCACCGGGGAAAAAAACAGAACTTGTCTTCTGGACTTTTCCTCCCATGATTCTGTTCACAGCAGCAGCTGAGCTGCATGTTGAGGAGGTGTGTTGACGACGTAGCCTATCAAAACAAAACCAATGTGGTAGCTAACGAATAACATCTGTTACTGTTATTGCATCTCTTGTAAAATATCCAGTGTCGGGACTTGTAATGTGATCACTGTCTTTCTCTGATAAATGCTAAAAGTAAAGTGAATGTGTGGGAAACACTGAATAAACTGTGTTTTTCTTTTTACAAGCCAGGTCTCTAACAGTGTCGACCACCACTGTGTCCCCCTCCATCTTGTTAGACACTCTGTGAGTAGACGGCTGCGTGCAGACGTAAAGGAAGGGGCGGGGCTGTGTGGTGAGGGAGAGAGAGAGAGGAACAAACGCTGGCAGGACTTTACGGAAACATTAATTAACTCAACATCAAACTATATCACTGTGAACGGTATTGTCTAATTTAATATCTCTTATTATTTCAGTATACCTCATATACCGATATACCGATAATAATACTAATCACAATATATTTTTTCAATAACAATAACAAAAATGTTCAAAAAATGTTTGACTCTATTCACTTGAATCATACACGAATTAGGATTTTTTTATTAAGATGTTTATTTTGTTAAAGGAAAAAGGACTTTAAAAAAGGTTTTACTTGATTTTACTCATGCATATTGATTTTATTTGAATTAAGATTTTATCATAATTATCTTGAATATTCTACCTCAGATTGTGAAGTGATCCACTGGTTGGCCTAAAGTACTGACCATAAAGAAGAGTTTATACCACAATGAACCATCAGGTCTCTTCAACATTCACTCAGGAGCAAAAATTAGCCTTTAAAGATGAAAGAAATAATGATTTTATATTTATTGTCGTAATTATTGATATTGAAAGATATTAAAGTTTTAATCGTGATAACATTTTTGGCCATATCGTCCGGCCCTAAAGTATAATAATTATCATTATACATTCGGACAGCCCTACAAAATGGCAAGCTCACTAAATAGTCCACTATATATTTTCAGACAGTTTTCAATCACTAAATTCTGACTTTATTCTCAGATTTCTGACTTTTAATCTCTTTAATTCTTAATTTAATCTCAGAACTGAAATACATTTTCACATGTGGCCCTAATCCTCTTCCATAGTCAGCTAAAAAGAAGAAAATATGATGTGTTTTTTTGTGTAACAGGCCGCTGTCTTGCTCAGTGTGACCGTTTGTCTTCATGCAAGATTTGCTGTCCACCAATGGTATTCCGTCAAATGCCTTGACTTGTTTTTTTTTTCTCAAAGGAGAACACAGGACAAGTGATTTACAGAGAATGTAGAAGACAAAAAATCCTGTTTAATTACAGTTAGACCTTAGGAGTGTGGTGTATTGTGCCAGTGTGAAAAGGGACATCAGCTCCGGACAGGATTCCATTGTGTGACCTCGTTGTGTACCAGTATTCAACCCTTTCACTCCTTATTCCCTCTGTTCGACTCCTATTTTTTAACAAAGTTCTTCGTTACCTCAGTTTAGCTATTAGATACTAATTAGATCACTTGCAAGATGCTGTAGGATTCAAAAAAAGTCTTTCATCTGATTTCAGCTATATCGGTAAAAGTCTGGAGGATTTCGACATGCTGCCATGTCTTCCCATTCTTTTTGACCCGTCTTTGATGAACAGCGATCTGCTGTATTTGCAAACACAACACACTGGGCCTAGAGAGCTGTAATTGGAGGAGCTGTCAACCCAGAAAAAAGGGGAAGGCTGCAGTTGTCTTCAAACAACAATTTAGCGGCTCCCTTCCAGAAGGATGCAGCTGAACACCTGTCAGAGGAAAACCGTTCATCTGATGTGAATGTTTTCTGCAGTGTGTTAAAAGCTTCTGCTATTCACATGCACGCCAATTTGGTACCCGGTGTTGCCTAGAGTTAAGAACAGGGAAGTGATAACTAACAGTTATGGTGGGCTTATATCACAACAATGAACATGCCACATTAAAACATTCCTTTGGTCTGTGCTTTCCATGTGATTATACGTGGACGTGGCGACAGAGGTCTACAGGTTAACAGGTTAAAAACACACCTGGGACACTGGGAAAATGTAGACAGGAAATGATCAAAAGACACACACACATACACACCTCTCTACCACAGCCACACCTGCTACTTAATCCACTTAATGTACCTGATGGAAATCAGTGTTATCACCTCCACACACACACCTCCCTATCACACACATGCATACAGAGCACAAAGACAACTGTAAGGGCAGATGTCAGACGCCAACGTAAATTAGCACACAGACCAGTTCCAGGGCTTCATTAGCATCTAGAGCTTCCATAAATAAATGCATGTGAGTGGCTGCTCTGTCAGACAACATCATGTACTGACTGTTTTTAATACACGTCACTTTAATGACTCAATTACAACTAATATCTGATAGCAGCATTTCTGGGAGACACAGTAACTCAGTAACTCTGTCTGGTGAACCCCCGAACAACTTTGCATACAGTAAGTAAACATGGCCACTGGCAGAATCCCAGTAAACCTACACCTTTCTAATTGTGGGTAGAAGCTCTCAGGCTGAATCTTTTGTCTGTTCCATCAACACTCTGAACAAGCTTGACAGATTCACTAGTCATTCAAAATTGGTTCTGAGCTGTCAATAATTCTTAATTTGTATTTATGCTCAATATGAATTCCGAATTAAGCTGTTCACTGGTCCTGGGCTAAAATGTGCCTTTGGGTACCTTTGCCGAAATATTACCAACCTTTCTGTGTTTTGTTTTTTAATGAATTAATTTGTTTCAATGTATTAAACAAAACATTACTATTTTGTTTGTCTGAAATGTTTTAATTCTGGTTCGACCGTGTAAAGTATGACTAGTAGTACTTGTGACTATTTTTTTGAAAAGTGTTGTATAAATAAAGATTATTATAATTATCAGTCAGCAACATGCACAATATGACCTAAAATCCTAAAGGTCATCGCAGGGCACCTCTACAAAACATGGCTACATAGTGATAAATATGCCTACAGCTACAGCAGAGCAGAGTTTCTGTTGTATTTTCAGTGTGTCCCTGTGGATTTCTTCCAGTGGCTGTGCTGAAGCGCGGCGGTTTTATTTTATAGACATTTACATATTCATACACAGCTGTAGTTCCAAATCATTTTTAATAAAATGTTTCTAAACTAAATAGAGCCTAGGAGCACACACACACAACACACACACACACACACACACACACAGGAAAAAAGAAATAATGATTTTTCATTTACCATGAAAATTATTGTTATCGACTGATATAAAATCTTTTATTGTGATAACATTTTTGGCCATATTGCCCAGTGTGAATATAGCCTACACTGTTGTTGAACACTTTTTACAAAACAAACAGTTTGGAATCAAATCAAGTCATGTCAAATCAAAATTATGCAAAAAAGAGGTCAGTGTCAATAAACAAGAAGCCTCAGTGGCGTAAGTCACATCTTGCCTCGGAGTAGGGCTTAATAACGATTTGGGGAAAATATCTAATTGCCAGATATTGTGAGTATGATTTGATTTGCGATTCTTTAAAAAAAAGTTTATCTAAAGTTCAATATTCACAACCACAGTCACAGTGCAGCTGATCCAGGCAGGAAGTCAGACACAGAACGACAGCGAGAATCCGGTTGATATTCAAAATGAAACACCCTGTGCAGACTCCCGAACAAGGAAACAATTTAACAACGTAGCCTACTTAATCATAGTAGAAGCACAAAAAGCAAGGATAATTGAACAAATATGAACGAGTCAGCAAAATCAGGCTCTTATTCTGAAATGCCACATGTGGGATAAGTAACCTGCACAGAGCAGAAACGGGCTCACAGAGAGCTGTTATGCATAGTTGAAGCACACAGAATGACAAATTAACAACACGTGAGCAACGTTGTGTAGGCTAAACGCTCCACTGCTGAAACGCTTCAGTGTGAGCTGTCGCCCGGACACAGTGGAGAGAGAGAGCGAGAGAGAGTTGCGGGGCATTTATATAGTAATAAATGCATGAAAAGGACAGAAAGTTGTGAATACTTGTTATAATTTGGAAGAAATGTGACGCCCGGGAGCAAAACCCGGAGAGGGCGATGAAATGCAGGAGTCTACCGTGAAAATCGAGATGGTAAGCAAGTATGTCCAAACCGGAGCCAACCGAAGCTAGCCGGAGCGAACCACTGTAGCTCCATGTTTACTTCTGTTAGCCTACAGCGTGCTGCATGTGACGTTATTTTGTTTTTCTGCACATGTCAGTCATTTGCAGGCCGTAGACAGTTCCCACTTCAGTCTGATAGGGGCCACATTTAAACAATAATGTTAACAGTTAATCAGACAAATTGGATCTGGGAAATATCAGAATTTAGCCTGCAGGCCTGCAGTGTGAAAGTAGCCTTAAACCGAACTGATGTAAAGTCGAGTGCGTGATTTGGCACCATGAGGAATTTCAAAGAGGAGTGGTCTACCTTCGAGCTGTTCTATACTTTCGAGCGACCCATAACCAACAACAGACTGCTAATTGGTGGTAATATTTGAGGGTGTTCAATTTATTAACCCTGCTGCAACTCTGGCTGCTAGCACAGATTGAGATATTGGATGGTTACAGGAGAAACACTGACTCTGATGGTAAAAATTCCCCAACAATGTGCAGTTAATCAAATTACCAAAACCACTTGACATACATGAAACCTGGGCATTTATTGGCCCGTTTGGGTCTTTTGCCTGCTTTGCCCAGTTGGTAATCCAGCCCCTACCATCAGTATGTAATATATGCATCAATTATTTTTGACAGGCAAAAAAAGACCAAATCCATATTTTATTATTATTATTATTATTATTACTATTTTATGTGAATGCTGTCCCTGCCTCCACTTGCCCTTTTTTTTCTGAAAAAAAAAGAAATGAAAATGACGTTCATCTGCTCATCATGTCTTGTTTTGTTCAAACAAAAGTCCAAACAGCCAAAAATATTTGGCTTACAATGATATTTAAAAAAGAAAAGATTATATGCTTAACATATATGTATTAACTGTGATGGACTGGCGACCTGTCCAGGGTGTACCCCACCTTTCGCTCAATGTCAGCTGGGATAGGCTCCAGCCCCCCAGCGACCCTGTTCACAGGATAAGCGGTAGACGATAAGATGGATATATTTATTAATGACAAGTGACTAAAGCTATTAATTGTTTATCAAAATAGTTGCATATTATTCTTCTGTTGAACAACTAATCAGTAACTTGACTAATCATCTCAGCTCTAGTAATAATATATTAGACTCTAGTTATTTAAAAAAGTACAACCTGTCATAAAAGGAGTCTACATACAGTACAAGACCATTACACACATAGAACATGTAGCCATATTTTACCAACATCTTCTGCCACACTATCTCAATAAGAAGTACACCAATAGCATTAGTAGTACATCCTCTTTAAGGATGAAAGAACACGCCGTTTCAGAGATGAAAGACAGCTAAAAGCACAAAGCTTCTGGCAATCACCAGCTAATGAAAGACATATTTTGATCTCACATTTAAAAGATTGAAGATTGAAGCCCTAAATATGTCACTGAACTCTTCTGAACAAGCCAAAATAATCCCAGGTTTTGATTTAGTATCAATCACAGTGGGAAAAGCTCTTCACAGCGCCTCTGTCTTCTGGAAGGCTGACTGCTGACAAAATGAAGGTAATCAAGCCTTTACGTTGTCTTATCCTTTCATCGTGTGATCATTTGTGCCAGTGCAGGCTGATCTTCCACCACACCAGGCTTTCTTATACAGTATACAAATCTGATACTTGGGATCAAAGGCTCCGTCTTGGGATGGGTGCAGCACTTGACCCAGTAACTTACAGCATCACTGGGCCTATTGATAGACTAACCACTCGGTCCTCACTCCCAGAGCGTAAGATAGCTACGCTTTGTCACGTCTTTTGGCGTCTGCTACCGACGCACGTGGCACCCTTTAGCGCCATTGTTCAACACTAAAAGTACTACTCTAAATAACAGAAAAGTCCGAGTAAGGAGATGGCCGGGGTCGACGGGTGGGGCAAAAAAACATTCTTTCACCCAGGAGACCAGTGTTCGTTTCCCGTGTCAAACAAAAAGTAAACATTCATTCATTTTAGTGATGTTACATAACTTACATGACTTACATAAATAGCATTACTTACGTAATTTAAGTCACATAACTTATGTAGTTATTTTAACATGATCTTTTCCTAAACCTAACCAAAGTGTGATGTTTCACAAAGTTAACCACAAGTTTTACTTTGAAAGTCTAATAGGACATTGAATACTTATTGTTGCTAACTTGACCGTGGAGCACTACATGTAAAAAAAACAATGCCAAAGGGGTACCCAGGGCGTTATTAAGCTACACCAAGAGATCTTGACAAAGCGACCATAAACACTTTGCAGCAACTTACTGTGGACTTGGTTTTTAGGGACTAACAGGACACGTCGCCTATCCTCTACCTTATTTTTAAGATGTTGTGGTATGTCAGAGCAATTTGAAAAATGAAAGCAACAATAGCTCAGCTGTTGGGTACTGGGGAACTGTAGTGACACCTGAAAATAAATATATATGAGACCAATAACCAAGTGAAGAAATCTAGCAGCGAAAAAGAGTTTAGAGCTTTCTAAAATTATGGTGTTAACATGACATTTAAAAAAAAAACATTTGACTGCAGAGAAGCAAGAAGTACGCAGCTTCTTTCTGTGGCCTCGTTTTGGTTTTGTTTGTCAGTGATCCTGCCTGTCAAGCCAAGTGAGCTGAACTAATCATCCTCTCTGCATTAACTGAAAAAAATGAAGGAAAAATATCAATGTTTCCCACCAAAGTGAGGTATCCCTCAGACAGCTCAATAAACACATTAGGCCTGTTTCCAAGCCCTAATTTGGAATGACACACTAAAATACTCATTCATTCAGGCTTTTCCACTCATCTCAGGAGCACTGCTATACTTAGATCTGTCCTGAGTTTCAGTGATCCAGAGGATTACATGCTTTCATCTCCTTTTGCCTTAAACTGCTGCAGTGACCTGTTTGTTTGCCTTAACCAAAAAGAGAAGGCCTCCAGTGTGGTCAGAGTGCTGAAGCAAGGCTTTTACCGACAACAAAGAGAAGGGCCGAAGAGCTCCCTCTCCTCTCTGATGGCTGATGTTTGTAGTGATTATGTGCAAATGTTTTCCAGGCCGGGCTTCAGGTTATCTTGTTGATGATTTGACTGCTTCACAGGCTACACACTGACTGTGACTGTGTCCAGGCTAAAGACTAAAGGTGACTATCATGGCTCTCTGGCTTTGGGGAGACCTGCCTGAATAACTGAGACTGGCATTGTCTGTATCTTCTTCCATAAATATCTTCCAGCCGTGTATGTTTCCTTCATTTTCTTGCTTCCTAAAAAAGTACTTTAGAATCCGCTTGTTTTTACACATTAAACTTTGCTTAATTATTTTATGTCCTGTGTTTTTCCAAAAATATGTTGATTGTTTTGGTTTTTAAGTGTGCTGCTGTTTTTATTGTGCTCTAACATTACTGTTTGGAACCTTGTTTAAGTGATTAAGTGTTAATCACAGGCCACAACCAGAGAAAGTCCTCAGGGACTTTGGTGGAGCAGATTATTCATTTTTCCACCTTCAACTGGGGTCAGCACACAAAAGCTTCATCGGCTGTCGGAGTTTACAACAGCATTTCTGTTGCCAGGTACCTCGAATAGTGTCCACTACTGACATATTATAATTAGCTTTACATTTTAAGGGTCAGGGCCAGCCTGGGATTTGTATCCAGCCTGAAAAGCAGTGCAGCCTTTGAAGCTCATGGAAACAAAGTCTCCTATTGTAATTTGGAGAGTCGACCCTAGTGGTCACAAACAATATATCTGGGTACATGCAGGCACTGTTGGACAGGCTCAGTGTCAATGCCACCCAGTTTACAGTCAACCAACACAGAGTAGGTACATGAAGCAAATCAATTAATATTCCTGCTTTTCTGTAAGAAATTCTAAAAGAACTAGACTTTAAGACTTTTTACAAATTGCCAGTCTTCTGATAAATGTAGCACAAAACTGTTGTTAAAATAAAATTTTAATCTATATAACAAATTCACACTGGTCACTGCTGCCTGGCGAGGTGTACTGGGGGAAGAGGACTATGAGTAGCACACAAACCAATTCTTACAGTTGGAAGAAAAAAATACTAAGAGCTCTAATTAATTCATTACATGCCAGCCAGCCAGCAGGCTACTTCAGGCTCTTGGTCTTTTTAAAACATAAGTGATGGGCTGTTAGGCCGCACCAAGGTCACATCTGAGACAGTAAGGGCTGTTTGTGAGAACGCACTCAGGTCAGGTAATAGGGATGATGGATGCCAATGGTAAGCACATTTCTAAGGCACTTCCATGCATGCTGGTGTAACAGGAACTCCTCTGTGTTGTTCAATGAACAGGCACCACAGGCTAATTTTCCCAGTTGAGTCATTTTATTCTGATAATATACAAATAGTGCAGTTACTGGACTGTTCTTGAACATTCGACTGTTCTTGAACATTCACCTTTGGCCATGATTACACTGGATATATAAAAACACTTGTTACACCACACACAGCTTAGTAGTTGGCTAATTTAGCTAGCATCATAGCCTAAATGCTGCTGTTCTTAGAACAGATATGAATATGTAAATCGTCAACTGCACTTTGTCTTTGTCCATATTTAACCACTTCCAGGTGCATATAATATACATCAATATAAAGAACAAACAAAAAATAACAATCTCTTAATAAAATCTGTACAGTGTTATACAGATGACTTACACTTATACGGGTAAGTTAAACTGGGAAGAACGTGAGGTGCAACATTGTGTTAAGGACGACCGCACGCCTGTTCTGAAGTGACAGAACACAAAACCAAAGTATACAAATATACACTTAAAACTAATGGTTTAACCATGTTACACTGGGAAACTCTGGAGTCATAGAAAGTATAAATCAGTAGATCTCAACAAGGGGTCTAAAACAGGGCCACAGCTTTGAATTCTTTCCACAGCTGTAGTTGCACAGGAGAATAGTTCGGTTTCACTACCGTGCTTTTTGTTATTGTTCTATAAGAGCGACTCCTCTAAGTAAATCTTAAAAACTAAAGGTTTGTGGATGTACTAGGCCAATTTCTGTGTTTTATTGTCAGTCACAAAATACATTAATGTTGTTTTGTACTTTCAGAGGCATAAACCTGTTTCATCCTGTGTTAAAAGCTTCTTAATCAAAACGCTGCTTTACACATACAAAAAGTAAAATGATGTGGTACATTAAAAATTCATGAATAGGCCTACATATTTTGCCATTAAAATGGTCATCTAAAAACAAACATACAGACAAGTATGAACCTCCAAACAATTTGTCTTCTATTCTTTTTTATTTTATTTTATAAAACATGTCACAAAGCCTTCCTGTGTAAAAGGAAAGACTTTGGAATATTTCCCTGTGATTAACATTATAATCAACACTGTTGCTACACAACTGCCCAGATGTTACCCAGCCCACCCCCTGGCACTTCAAGCTGGTAAAATCCAAAACTGATTTGCTGTCCAGTCTGAACACACACATTCAGCAGCTGGATCTAACCCAGTCTGACTCTAATTACCATCCACTAAATACAGCAGCAAAGTCAACTACCTAAATGAATAATAGGTCAGACACAAGACAAAGCAACGAAGCCATGGTTGCTTTTCTGTTTAAGTGTAACATGCAGTTTTAAAAAACGGTGTTGATGTTATGTCTAACTGATGCTTTATGAGATGTGAAAATGTGAAATTGAACTCTACATCCTCGGATAAGACGCAGATTTTAGGATGGGAGAGGACCGAAATGTAGTCAGAAAAAGAGAGTTAAGAAATTCAGTCAGAACAGATCAGCATCACCACATTATACCCCGCTCCCTCTGCCTTGCTCTCTACCACTCTCTGTACCGAAACCACAATTACTGAAATAGAAAATTAAATCCCATTAATGTTTCAAGCTTTTTTTCAGAAGTATTACAGGCCAACTCACTGAGGCACAGTGTTTTCTTCAGTCACATCGTATGTTTACTATACCAGACAGCCTGCTGTGATATTACCGCAAGATTAAAAATCACCAAACCTGACCAGAAAACTTGGCCAATAATAAACACACATTTTAAAGGTAACGTTGTCTTCACACTCTAGGTTACTAAAGCCGTCCAAACTAACAAATAGGCAATTTCATCACGACGTAAGGTAAAAAGTAGGATGTAATATAATTACTTCCCAGAAATATCACTGTTTTTACACGATAACTTCCCAATAAGTTACGCTTTGCCCTCTGCTGCCTATGTTAAGACACCAGGAACGGTGGTCTGGCTCTCGAACTTCCACACAGGCTGCTATTAAGTAAGTTAGTGGAATAAAATCTAAGACGAACAACAGTACGAACAGCAGGCCTACAGGTTAGTGTTTGCAACAACTGCACCGAAAAGCGGCTGGAGAAAGCCTAATATGAAGTAAATTTGCAACTAACGTTAGCTCAGTGACAGAATTTGTTCTCACAGTTCAAACATGAAACAGCCTAACTTACCTCAGTGCCCGAGACCCTACCCCGACGCCCGTGTGCCAGTGTCAGGCTCCAAATGACTAAATTCAATTACGCATCTCCTACAAGAAGAGCTTCTAAACTACCAACACTCCCAGCACAGTAGCAACAACACAAACATAACAATTTAAAGACAAATATGTGCAGTTTTTCATGTGAAATGAACCCGCTGTGGCGACAGTAAAACAACGCAGGGCCGGTGAAACTTACCGCTTTGTGCCGAGGATGGAGCTTTGACATGAAGAACCAGCGGAGAGGGACCGCTGCTCTCTCTGTCTTCCCCTCTCTCCCGTCCTCACTCCGTCCGCTTCTGCCTCCCTCTCTCTCTCCCTCTCTATCTCGTGCAGCCCCTCTCTCCGCCAGCCCTCCGCTCCGAAACGGCTGCTGATTGGTCATTACAGTTCCTTCGGTGATTAAAGGAGCACACGCACGCTCACGCGCACAGGAAAACGCACTGTGTGCTCGATCTTAACCTTAATCTTAACACCAACCAACAGACGCATACCTATCAATTGTTACTGTCATAAGCCAAATTAGTGCTCTTTAAAGAAGAACTTGGTTATCTGAAGACCTTTCAGCCACAACAACATATTAATGACTTCTGATGGGCTTTAACAAGAAGAAACTGGCAGACTACAACCAATACCGACTTGCTCAAAAAAACAATAGGTCTACAGCTTAGTCCCCACATTATATGACAAAAATACCATAATCATAGGTGTCATTTACACTGGGAAACTTTGCACATTTCCCGATCTGTTTTTGACATGTAAGTAAGTAAGTAAACTTTATTTTATGTAGCACCTTTCTTAGACAAGAGTGGTCACAAAGTGTTTTACAGTAAAAATAAATAAATAAATAAATAAATAAATAAATAAAACTAAGAATAAACTATAAACAAAGTAAAATTAAAGCTGCAAGCATTGCTGGGCGGGTCTTCACAAATGTAGCGCGTCAAGGTGTGAGGAGGCCGCGCTGCAGAGTCTGCAGCTCTGCTCGTGCAGCTGTGAATTTGCTACGCGCTTCGGACACTGCACGGAGGTGTTATATGTCACTTCCTGTGTCCTCTTTGTGGCGCTGCAGAGCACTTGGCACTATGACTACAGGTGGATATTGGTGTGTAGATGTGTTCAGTGCGGGAAAGTTATGAAGCACGCAAAGTTTGGTACAGATTTGAGCATGTTAAATTACGATGACATCCTGTTTCACGACGAAGCAAGGAACATGCAAAGAACAAGAAACCTATTAAACATGTAAAATTTGGTACAGATCTGATCATGTAAAGTGAAGTTACAACAACTTCCTGTGTCATGGCTACGCGTATAACTTCGTCGCCACACCACCGCCACGCCGTTAAAGAAGAACTCCGGGCAATTTTTAAGTTAATCTTGATGGTTATACCTTTGTGAGTACTGTCTATAGAAAAAAAAAAACGAGCATTTCAGCGCGAGACTACAGCTCGCCGTATAAAACACTATTTAGGTGAATTTACGCAATGGCTATGTTGCTAAACGCATCGTGTTGTCATGTAAGAGCCCTATTCATGTTGGACACACATTTTAATTGCATTTTGTGTCTGTTAAGAGGCACAAAGACACTCTTTATGTAAATGCCCCCATAACTGCCGTTTTAGCTACGTGGGAGCTCTGGGCATTAGCTGTAGCAGCTCCGTGTTGCAAGCACCAATCCGGCTCGTTTTTTTTTCTATAGACAGAACTCACAAAGGTATAACGATCAAGATTAACTTAAAAATTGCCCGGAGTTCTCCTTTAACCAAAAACTCACAAGTTTTACCACATGGCATCATCAATGCGTTAAGGTATTTCTGGGACAGTTTTAAAGTTGACATGGCCAACCTGCTAGGAGGAGTCCATCATAATGTAAAACGTGTCATTTCCTGTTGCCAGCAGGTGGCGCTATGCTTTTGAGTTAATGTTTGCATATGGATGTGTTCAGGCTGGGACTGTCATTATCCATGTCAAATTTGGTACAGATGCGAGTATATACACTGAATCACAGCGAAAATTTGAAGATGATTAATTCTCAAGGAGGAGTTCGTTAAAGTATGCACCCTATAAATGGGTTAAAATTGCTCCATGGAAATGAGCTTGTCCAGCGCAGCGCACTGTGCTCACACACTTCAGAGCAAACTGTAAAATATAAGATTCTGTTACTGCATCGCCTATTTCTCGCCTCAAATGTTTTCAGAAACATATTTTAGTGTACTGTTTAGCTCAGTGTGCATATGTGGGTGGGAGATAAATTCAAAACAATATCACAAAAACTGGTTTTAAGTAATGTTGTTTGTGGTTCTCCCCCTCAAAAAACTTTTCACATGACGAACACAACGAAAGAAACAACAAATGTATACAGTTGCATATTTTTTATTCTTCAGTGTGCTATACAGTACAACACACCAAACAACAAAATATTCTGCTCCAGCATCCTGTATTTGGTCTGGTACAGGCCAGAGATTATCATCCTCCACCTCCTCCTCCTCTTCCTCCTCCTTCTCCCCTCCTCGTCCTCTCTGGTGTTCCATTGTTCCAAAACTGAATAAACTGACCGGCCCTTTTATCTATCTATTGAAGGTTCTGATTGGTTGTCAATTATGATTCTTTGTTCTTTCCACCTGGGTAGCTGTGTGCTAATTGAGCTCAAGCTTTGCTAACTTGAGTGAACAATATTGAATAGTTCTCTAAATGACCACATGGTACAAGCAACGAGAAAAGAAATGATTTGTGTGTAGAGTATATGGAGATGGGTGTGCTTTTTGAAAAATGGAGTTATGTTTTTGAAAAACTATAATAAATCCCTCGGGTTGGATGACCTTCCCACCAATTTTTACAGAGCCTTTGAAAGTATTGTGAGTCCTTTATTGCATGAGGTACAGTATACAGTTCTCCTTTTGACAATGGACTCTGCAATTATATCTTCCATTCACAAAAAACCAAAAAGATACCCTATTGTAGTGGTTTGGTGATTTTTGGCTTAAAATAACAATGTTATATGATTTAACTTTCCTAAGTTAACGTCTTGCATAACTTATGCAACTTAGGTTACCTAAATCACAAATAAAACTCTGGTTTCCTGCATGAAAGTCCTGTTTCTGTTCCACTTGTCCACCCCACCTCCTTATCAGGGACCAATCTAGCTTTATTACAAATTGTTATAGTTCTTATAACATTAGACGACTGTTCATCCAACAATCGCCTTTCTGTTAGATGCTGACAAAGCCTTTGTTTGTGTAACCAGACCAAAGTACATACTGCACGGTCCTGACCCGTACCGTCGTCCTCAGGTGGACACGTTGACAAGGAGCCTAAAACCCACGGGCACTAGCATCAGTCGCCAGTGTGTCCCTTAAGGCGTCGGGCAGTGAGGTTTACTCACTGACACTACCTGACTTCTGTTACACTCACCCCCCCAAAACCTCACTCCCATCTGGGTCACAGCAACAATGTAACCGGCCCTGGGTACATCCAGCACAGTCCTGACTCAAACCGACAAAATCCATAGGCACTAGCATCTGTCGCCAGTGCTCTCTAATATCTCCCTTTCAGATAGGAAGCTGCTGGGTTCAGCGCAAAATCGCAGTTAAAGCAATACTATGTAGTTTTCTCAACCTTCATAATATTTTTCCAAGACCCTTGAGATGGTACATCGACTTACAATAGACTTACAATAGGTTGAATGACAGCCTGTCGGTGTCTGTATCGCTTTTACTGGCACTACGTAACTTCGGGGTTCAGGTAGTAACCTGAGCACAAAAAGAACTACAAAATTCGCTTTATGGCATACCTCACTTCATCCACCAACCCCGCTTCCTCAAATTCTGACGTGAGAGCCCGTCTCTATGTTGTTGTCATGGCCGAAGCAGCAAGTGAAATGAAGAAGGCAAAAGTTTTGTCGGAGGAGACTAGAAAGCGAAAAAGGGAGAGTGACAAAATAAAAGGCCGGATGAGGATCAATATTGGTCCAGCTTTCGCTCGCTGGCGTGAGCTAAAGGAGGAGGAGGGGTGCCCGACCGATGCTGACCTGGCCGTCATGCTGTTGGACTAGCAAGTAACATATATTGCTTGCATACTATCTCTTGCTGGCATTCTCTTTCTGATTTGAGCATTGCAAATCGCAATTTTTTGAGCAAAAAGGTTTAGTCTACTAAACATGTAGAAAGTATGAAAGGAGGAAGATTAGTAATATTATCATTGTGTTCATAGATTTTGAGTTGTTGTATGTATAGTTGATTGTGTTGTTGGGATGAAGACATTTCGCACGCAACGCTGGCAGTCTGCCAAAGACCTGAGAACTCGCGAAAACTCAAGACGGTATCGCTTGTCAACGTGTGTCCCCTGGTGTAACCATAGGTGCGTTCGAGATGACTGTGACAGCGGCTGACTTTCGCCGACATCATAGTCTAACATGAGCTGCAGGTGACTGCAGGGCCGGGGAATAAAAACACCGCCGTCAAGTTGGACACATTCTACCAGCGTGAGCTTACTGTGAGCTGAAATCAATGACTGATCTCGCAGAATTTGCAAAGAAAAATCAAGCAAAAGTGTGATTCCAACTTTGAGCAGCCGGAGAAAAGCAACTGTGGCCGCTGGACTCGGCGCCTGCAACCACCTTGCTCCCCCAAGGTTTCAATGTCATGACAGGGTGACGTTTTGCAGCGCCGGCGAAAGTCGAACACAATTTCTAACCAGCATGCCTTATTTTAAGTCCAGCATGCATCATAGTCAAACGCACCTCATGACAGATGTTATGACAGTAGTTGAAGACAATACTGTTTCCCAACTGTAGAGGGACCCCGAGAGCAAAAGTTACATAGTGTTTCTTTAAAGTATTTTGAACTTTGACTGCGGCGTGCACTGCATTTTGTTCAATGCAACAACAAACCGCCCCGGTGCAAGCCATTGAAAATAATGTGTTTCATAATGCCTCTATTAAATCATAAAGGGCAATTGGGCTGTAAGCAGTTACAGAAATTTGGCAAACAAACCAACATCAAACAAAACATAGGATGGAAATGTAACCACTTAACATTCTGTTGAGAAATGGTAAAAGATCCTTGAGTATATCAAATTTATATTTTAACTCCAGTAGGTAATATTATATTTGTCAAGAAAAGTTTTGTAGAGTTTAAGCATGGACGATCTTTGATGACCTTTAGGCACGCAACAAAATGATCTAAGAACAAAGGTCCATTTACTAGGTTTTAGAGCTTTCAACTACATAACACAACACAAATTGAATTGAATAACACAATTGTCATTCAGCTTTCACTCACAATGTTCAGTTGGGTTCAGTTACATTGTCACTATCTGAAATGATGATGCCGAAGGTCAGAATGTCTGTATCTGGGCTCATGAGGACCACTATGTGCCTGTTATGGCACATCTTGAGAAACTGACTCTGGCCTCAAGCTTTTTGTAAACTGTCTGACACTTAGAATCTTCCTCTTCTTGGTGATGATGTTACACTGATTAGAAAACTAACAAATCACAGAAAAAAAAACAATACTGTGGCTCATACCATTTATATGTGTTGTCTATATTTTGATTAGAGTTCTATTTTTGCCATCCAGGCTTGCTAGTTGGCTCATTTGCACTATGAATAAGTGCTTCGATTCAACCACTGACATTACTTCTGCTTCATGAGCAGCTGGGTCTCCGAGAAATACTCAGAACACTAAAACAACACTGGTTCAAAGCAGTGCCTTTAGCAGTTTTTGGATTATTTTTGCTGGTATGGCAGCCAAGAATGCTCGACTTTTGTGGTGGATTCAGTAAAACATCCAATTCAACGCATTTTTTTCAGATGCTCAGTTAAAGGCTTTGGTTAAAAACAAGTCAAGGAAAAAATGGTATTCAACCACTGCAATGCATTCAACCTCTTCTGAAAGTTCTGACATAAATCTCTATCCATCTAAGTCTAAGTCTCTCTCTATCCATCACAGATAACATGACTGCAGCATTAACCTCAGCAGAACTATCTACTGTGACCAAGGTGTTCCATTCACAGCAACACATTTGGGAGCTCTTAGATTGACCAACCAGACGTGGTGATTCAATCTAAGAGCTCCGATACACTTTTAGGGTGTACTCACAGGTCCCCAGGCCCGGTTGCCTTGTACCGTGCCCAAGCACAATTGCCCCCCCACCAACTCCCCCACTGGCCTGGGCTCACATTATGGGCGGCTGTGGCTCAGGAGATAGAGCGGGTTGCCCGTTAATCAGAAGGTCCGGCTCCCCAGGCTGCGTGTCGAAGTGTCCTTGGGCAAGACACTGAACCCTGAATTGAATTGAATGAATATGTGTGAATGTTAGTTTCTGTTTGAGCACTTAGGCTCAGTGTGTGAATGTGTTTGTGAATGGTGAATACAGATGTAGTGTAAAAGCGCATTGCGTGGTGGAAAAGACTAGAAAGTCTATACAAATACGGAGCATTTACGGAGCAACTATCGGGAGCATGTTTACGTCATTACTCCGGTGTTTCCCATAGATTGATTTCTTTGATTTACTACAATATAAACGCCGACCATATATTGATTTTTGTTGGCCTGGCCCTGGCTACTTAAAATCATATTTGATCGCAGAGCTGCGTGAAGAGGACATATTCACTCAGCACCTCATTCGCTCGCTCCCTCCCTCTCTCTCTCTCTCATAAACACCCTCACAACATAAACCTGTCAATGTCAGAGACCACCTTAAAAAAGTTATTAGCAAGCATGCAGGGCCTAAGCCGTAGCTATGTTAACGTTAGATCGCGGCTGGGTTGTCGAGGTTAGCACCCCCAAAATGTGTTTGTGTGTTCAATGACAACAAATCAAGGATGGAAAATACATGACATTATTGCATCATTTCATTTTCTAGAGCATGTGCTGTTTGCACGCTGTGGGCGGTACAGTTTATGGGCGGCAAACAGACATTTGTGATTGGATGACCACGTCTTCTGCAGAAAGTGCATCATCATGTCTAGAAATGATGCTTCATAACCCCTATACAGATGTCTGGGGCATCCTGGTGTCCAGGTGTGACAGCTGACACCATTAGGATGTGTGAACCTAACAACAACGAACAGGAACTTCTGATCATACAGAAGGAGGGAAAACAAAGATGAATGATGGAGCGTTCATGGAAACATTCAGAAAAGCACTTAAAGTTCAAATCTGACTAATTTCTTTCAGCAATAGTGGGTTTTATGTGTGGAGAAGGGGGGGCGGCCGACTCAGAGCCCACTCAGAGTCTCATAGAGGTGCCCATAAAATTACACACTGTTTTGGCTGATTTACAACACTCACTAAGGGATTCTGTAAGGCAAAAATAAAAGAAAATAGATGTAATATCATTCAGTGGGTTAAGAACCTGCCATTTCCTTGTACCTTTATATTTTGGTGGCATTGTGGTTTTGCTGCTTTGCGGCCATACATTACTGCATTAATATTTTTAAAGTGATATTAGGAATTATTGCTGGAATTTGGTATTTTAAGTACGAAACTGGTTTCAGCTCATTGTAAGTTAGTTAGTCCTTACAGGGATATCATAGGGATAGGAATACTGGGTTTAAAATGATAATCTGTGAATTTTTTTTTTTATTCACTAGGCATCATGTTGGTTATTTTTATACTGGGTCTATGAACAATATTACTAATACATTTCTCAGTGACTGTGGAAGAGGGCCCATAAACAAACCTTTGCCCTACTTCTATCAGTAGGCCCTGATTATTAGAGATATATTCAAAATATTGTATAACCAGTCTCTTTGGGTTTGATCATCATAATAAAAGCTTGTTTCCCCAGACGTACTTAAAGTATTTGTCATAGCTTAAGTTTTCGGGAATTCACTGCTTTCAGATCTGAAAGGCTTACATCGACTGCACATGTAATTTATGTTGTACAAAAATAGGATATTTCTTCTTTACTTGTACATTAATGTTACAAGCTACTGTATATTGATTTCAGAGTTGACTAACCTTAGAAACTTTGGATACTGCTGAGCAATTCTAAACAGTTATAAACTAGGAGTACTTTCACCTTTGAGTCAAAGGCTTTTCCAGGAATGAGTTAAAAGTCACAGTGAAGGAAAACCAGGAGAAAACTCCAGGCGTAAGGAAAAATCATCCTTATTTATTTTGTAAAGCCAGGGATGTGTATTTTTATATCATGTTCTTTTTCAAACATCATAAAGAAATGTCAGGCTTTGAGTGGCTTTACAATATAATCATGTCACATGTACTTGAGAATTAAAGCCAGCCACCAACAATGGCCACAAATATCACAGGACATAAACATTTTACATAAGATGCATTGAAAATTACTATTGTTTTTTCACTAATTCAGTCTGTCTGTGAATATTTGAGAGGATTCTCTCAGGCTTAGCGCAGGAATCTCTAATCCGCCTTAAATCAGTTACACCATATTGGCTGACTGGATCTGGCAGTGCTGTTTACTGTGCCTTGCCAAGACAAAGTGAAAAACTGGAGCTCTGACTGAAGAATGGAAGCATGGAAATTTGCCTTTCATTTAGGCTTTTTCTGTGGCTGTATAAACACGGGGGTGGACATTTTCACAGCACATTGGCACATTTTCAGTAAATCTTTTTTGTGACCATCGATACCTATTTTTATTCATTGATTTGCCCCCTTGAAGACACTTCTAACCCATTAAATGTTGAAATTTGGAAAAGGGGCTAAAGAGATGAAACAATTCAGAGATCGTTTGTACTGTGATCTGCTCTTTATTTCCAACTTCCACCTGGCATTAACATGATATGTGGATCTACTCATCTTGATCTTAACTTTCGTGATTGTCTGTTTCAAACCCACAAAATTAGTTGTTCTGCAATAAACTTTGTCTTGTTGTTAGCTAGCTAGTTAGCTAATATTTGCTGTAATTACATGTGCCACATTATAGCATAGCAGCAAGTGGATGAAGCATTAGATAATAATGTCCATCTGTCCTTTCATATAGAAAGACTGCTTAACATCAACACCTTTCAAGTTTGACCCCAAGATGTTAAACAGACACGAGCCAGCAGAGGAACAGGTGACTCATACAACTATGGCTTAAGTTAAACTGAAAAAGTGAAATAAGTAATGGAGCATGTCTTTATTTACCCAAAATATAAAAAAAGAATGTATGAGATGATTTTGGAGATGTTCCTAAATAATAGAAGATTAGTTTGTGAGATAGGACATCAGACCATCTGTTTTTAATTAACCTGCTGCAGAAATGCAGCGGTTTAGTTTGCATTAGTGTCTTACAGTAAAGTGAACACAAAATAGTTATGTAACTGTTTATCTGAACAACATAAAACTTTAGTTCCAATAGTTTGAATAAGAAGTCAGAGTCAATGAGTGCGTGAGTAAACAGATGAATGTAAGTTTGAATGAGTGGCTGGGTGAGCGAGTGGGTGGTTGTGTGTGTAAAAGATAAAATCTCACTTGAAGTCACTGAGCTTCATGATGAGTGTGCTGACATGTCAAGTCACTGATGTTCCCACTCTTCAAGCTTTGCACCTTCTCGTGGCTTGCTTTCATGCTCCTCTCAGGATTGATGTCACCGCAGGTTCTGAAAAACAACACAGAATGAGAACAATATTCGTCTCCCAGGTGACATCAATCGGTGAATGTGATAAATACTATATCAAGTAAGAGCCTGTTCAGAACAAAGAAGTGGTTCAGAATATTGAACCATTTGATTTTGCATTTCACTAAGTAAATATATGAATTCACATCAGTGATCAAGTTAAAAAGACGATTGTGATGGAAAGGAAACCAGCCCATAATAATATTAGTAGAAGCAGCAGTAGTTTATAAGTTGCTGTTCTTGCGTCAGAGGCACCAGTGGTTATTATCAGGTTATTAGACAATGGCGACATATGAAGAAAAGTTAATCAAATCAAGCTGTGTAATACACTGTGTGAAAAGGCTCCTACCTGTGAATGAATTCCAGCGTGCTCTCTGCATCATGCTGATAGGCTGAAATTGTATGAGAAGTCTACAGCAAGTCCAAACACAGAAGACGTTCCTTCACACTGTTTTTTTTTACCTTAGAAACATAACAGTTAATAAAAATAATGTAAGCAGTAATCAGATTGTTTGTATGACACAGTTACTTCAAATTAGTTTTGCCAATATGAAAAAGAACATGTTTGACCAGTAGTATTTCTCCAATAAGATAATACAACAGTTGTACTAAAAGACTACAAGATATGTAAAAGTCAAAAGGATAAAACAAACTTCCTAACAGAATAACAATAACTCCCTTTTTGTTTGGTTATGTTGCTTTTTTGCTTATTATGGTAAAAATGACCCCTAATGAGGACTTTTCATCCCTTCCCGGGAGAGTGAACAAACACTCACGTCATGTGACAAACTGTCGTTCAGACTTGGACTCTAACGACCATAACTGTTGTGTAACTGTAACAAACCAGTGGTATCCATCCCTGCTTGTCAGAACTGAATACGTCTTGGATGAGAGGCAAAACATCTTCAAGCATCTTCATCCAAGTCCAGTTGCCCTTGATTTAACCCTCCTTGGATAACCTGGATGACTGAGAATCAGCACATACATCTTATGCTGGCTGCACGCTAGAGGATAATTGGACAGATTTTGGGTGCAATTTGTCCTTCCCAAAAATCGCAGAGGCATTCCCAAGCTGAGGCTTGTTGCAACAATTATCGGCCCGAGTCGATCCTGTAGTGTGAGGGGTTTACAGTCATAATCCTAAATTCACCGACTGGATCAAAGGCACAACCATTTTTAAAATTGTAAATATCAAATATGTTTTACATGTACAATTCGAAATCGGGGAGTCTCTGATTAGAAACCCTGAACAGCAAATGAGAGTGAGCCAGGAAGCCTCACCAACGTGTTCCGTATATTCTCAAAGTGTAAAATGTATAAACCTGCTTATTCCCTCTTCTCATCCTCGTGTTCATCCACAACTTTATTCTCTTTTTTGTTTTTCTGTGCCAAACATAGCACACACAAGTTCAACAAGCTTACAACAATGACGACAGTATGCCCAATGTTCGTTTATGTCTCAAGTCACAGGAGTTTCTGTGAGATCCTCAGTCCCCGAAACTATGAAGTGTCTAGTCTAGTTTATACTGTGTGATCATAAACTTTAGTTGCCACAGTCACAGAAAAATAGTTTTGCTGGATATCATGTACAATGTGTTAAACATGAGTAGCTAACCTTAGCCTAGCTAGACATGTCTGAGTGAACAAATGCACTGCCAGTCAAGCTTTATGCTAAGATGGCTAACATTAGCTGTTGTACATGCCATTTTTAAAAAGGAGACAGCGATAAAATCCGTAACCTTGCCAACGGTAAATATAATCATTAAATCATGCCATACTACAATTAAAACTAAACTCAGAGTTTCAGATCGGTTGAACCTGATGGAAGCGCGTGTATGGGGATAAGAAAAACACTTCATCAGTGGAGCTCAGATGCTAACATTCACCATTTCAATGCGTAAATAAAAAGCAGAGCCTCCATTTGAATCCAGTGGAGCTATAAATATAAATGCATGCCAATGCAGACCACGACATTTATCTCAAAAACAGGAGTGCAGGAAGGAGTCAACAAATTAACAGTTTTACATTTATTCAGCGTAATCCACTCATTCATCACCATAATGCCAGACTTGAATTTCCTTAATGAATGATAAAGTGCTGAAGTCATTCTGTATTTTACATTCACTTTCTAAATGTATTTATTCACCTAGGAAACTAAGCTATTCTCAGCTATAATATACATTCATTTATGTCCTCAGGTAAAGATACCAATGATGGTTGTTGAGACTTGGCCTTGGGTGGCTCTAACGACAATAACGTTCCCACGGAGGTTAAATAGCCGAGATTCCCTACTAGTCACTTAGAACTAAAGAAGTCTCTTGGATGCGGGACGAAATGTCTTTGAGTATCGACAACCAAGTCTAGTTACACTTGATTAGAACTTTTCTTGAAATAACCATCTGGTTTCTTCAACTTTAACTCAGGAGCAAAAATCAGCCTTTAAACTTTAGAGAAATAATGATATGATATTTATCGTGATTTTTGATATCAACTGATTTTATAAATAAATTATAAATAAATTTTTTATTGTGATAACATGTTTGCTCATATCCCCGAGCCCTAAAACTACCAAGTATAAAAGGTCATGTACTGGTGTGTTTGTGCCCCCAATCCCCATTGCTGCCCCCCTGTCTGGCCCGGTGAAAAATCATTAAATAATTAATTAAATAATAAAACAGGCAAAGGAGTATATTAAAATTCTCATGTAAAGTAAAATCCATCTGGCACAACATGGTGTCCAGTTCCTCATACCAGGGTGCGGGGCAGGACAGGTTAAAATAAATGAAAAAATACATGTTCATTTATTTGTATATAGTACACATCAGTAGTCTTAATGGGCTTTGTAGTTTAAATGAACAGGGCCTTGTTTCAAACCCTGAACCTAACCCTGAGCTCTGAGCTGATTAAGCCTGAGATGGGAAACTCTCAGATCAGAATGAGTTCTATTAGCTCTGAGTGTGTTCGACCTGAAGGAAGCGTGTGAGTGGGAAATAAAAAAAAGCCTCATCAATAGAGCTTTGATACTAAAAATCACCACGGCAACGATAAAAAAATAGAGCAGAGCCTCCATTTTGATCCAGTGTTTCTATAAATGTAAATAAGTGCCAATGTGGAACACGACATTCATCTGAAAAAACAGGAGTAGAGGAAGGAGTCAATAAATTTGCAGTGCTACATTTTATTCAGAGTAGCCCACTCATTCTTGAATTTTTGAATGAATGATAAAGTGCTGGAATACTTCTGCATGTGACATTTTAAATATATTTATTCATCTGTAACTGACAGGGACAAAATGGCAATAACTGAAGATGAAAATGTGGATCAAACAGACAGACAGACTTTCTGACTCTGACTTTGTCTCCATAATTATAAAAGACAATAGGGGAATTAACAGATCCTGAAAGAAAGTATAGTTTGTGGTCATTTTGTTGTTCAGACCTCCAATGAACGCTGATTTTTAACTAGACAGTAATTCAAAAGCAAAGCAAATCTAAAACTTGAGATTTATATACTTGAGTGTAGTCTGTAATCTGTCTTCACTCAGGAATGAAACTCCCGTGATGTTGTGATGTATCAGATCAGTCCGATCAGTCCAATCAATAACTGATAAATGGGGTGTGTCTGGCAGTAAAAGACCTCTGTGAAGGCTATTCTCGTGGATCCTCGCTCATGGCTCCTCAGAGCAGAGATTTTGGACGTCCTGCAAGATGACGGGACCAGAATGACCTACGGTTCAAGTGAGGAAATATCAAAAAAGAAACTTAGGATGTAAACCACTGGTGTAACAGTTGTAGAAATATTTGTCTAGATCAAAGTGATGGACCAACCTAATGACAGATATCTCTAAAGCTACACTTCTTCAAGAGACCAAGAAAGCCAAAACTGAATTGGGCAAGATATCTAATCAATGATACAATTTGCAAAGTGAAACTGATTGGAAAAGGACAAGGCAGTTCAAGTCAGCTTATGTTGTGAATAATAATCAGAAACTGGGACTGTACAAGTCTGACGGCTTGGTGGTAGTCTTTTTAAATGCCTACAGCTTCCTGTGGATGAAGTGTTGTAGAGCTGCATGGAGTCGGTGATTTGGCCTAAATCAAGAAACAGCTGAAAATGTCTTGAAAGTTTAATATCCTTTTGAAGGCTTCACATGTAAGATGATGTAAACACAGAGACTGATTTTATGTCAAATACAGGCAGTTTGAGTTCCTTTGATGTTACTCATCTGCTGAATGTACAGAACACACAGCAGCAAGGTTTTTGATGATTACTGCAACAAGGAAGGACTCACCAAGCTCCTTACTGATATGTATTTACGGGGAGTTTGGGAGGGGGGTACTCAAATAAAATCCTGCTTAGGGCGCCAAAAGGCTTGTGCTGTCCCTGTAACAGCATATTTATGTAGAAAATGTTGGATTGTGATACAAAGACTTTCATCAGGTCTTTAGTCTGTGTGTCAGCATCAGTCAGCATGTTGAGAGCCTACTCAGGCTTTGGCTTAGTCAACAGCAGTCTGTAAACAACCGCGACCAGACACTTGCTGCATGTCCACACACACACACATACATGCACGCACGCACACACACACGCACGCTCACACACACACACGCTTATGGATACATGGCATTATGCACACGTGTCACATGCACACACAGAGATAAAAACATGCAGTATATACATAGACAAAATGCATCCCCCACTTTCTCATACACATTACAGAAACACACACAAATCCACACTTCAGTTCATGAGGCCATGGGAGAGGAAGAAATAAGAAACTCCTTTGTGTTGTACTTCAAGCCCCCATCTCTATTTCTCCTGAGAAAAGGCAAAAATACACACAGATGTTTGAATGACACAACAGGATATATTTAATGTCTTACCCTTTAAACTGCTTTTCTCAAAGGAAATGCACATTTGCAGCGTTCACTTCCAATTCCATAATTCAAATGACATGCTAATTTCATCCAACTGTTAATTAGCAATATTTTCTTTGTCCATGTACCAATGGTCTCAAAGAGACACCTCGTGGACACAAAGGCCCCTAGTTTGAGGGTGGTAAACGTCACAAGTCATTCCATCCAGTTAATACCCCTTTCAGTCTGCAGAGCAGTGACCCGTGGGAAGCCCATGTTTGCCTTTGGTCTGAATGGTTCAACATGCCCTGGCTTTGTGACCCTGCAGCTGACCAGGGTTTAATGAAGCTCTGACACTGCTGTGGTACCAAAGGGTGTACGCGGCTTCTGTTATTATTAAGGTCATTAAAGCGTTGTATAATTAGGAAGTTCAACATGTACTTACACATATAGATATACAAAATACAAGCAGTAGAGAGTATATATACAGTTTGTGGAAAGTGAAGTCTATATAAAGTATAATGGCACAAAGAGCAGATTAGGTTTAACATGTGCAATGATGATCACACAACACCTCATGAGACAGTAGTCCTTTAAAGGCTGAGCGAGGAATAAGACTGAAGTTTCAATGGTTTTTGTAATTCAAATAACACAGACACTTAAAGAAGTTGAATTATGCTTTTTGGCTTTTTCACTCTCTTTAATTGAGTTATATACCTTTTGTGCACGTAAAAGGCTTGAAAATTAAAAAAGCCCAAAGTCCAGCCCAAAGGGAGTTCCCATCTCCCACAGAAAACTCTGCTCTGAACTGCTTGAAAACAGTCCAGCTGTTTCCCTTTCATCCCGGATATGTCGGCGGCCTATTGGCTAAACTCAAGGCTGTCCACAAACCAGTGGGTGACGTCACAATGATTATGTCTACTTCTTATATACAGTATATGCTCTTTAACACTATCATCTTCCTGGAACAACTCACCTCTCAGCTTGCTTGGGCAAATTGGTATTTATAGACTCACTTTCACATTGTGCACAGTTGGAAGTGTATGTAGTTAGTTGTAGTAGATGAAAATTAGGCTTGCTGACTGTGGTAACCTCATGTGGATTGCTCATGCATTCAAGAATTGGATAAAATGTTTTCACCCTCATGTTCAATGAAATGATAATATGTGTAAACTGTTCCTCCATGCGTGCATTACAACCACTCTGAGAACTAGTGTGTACAACCTTATCATGAGAATATATGTACACTGTAACTCAACAACATTCATGCACACTGCACACCACAGAACTGGAATGAATGTGGGCGTGTGAATGAGGTTATGCCATTAAATCTGTAGAGACAAAAAAATCAATGCAAACTCAGTATAATCTTGTGTACATTTTAGGCCAACTCCATATTCCCGCCTCACTTAAAATCACATACAGTTATGTCAGTACCATTCTATTCTGTGCCCACCAGTGAGACATCCAGAAACACACCCACCCTGATTCTTAAGCCCTCGTAAAGCCTGAGCCATCAAAACAGGCTCTCTGCTGGGGTATAATAGCTCCCTGTCTCTTCTTCCTGTTTTACAGTTTTCCTCTGTCCATCTCTGCTGTGTGTGTGTGTGTGTGTGTGTGTGTGTGTGTGTGTGTGTGTGTGTGTGTGTGTGTGTGCGCGCAGGGTGGGGTGGGGGGTCAGAGACAGATTAGAGACCCCCTTCTGCCTCCACAGATGGACGCCTCCCATCCCCCGCCATTAAATTCCTCTCAGATCACACACACACACACACACACACTCACACACACTCTTTTTTACCATATAGTGTGCTGTAAACCAGTGGAGCTGGGTGGTTAGTAATAGGGCCAGCTAGAATTTATTTAACATTTAATTTATGTCATTTGTATTGTTTATTTTCCATTTATCTGACTATAGAATATCTATCTATCTGTTAAAATCAGAATCAAGTTTATAACCAAGTAGTTTTTTTCACATACAAGAAATTTGCTTTGGTATATTGGTACATAACATAGTAAGTAGAATATATAAAGATAAAACAAGTACTGCAGATCAAAAGGCATACATAAAAAATAGACCATATAAAGATATGATAATAAATAAATATGTTCACTATGACTGCTGTTTAAATGAAAGAGCTCTGCAGTTTGTGTAGGGATGTGCAAAATACTGACCAAGCATTGTGCAAAAGTCTAACGTAATACGTAAGGAGGTAGAGTCTGGGTCAGTGGGGGTCCCAGGCCTTGTATGTGAGGCCAACTGCAGATGGGAAGAAAGTGTTCTTGTTTCTTTCAGAAAGCCTGACAAAGTGTTGGTGTTTGACACAATAGGTACCATTCAGCGTCCGCATGAAACAGCCTGGGCATGTCCGTATGAGATGCCTGGGGCTTTCATGGAGTAGACCGAAACCGCAATTCTAGGTTTGTAGTGTGAGTAGCTAGCTAGCTAACTATGATGTCTTAAAGGTGTTGACAGCAACATAGAGCCTCCCCGATTGTATGCATGTCGATCGGTTAACCCCAGCTGTAGGCTTAACCTTACTGGTAAATTCACTAGCAAACTGGAGCGTTTCATACAGATAACCATGGGTACCCCGTGTGAAATAACTGCATTTTATCAGGCTTTCAGATAGAGTAGGTATTTGACACCCTGAGATGTGAATGTGTTGGTCCTCCATGTACAGAAAGAAGATGGCATTTTCTCCTTTCCTTTGGTAAAAGATGGTCCCTATGCTGAAGGAGATAAGAAAAGAAACATTGAAGTCCCTTAGCATTTAGATAATTCAACGAGCTCTTATCATGGCTGCCACTTAAATACTTCCAGGTCATTCACTCAGTTAGGAAACTTCCTAAGCAGACCAAACTATTTGACTGCAACCCCAGCTTCACACACTGTCTTCTGTCAGACAGACAAGAGTTATGATTTTGAAAAGAGAGCTGAAATCTACAAACAGGATCCTGGCATAGGTTCCTGAGGAATCCAGGAGGATGAAGCAAAGGACCATGTTTTCTGCGTCATTTACAGACCTGTTGGCTCTCTAGGCAAATTGCAGGGGGGACAGGAATGCGTCTGTGATGAATCTGAGGTGGAAAAACACAATGCGCTCAGAAGACTTCATTACCACACAGGTAATGGCGATAGAGCTGTAGTCATTAAGTCCTGTGGCCCTTTTTTGGTGATGCTGGTGACTTGATGCAGGCTGGTACATCATACATGTTTTCAGTGACATGTTTAAAATGTCTGTGAACACTGGACACAGCTGATCAGCACAGTGCCTTAGGGAGGAAGGATAGACACAGTCTTGCCCACCTGCTATGCAGGGGGTCCTGCCTCTTGAACAGTTAGATAATGTGCCTCTCCAGGATGGAGAGAGTTATCATTGTGGTGTGGAGGAAGGGCCCTCTGAAAAGGGAAATTGTAGAAAGGCCTAGGGCTCTACTGGGATGTGGGAAGTGGAGCTGGTGGACTGGAGCTGGTGGATGGAGTCATCGGGGGTCTGTCAGAACCGTCCCATTGTCTTCCAAAGTGACAGTAGATCTCATTCAGTTTGTTAGCCAGACATATGTTGTTAATGGAGTGGGGAATTTATTTTTGAAGTTTAGAAGCAGAGTCAATGGCTGGTATTGTAGCCTCTCAGCGTACTGTTGTTTAGGTTCTCTCATCACCTCCGCCTTGCTAATCCTGTACATTGAATTTTTACCACACATATATAGTGTTATACGTGGTAAAAATTGAATACATCTGGCTTTGTGGATGTCATTGCTCAAGATACACAATTTTAGTGAATTATCAGTTTGCATGTTATAAGATCATAGTATAATAGGCACCAATACAATAACTCATCCAGATTAATGAGCTAATATAAGTCCAAAAGTTAGCTAAGTTAGTAAATAAGTGAGAATTTTCTCAGTCTGTCAAGTTAGGTTTGCCAGGGCAATGGAGATTGAACCCAAACACAGAAAGGATAGGCAGTCTGGTAAAGTTCAAAAATTTACTGAGGCATAGATGAGCTTAGGGAGGTTAGGTGCAGGCAGGCAGCTACACATGCAGGCAGACAGGAAATGAATAGCCAGATAAGGTGGCAACACAAAGCAGAAAACACACAAGCCAACTATCCACATGGACATTAGGTATTGGCAAACAGGATGGACTGACAATAAACATGGGAAGTGAAATGGTATATGTGCTAATTGGCTGGTGAGGGAAGTAGTTGCAGGTGAGGAGTGAGTGAAGTAGGCCAGGTGTGGAATATAGCCCCAGTGATGTTGCAATGCATGAGTCCGATCAGCTGCAGTGTCCAGTCAATAAGTTCTGGTTCAAGCAAGGACAGAGAAAAAGGAGATGTTTGCCTGATTTTTTCATTCTCATTTTGATTTCTCTCTTAAAGGAGAACTGAACCGAACCGGTATGGTGCTTGCAACACGGAGCTGCTACAGCTAATGCCCAGAGCTCCCACGTAGCTAAAACGGCAGTTATAGGGGCATTTACATAAAGAGTGTCTTTGTGCCTCTTCACAAAATGCAATTAAAATGTCGGTCCAACATTAACAGGGCTCTTACATGACAGCAAGATGTGTTTAGAAACGTAGCCATTGTTTAAATTCACCTAAATAGTGTTTTAGACGGCGAGCTGTAGTCTCGTACTGAAGTCCCGTGGGAACTCAGTTGTTAATTTATTTATAAATGAAGTCATTGTAAATGAAATATTTATTAATAAAATCTGTGATTTGTATATTTTTTTGTGGCCTGAGTACAATGTATTGACTGCATATTTAATTTGTCTAATCCTGTGTTCTGTGACTGTTTAGCTAAAAGCTTCATATTTGTGGAATGTAACTTTAATAAATACCTGTAGTTTTGACAAAAATTTTGAAATCCATGTCTGTTCCAGTACGATGTGTGTTGAGAAGTAGAGCCTGAAACATGACATAAATAAAAATCCCAGTCTTTTATTGCATCATTGTTTATCGCATGCTACTGTTATTACAGTTGCTTACATTCTGACCAATAATTTCATCATTTTATCTTGTATTTAGTATGTTTTGGCATTGAAATGACCGTTTAATATCTGGGCTTTAGCCATTACTCTTTGGGCAGTCAGCTCTGTCAAGGACAGGCAGTCTTTTTCCATCAGAAGCCAAGATGTGGTTTTGACACTGCATACCATCCATGGCACATTTCTCAAAAAAATAAAAAAAAATAATAATAATAATGAAAATCCAATTATGCTTGTCACCAAACACAGAGATGTCTGCTACCATCTCCATGACTGCCAAGTCATATTATTCACATGACGAGGAATATCACAGCGGAACTGAGGAGAATCCTCCCTCTTTGTCTTCCTAGTCCATCTTTGAAAAATCATCTTGCTCAGACAAGTGTGATACAGAGAATTGGATTTATGCCGTGTAATATTAATTAAATGCACCCCTGAAATTCATGAGAACTATAGATGAAACATGAGAATGTGTTGGACTGTGGCCAATGTAGTTAAGAGTTTGTCTAATGTGGGCACTTTCAGGTGTACAGCCTTAATCCAGTATTTGTGTGTTTGTGAGTCTGCAGGGGGGTCAATCCTCTATTCAGACCCCACTATAAACCCCTACCTTCTTTTCTCTTTTCCTTCCTGCTTTCACCACAAGAGCTTTTCCCCTTTGTCACCCCTCTGTGAAGCCCTGCAGTCGTCCCTCTCCCCAGAAGCCTCGCTCTCCTGCTGACAGTGCCCCTCCTTTTACCCCTGTCTTTCCATTCTTTGGTTGATGTTTCACTTGGCAGACAGGAGAGAGACATCAGTCCCAGACTAATGTTGTTGAATCATTGCAGATAAATGCAATGTGAATCAGCTGTGTATTTGCTGTCTTGAACACATTTCTCCTGCGAACAAATGACTTGAATCACTCACAGCTGACCGAGGACTCAACTGAACTGAGAAATGTACGGATCATTTCAGGAAGTGATTTAGGGCAGTTAGTTCACCCAGAACATTCACTCTTTTGAACGAAACAAACAACACAGCACTGTTACTACCAGGACCACCAAGTGAGTGAATAAATGTATTTTAAATGAGTCTGATTCACTTTGATTCACTTACTGGTCACTCTGACAAAGCTCCCAGGCTTGCTCCTGGTGGTCATGTTATTCTCAACTATGTATGTAAGGTTAAACAAGGCTAATGCCCTGCTCATGCTGAACTCATATAATCTGGGAAAGTCCAGTGATTCATAATCACTTGATTACAGCCAGTTCAACCACTTTTGGATTATTTTAATCTATTCCATTAGAGACTTTAAGAATTTAAGAGGCTAGAGGCATTGTCCCCATTCCATACCACGTACTAATAATGAGCAAAATGACAAAATGAGTGAAAAAACTCACCATGCATAACAAAACTATGAATCCACCTTAACAGTAATTCACTAGGAAAGTGCACTTGCATGGATGTGATCTGCCTACAAATCTTGTTTCCTGTTGACATTGCACTGTGTTGCAGCAAGGTAGGCCTGGGCAACATCCTAATATAGGTAAGGCCCCCCGACTTGGCAGCCATCTTGATAACGCCTCCAGGAGGTTATTTCGGACAAACAAGGCCAGGCCAAGTGAATGGTTAGAGAGCCACAACTGCACACTGAAAATTTTTTTTCTTCCAGGATGTACTTCCATAGCCCGGGCTAAAATACATTTGCCAGCAAAATATAAATAGCTTAATAAGTCATCAAAAAGTAAGTGATTAAAAAAGAAAATTATTAAGAATGTCTTTTGTCTGGAAATTTTTATAAAAAGGATAAAGTGTTTAATCAAGGTTTCAAAATGTTAAACAGGTTAAATGTTCATATGAGAGTGTATAGTTTGCATGATGTATACAGGAGACAGCGTGTTTTAGGTATGACAACCTAAGTTGATGAGCAGGTTGACATGTCAGTTGTTTTTTTTCTATACCTTGATTGGAATGTATACGGTTGACAACAAATCCAAGTTCACTCCCAAGTAAAGGGGTGGGACATCAGAGAACAGGGGCCTGTACCACAAAGCAGGTTCAACATACCCAGGATACCAAACATAAGGTCAAACATAAAAGCAGCCTGTAAAACAGTATGTAGAGAGATGATTGGTCAGTAGGCGGTGCTTTCATAGACTTAATCTCTTATCTGGACCATAACCTGCTCCAGAGCAGGTTAGCCGTGCAACATAAGTTAGCATGACTTGTTCATGTTTATTTGTGTGGTGACTGAATGTTACTGTAGCAGGAAAAAATGAGTCATGTGCTAAATGCGGTTAGCCGTTAGCATTTGGCTCATAGTCTTTATGTCTGTTGTTGTACTGTCAGCTGTGTAAAGCAGTTACTACCAGTTATTGTATACTCTTCATGAAATAGCATATGGAGTTGTTGTTTAGTCGTTTTATATGATTCAGGGAGACACTGTGGCTGAGGATGGGAAAGTTCCTGTTGCCCACAACAGAGTACTGTTTTCCCCTTCTGGTGTGCTATGATAGAGTGCTGTCTTCTTTTTCCTACACTGTGTTTCTTCCTTTGTGAGAGACTGCTGAATGCTGCCAGAGACCACTGTCCCATACCCTCACAATCTCATCGCCCTACTCATTCTCAGAGGACGTAAGCACTAATAACTTAACATGTGCAAATTTTGTTTTTCCGCTTGTGAGGTAAGTGAAGCGGTCGTTGCATTTTTTGGGCCTCAACACAACCAAGCCACGATCCTGCAACGAGTTTTTTTTTACCTTTTATGTGAGTTACAGATAGGTGTGTGATTGTGTGTGTGTGTGTGTGTGAGAGTGTGTGTGTGTGTGTGTGTGTGTGTGTGTGTGTGTGTGTGTATGTATGTGTGTGTGTGTGGTGGTGTTTGACACGGAGGTAATACACTGGTTATGTAGTCCAATGAAATGAGACATGATTTTAGTATTTTATAGTGGTATTTCAATTTGGCGATATTTTGTAAGGGTATTATTTTAAGTTATTTTCAGTTAAAGGGGAATTTATGTGTAACTGCTAAATTAATTAAATAATTGTGATTTTTCTGTTAATGCATGTTGGTGGTATTTTCATTTGGGTTTATCAGAATGAATCCCTTTTGCTTACGCAGTTTAAACAGGTATATGTAATTTAGACTACAGTGTAACAGAGTATGGCCCCTGCGATGGACTAGCGACCTGTCCAGGGTGTACCCCGCCTTTCGCCCAATGTCAGCTGGGATAGGCTCCAGCACTCCGAGACCCTATACGCAGGATTAGCGGTTGACGTTGGATGGATAGCTGAAGCTTTTATCCAAAACGACTTGCAATTGCTAAATATGTCAGAGGTCACACGCCAAGCTAAAATGTGATTACATCATCGTCACATTGTTGAATCATTTTTATAATTTGTTCAGCGCATCAGTTTTTTTGAAAAAGTTTGTGTCCCGGGTGGGAAGGGTCAGCCACAATCTTTCCTGCTCGCCTCAGAGTCCTGGAGGTGTACAGGTCATGGAGGGATGGAAGACTGTAGCTGATCACCTTATCTGACCCTGTACACAGGATAAGTGATGGATGGCTGTAACAGAGTATAAACCTATATTATTTTTGTGTTTATCTGATTTGAGGCAGCACCAGTTACTTTTTTTCATTTGAGAGTAAGTGGGTATAGGTGTCAATAATTTCATAGAGTAACACTGCAGATTACAGCACCAAATTATAAAAAACTGTTCCTATGGCCCTGAGCATAGTGACCTTACAAAGAAGTTAGTTAACATTATACCATCACATGGGGCGGGTCTTACACTTCTACTACTTAGTAGACCTTTACTACAGTGGAACCACACGATTGGTGACCTGGGGCCGTATTACAGAAAGTTCCTATCTTAAGTCTTAAGATAGGAAGATCTAAGATAGGATTTTTCCCAATTTGGTTTTACAGAAGAAAACCTAACTAACTTTAGGAATCCTGTTTTATCGCACTTCATCCTATCTTATCTCAGGTTAGGAATTCTGAAATACTCAATACAACATCGGTTATCAAATTTTATGTTTGAAATGATGCCACTTTTCTCGTCTCGTGAGCTAAACAGCTTTTAATTGCTGTTTTGCTTCGTTTTTTTAATGAAACAAACTGAAAAATGGAGCAGAAACAACAACTATCATTGAACTTCAACTCAGATGACTTAGAGGTGTTGGTAACCTCCTTTGAAAAAATCCAAATTACCGTAATGCCTAACTCAGGAGATTGCTGATGCTGTCAAAAAGAAAATAAGTCCATTTACAAGTGATTTGAAGAGAAAGGCAATTGTTTTGTCCAAAGAGCAGAGGAAAACTGGTGGTGGCTCCTCCTGTGCTTCCTTACTTCCAGCAGAAACCCTGTATGCTACTCTGCGGGAAAGTTAATAATGAAGGTAAAAAATATTAATAAAGGCTACGGGCTAACGTCATCTTGTTTTTCATGTATTTCTTGAATTTAACATCTCCCTCTACTAAAGACTTGCATTTGGATACTTTTGTTACATCAAGCCTTTACATTATGTTATATAATAAGACATTGACCTTATATTGTCTACAGCCTTTCTACTAACGAGTGTTTCGTCATCAAACACATCGGTAGAATCAATTACGAGAGTTTATTTAAGATTACGAAGATGCTGCTGTAATACACTTTTCCTATCTTAAGTTAGGAATGGAACATTGACTTAGGAACTGTTTATCTGTAATGGCCTTTTTCCTAAATCACTTCCTTACCATTATTACCATGGTTACCAAGCAGTTAGGATAGGATCTGCCAGTTAGGAAGTTTCTGTAATACGGCCACTGGAGGGTAAAACAACAGACCCACATAGCGGCTCACACAGCGACTCCCCTGTAAAAGCAGTGAAATATTTTTAAAAGAAAGATATGATCACAAACTGCATCTGCTGCCGCATTTCTACCATTAAAAACAGCCAGGTCCTTGCCTCCGCTCGACTGCAGTATGTTTCCCTCACCTAACCTAACCTCCTCCTCGATTAGTGCATCCGAAAGCATCAACAACCATCCAGCATTTCCAGTAACTCAAAGTAACAGTGTATCACTTGCTTCCCAGTTGGCAGGCAGTGGAAAATGATTGGTCTTTTTTGCCCTCCAAGGGAGTGTTTTCCTTGGCATGTGATGTCACGTGAAAGCTATGAATTGCAGGTATGTGATAGGAAGTAAATTCCGGTCTCCTGCATAAAAGGGCTACATGCCCATCCACCGCCCAGCCCCACGCCAGGACACACTACATTCTACATTGGTGCTGAACATGCCATGGAATTGGACAAAAAATCTCTGGAACAGTCCCATATTACATTTTCAATAAATTGCTTTCTCTTTATGCTAAGTTTAATTAGCAGAGGCTTTAGAACAAAATGATAAAGTGCATTGGTTTCTTGTTAACTAACTGCAAAATCAGTATGTAGATATGTATCTGTATTATACAAACGTGTATATGTGCCACATGCAAACACTAACACAGCAAAGGAAATGAAGTGATTGCAGTGAAACTCAGCCATTGGGGTGGCTGAGTCCTTTTACTAATTCTATGTATAAGTTTAAATATAAAATATAATAATAAAAATATTAAGACAAACAACACATTAAAGTAGCAGGTCAACATGTATGGCTGCAGTGAGATATACTGGGTATTTACCCATTGCTTTTTGACAAACATTTGAGGTAATTAAGTTTCCTAAGGTGATTCACTCTAGGATGGCCTGTGACTAAAGTTGATACCCTCTTTCAGCTTTGATTTCATTGTTTTGTCCTCCATTTGAGGATTTGAGGATTACCAATTCATAGCTTTTAATTTTCAAATTTATCAACTTATTTTTAAGTCATTGCTAAGGTCATTAGGTCGTTTTATCTGACTGTTATTTTCTTCATTAATTGTTTGTTCTATAGAATATCAAAAAATTGTGAAAAATGCTCCTCACTAAATCCAAGTTGACGCTTTTAAATAACTTATTTTGTTCAACAGTCCAAAACCCAAGTATCTATCCTTACTATCACGTATATTAACAGCCATCAGGCTTTTTTTCTTGACGAAGATCATCTAGAGCCACAGAAGCCATGCTAACCAGTTCTGGGCGGCCAATGTAGTGTCTCTCTATGTACAAATAACCAGTATTTTGCACACATAAATTAATAAATTACATTATATTCTATTGGGTGACAATAGATGACACCCATTTACTTCCTTGCTAATAATCAGCTGGCTAAGCTGGTTAGCTTATCCTGTCTTATAGACTGGAAACAAGGGAAACAGCAAGCTTTATTCAAATGTAACAAAATCCACTTACCAACACCTCTACAGTTCACTAATTAACATGTTGTATCTAATTTATGTAATCCAGACAAAAAACAGAGTGTAAAAATGTCTGTGGTTTCTGCTCTGTAGCTACTCCATCTAGCTTATCAGTCCAAACCATGTGGATGTGCCTCCATCCCTCAGTCACCTTGAACCATAACCATTTCCTTTTCCTGCTGCCTTCATCCTGTCTGCTTGTCTTTATTACCACAATCTGTTACTCATCCTTCCTGAACACAAACTGTGTCCTCCCAAACCAACACAAGAATGTGAGAATGGAAAGATTGGCAGGCGATAAAACACCCAGCAGGCAGCAGACGCCATTTCAATCTCTTGGATAGATATAGTTCCAATTTAGTCTGCGTATTTTTAACCCTCTTCTGGCCAAAATGGTCTTGAAATTTGTTGAAATTAGTTTTTGCCATCACAATGTGAAATGTATTATATTCCATCATGTCAGTGACCTCAACAGTGATTACAAGGTTTTTAGCTTAATTTTTTTGACATGGTCTAGCCATGATTTAGCTCTCAGACTGACCCACTTCCAGACAAAGTGGTTTCATTGTAGTTTTTCCCTCCCAGTGAAAACCAAACATAATTTCAAAGTTGTCTTCTGTTGCAAACTGGGTGATATTCATTCTGAACATCTAAGACTTCTTTTCCCCACCTTTTCAACCATCTACATTTACATTTACTTTTATTAATTTAGCTGATGCTTTTACATGGCCCGGTGGTGCAGTGGTTAGCACTGTCACCTCAGAGCAAGGAGGTTGTGGGTTCAAATCCCGGTTGCCCTGGCCTTTCTGTGTGGATTTTGCATGTTCTCCCCATGTCGGTGTGGGTGCTCCAGCTTCCTCCCACCATCCAAAGACATGCAGGCTAGTTTAATTGGTGTCTCTAAATTGTGTGAGTAGTTGTTTTTCTATATGTGGCCCTGTGATGGACTAGCGACCTGTCCAGGGTGTACCCCGCCTTTCGCCGATGTCAGCTCGGATAGGCTCCAGCACTCCGAGACCCTATACGCAGGATTAGCGGTTGACGTTGGATGGATAGCTGAAGCTTTTATCCAAAACGACTTGCAATTGCTAAATATGTCAGAGGTCACACGCCAAGCTAAAATGTGATTACATCATCGTCACATTGTCATTTTTATAATTTGTTCAGTGCATCAGTTTTTTTGAAACACTTTGTGTCCCGGGTGGGAAGGGTCAGCCACAATCTTTCCTGCTCGCCTCAGAGTCCTGGAGGTGTACAGGTCATGGAGGGATGGAAGACTGTAGCTGATCACCTTATCAGCAGAGTAAATGACATGTTGCAATCTGTCCTTGCCCTTGGCAATTTCAGCAGCGTACCAGATGGTGATGGATGAGGTGATGGCGGTGTAGAAGTGCACCACGATGTTCAGCTCCCACGTGGTGTCCTGGGAGGTGATGGTGCCCAGGGAAGCGGAAAGACTCCACAATGTCGACTGTGGATTCACATACAGTGATAGGGAGGGTTGGGATGGGCTCTTCCTGAAACCAACAACCATCTCCACTGTCTTAAGAGCTTTGAGGTTGTTCTGTCTGTGCCAGGTCACCAGATGGTCAAGAGATGAACCCAATGAGGGTGGTGTCACAAACTTCAGGAGCTTGATTGACTAGTGACTTGAGGTGCAGCTGTTGGTGTACTGGGAGAAGAGCAGGGGGGGTAGGGGGGGGGGGAACACTGCCTTGAGGGGAACAAATGCTGATGGTCCGAGAGTCAGAAACATGTTTTCCCAGCCTCATCTCCTGCCTCCTGTCAGACAGGAAGTCTGCAAAACCACATGCAGGTGGACTCAGGTACACTTAGCTTGGAGAGCTTGGAATGATGGTGTTAAAGGCGGAGATGAAATTCACAAACAGAATCCTGGCATAAGTTCCTGAGGGGGCCAGGTGCTGAAGGATGAAGTGAGGAGCCATGTTTACTACATCGTCTACAGGCCTGATGGCAATGTAAAGTCCTGTTATAGTCAGCAGTGCCACCTACTCATTTCCCTGTATTTCTGCTGTTTCTCCCCGCACTCCCCTGTGTTTCTGTTTTATCCCATCTGTCTTCTTGGTGTGTGTCTGGGTGTGGCAACCCCATCTCTGGTCTCTCCCCCTGGTTGTCCAGTCACCTGCACACCTAATCATCTGTGCCTGAGACTCATTCCAGCAATCAGTATTTTAACCCCTAGCTCTTCAATCCATGCTTCACCAGATTGCCCTTCGACTCAAGTGGTCCTCGGTCCGCAGTCTCATCTCAGAATCAAGTGAGTGCATAAGCAGGAGGCATCGTGGGGGCATACGGGCAGCCGACCCATGGCCCTGGCTGGTAGGGGGGCCAATTTCATTGTATTTCAAACAAATGACGAACTTATTAGCACATTTTAACAAAACTCCCTTCACCCTCATGCATCATGGGAATTCTGAGGGAGGGACGTACGCTGCGTGTGCACAGCGGTTTATTCACGGCGTCAACTTCCACTGGAAGCCTCTCAGAAACATTTCAGCAGCGGAGCTTGTAGCCTGTCCCACGCTAATGACTTGCTACATTTTTCAAAGCTCTCTGTGTGTCATCTAGGCAGGTGCATCCAGCAACTACAACAGGGAGCATTTCAGAATAATCCATGCTTCACCAGATTGCCCTTCGACTCAATCGAAATTGAACATTTAATAGTGTTCCCACAGAATCCCTCTTTATCTGACCACTGTTTGATAACTTTTGAGCTTGTACTGCTGAACTACCCTCCATTGGGCAAAAATTTCTATACAAGATGTCTGTCTGATAGTGCTATAGCTAAATTTAAGGATGCGATCCCATCGGCTCTAAGTTCACTATCAGGTATCAAATTAACAGAGGACTCTTACGCAATTTCAGTCCCTCCCAAGTCGATCATCTTGTTGATAGTGCTGCAGGCTCGCTCGCGAACAACACTTCGACTCTGTAGCCCCTCTACAAAGAAAATACTAAAACAAAGACGGTTAGCTCCATGGTATAATACTGAAACTTCGCAAATTAAAGAAAATATCACAGAAACTTCGAGAGGAATTGGCGTTCTACCAAACTGGAAAATTCTCGTTTAATTTGGCAAGATAGTCTTAAAACTTATAGGAAGGCCCTCCGTAATGCCAAAGCAGCGTACTACTCGTCATTAATAGAGGAAAATAGGAACAACCCCAGGTTTCTTTTCAGCACTGTAGCCAGGCTGACAGAAAGTCACAGCTCTATTGAGCAAAGTATTCCCATAGCTCTCAGTAGTTATGACTTCATGAGCTTCTTTAATGATAAAATCCTAGCTATTAGAAACAAAATCCACCAAGACCTGCCCTCAACTGGCACCGACTTAAGTCTATACTCAGGAACTTTAGAAACAGCTGTAAAACCAGTTATATGTTTGGACTGCTTTGCTTCCCTCAATCTTTATCAACTAACTTCAATAATTTCTTCATCTAAACCATCTACCTGCCTCTTAGACCCCATCCCGACTAGGCTGCTAAAAGAAGTTTTGCCCTTGGTTGGCACTTCTCTGCTGGATGTGATCAATTTGTCTTTATCAACAGGCTACGTGCCACAGTACTTTAAAGTAGCTGTAATTAAACCTCTTCTGAAAAAGCCCAACCTGGATCCAGATGTTTTAGCCAACTATAGACCTATATCTAACCTTCCATTTATCTCTAAGGTCCTGGAGAAAGCAGTCGCCAAACAGCTGTGTGACTTTCTACATAGCAATAGTTTATTTGAGGATTTTCAGTCAGGATTTCGAGCCCATCATAGCACAGAGACAGCACTGGTGAAAATTACTAGTGATCTCCTGACTGCATCAGACAAAGGACTTGTCTCTGTATTGGTTTTATTAGATCTTAGTGCTGCATTTGATACCATTGACCATCAGATCCTATTACAGAGACTGGAACATTTCATTGGCATCAAAGGAACCGCTCTAAGCTGGTTTAAGTCCTATTTATCAGATCGATTTCAGTTTGTACATGTTAACGATGAGTCCTCCATGCATACCAAAGTTAGTCATGGAGTTCCACAAGGATCTGTGCTCGGACCAATCCTCTTCACTTTATATATGCTTCCCTTAGGCAATATTATCAGGAAACACTCCATAAACTTTCATTGTTATGCAGATGATACTCAGTTATATCTATCGATCAAGCCAGATGAAACCCATCAGTTAGCTAAGCTTCAAATGTGTCTTCAGGATGTTAAAACCTGGATGACCTGCAATTTTCTAATGTTAAACTCAGATAAAACGGAAGTTGTTGTTCTAGGCCCTAGGCACCTTCGTGACGCATTATCTAAAGATATAGTTTCCCTGGATGGCATCGCCCTGGCCTCCAGCACCACTGTGAGAAATCTTGGAGTTATCTTTGACCAGGACATGTCGTTTAACTCTCACATTAAGCAAATTTCAAGGACCGCTTTTTTTCACCTACGTAATATTGCAAAAATCAGGAACATCCTGTCTAAAAATGATGCAGAAAAACTAGTCCATGCATTTGTTACTTCTAGACTGGATTACTGCAATTCCCTATTATCAGGCTCTTCGAAAAAGTCCATTAAGACTCTTCAGCTGATCCAGAATGCTGCAGCACGTGTTCTGACAGGAACCAGTAAAGAGATCATATCTCTCCTGTCTTAGCTTCTCTGCATTGGCTTCCTGTAAAATCCAGAATAGATTTTAAAATCCTTCTTCTCACATACAAAGCACTTAATGGTCAGGCACCATCTTATCTTAAAGAGCTCATAGTACCTTACTACCCCACCAGAGCACTGCGGCTCCCAGAATGCAGGGTTACTTGTGGTTCCTAGAGTCTCCAAAGTAGAATGGGAGCCAGAGCGTTCAGCTATCAGGCTCCTCTCCTGTGGAACCAGGTTCCAGTTTGGGTTCGGGAGGCAGACACCGCCTCTACATTTAAGAGTAGGCTTAAGACTTTCCTTTTTGATAAAGCTTATAGTTAGGGCTGGCTCAGGTGAGTCCTGAACCATCCCTTAGTTATGCTGCTATAGGCTAGACTGCCGGGGGATTTCCCATGATGCACTGAGCTCCTCTCTCCTCTTCTCTCTTTCTCTCTGAGTGCAACCTCATCCCATTAATGCATGTTACTAACTCGATTTTTTCTCCCTCTCCCGTGGTCGTGTGCTTCCCCTCCTGTCCTCCCCCTCCCCTCACTTCCCTACGGGTGTTGCTGGCTCTGGAGCTGTGGAGTCTGGATCTGTTGTTGGGAGTCTCCTGCTGCCCCCGTGTTCCTGCTCGACGCCCTCTGCTGCAGTTGCAACTGCTATTACTAGTCCTATTGCTATTATTACTGTTATAATTAATATCACTAAACATTACTACAAATATCTGTACCATTTTTCATTCAGTCTATAGCACCATTACCTTTATTGTCTGTACCTCTATGTGTATACTGTGTAGGTTGCCTCCCTCTGCTCTCTCTCTCCTGCTCTCTCTCTCTCTTTCTCTTGCTCTCTCCCTTCTCTCTCCCCTCACCCCAACCGGTCGAGGCAGATGGCCGCCACCCTGAGCCATGGTTCTGCTCGAGGTTTCTGCCTCTTAAAAGGAAGTTTTTCCTTGCCTCTGTCAGCCTAGTGCTTGCTCTTGGTGGGAATTGTTGGGCTTCTGTAAATAACTTCAGAGTACGGTCTAGACCTGCTCTTTATGAAAAGCGCTGTGAGATAACTGTTGTTGTGATTTGGCGCTATATAAATAAAATTGAATTGAATTGAATTGAATAAGAGCGTTTTACCTGCCGGACTTTGCAATGTTTAGATTTTGTTGATTTTGGGATTAGTGCTTACTTTTTGTGATTCTACTATGATTAAGTAGGCTACCTAGTAGTGATTTAACTGTGTTTATTGTTGAGATACGATTGAAAATCTGTAACCGGTATTTTATTTTGAAAATTGACCGAATTCTCTGCCGTTTCTGTGTCTGACTTCCTGCACGGTTTATCAGTGCTGTGCTGCTTGACGCTGGGATGGTTCCTGGACGCACTCAGTCTATGGACGCACTGCAGCGCTTCTGGTGTAAGCACAAACATTTAGTAGAAAGGCTGCTCTGGCAGTAGCGACACAGAGTGAGTGTGGGGTCATGTAAACTTGGTTAATATGACTACGTAGCAGGTGGGCCCACGATGAAGCTCTGCCCCCACTGTGATGAGATCTAGCTCCTCCCCCAAATGAGTGGTTTTGCTTTTTCCTGCCTAATCTTTTCCTGATCATGTTTTTGTATGAGCCTCAGATCCTCATGTCCTGTGGAAGCTTGCTGAATTCCATATCTGTGTTTTCCCCTGCCTGCCCTGATCTCACCTCAAACCTGCCCCACAAAGGACTTCAAGCAAGATCTTACTACTGCACATTATCTGGAACGGTAAATAAACAGAACTGTTCTTTTTACTCCTACTCTTTGTTCATGTTCTGTTGTTGTGTTCCAGAAGAGTCCTGGATTCATAATTTTACTTCAATAAAAGTACAAAAGTAAAAGCAGAATGGCCTGTTTGATTTTTGAGTTGTATTGTGGTTAATGTATTTATCAGTAATGCGTTCATGTGTAACCAACATTTTCTTCTTCTTATTCTGTTGGGTAGTTGAATCAATCACATCATAGTTTACAAACTGATCACATGTTTTCTACTTAATGGCCATATTATGCTCATTACATTACATACATTAATTTACTCTTAATTTAGTCATTACACTTATTCACCACTTACCAGTAACTATATTACAAGATGTTCATGAATACCTGCACAAAATGCAGGATCAAGCTGTGGAAGGCTCCAGTGATAGTGTCTAGTAGTGGTGACTCAGCTTTACCAAATCTGTGAGAATATCAAGTACTATTGACCCTTGAGAAACAATACCAAATATTTGTAAATTAAACTGTTAATACAACAATAAATTGGCATTACAATAGATATTTAAATTTATAATAATGGTAATTGTTTTTGTATCATTGGTGATGATGAAAAGTTGATGCTGAAAGTGTTTTAAATGTGTCTTTGTTTTGTAATATTTTGAAGGCCCATTATGTTTAGATACCTGGTTGGAAAATTTTCTTTGAATTCCTTGATACTCTGTGAGGTTGTTTACACTTAAACCACAGAAGGACTGTGGAGATTTCTCCAAGATGTTTGGACCAACCTACCTGTCGAGTTCCTTCAGAAAATTGAAGAAGAAGAAGTCAATTAAGAAGGCAGTTTTGAAGGTGGTCACACTTAATATTGTTTGATTTCTTACAGTATACTGACTTTGCATTTTGTTCATTAATAAATATGATCTTTTATTGAAAGCATTCTTACTTTACAGCATTTTTTCACACACAAAAGCATTTCTGTATATGTATAATTTTTTCCCAGCGCATGTTTGCTTATTGTTTGTCTGCTGACATCATAGATCATCGACTGTAATGCCCTTTGCTGTCTCGCTCTCAAATCTTCGTTGTCAGAGCTGGTGGTGGCCAATTAGTTACTGATCACAGCTTAAGTGAGACGCCTGGTTCCCACTGAGAGCATGAATAATGAACCTCAGCCTTTCATGGCAACTTCAGAGGTTGTTCAATAAAATTATTCCTTCCTACAAACCTTCTCATCACAGCTGAGCAGAATGCCCACCCAAAGTATATTTCATAGTATATTTCACTTTACTTGCCTTAAAGTGGGAAGTAACTGAAGAAAGTTCCCAGAGAGGACATTACTGTTATATGAGTAACTCTGATGAACTGGAGAAAATTTGTCAAGGTTTTGAATGAGCTCCTTGGAGCATGTAATCTGCACTTCAATTACATTATGTTCATTTGCTGCTGACATTAAAATCATTCGATATTTAATGTTTTGGATGTGTAGGAATGGTGACCTCCATCATCATAGTCAAGTAGTTTGGTTAGGTACCAAAACATCAAAACACCTTAGTTTAAGAAAACACCATGGTTTGGGTTAAAACATGTTATGTACATTAAAACAAATCCAATTGGCTTTTGGTTTCACACAGTCCTCCTGCGTTTGTTTAACCCATCCAACCACTGCGACTACCTCCACATGGACTTTGTTGCTCTTTATACTACGTCGCCTGATATTTTTTTCACACAAAATTAGATTTTGACCGCCAGGTGGTCTCTGCTGACACAAACGGCCGGTGTTTTTGGACGGAAAACAGCTAGAACAGTGAAAATCGATCACCTGCCCGATAGCAGATCTTCAACAGATCACTGGAGCTGTGTGAAGTTCCCTCCTGCTTCAAACGCTCCACAATCATCAGACTGGTGTTGGCCCACCTGAAGGACATTACAGGCCCCTTGCTGAAGCCCCTGCAGTTTGCCAGGTCAGTGGATGATGTCATCAACTTGGGGCTGCATTACATCCTGCAACACCTCGACTCTCCAGGGACATATGCAAGGATCCTGTTCGTGGGCTTCAGCTTGCCGTTCAACCCCATCATCCCGGACATCTTCCACACCTTACCACACCTTACTGTGCCAGCCTCCATCTGTCAGTGGATCACAACAGCAGGTGAGGTTGGGGAACATCACATCCAGCACCCGGACTATGAGCACTGACCAGGTGCTCTCCCCCCTGCTCTTCTCTCTCTACACCAACGACTGCACCTCAGAAGACCCATCTGTCAAACTCCTGAAGTTCACTGACGACACAGCGGTCATCGTCCTCATCTGGGAAGGTGATGAGTTGGCCTACAGACGGGAGGTTCATCAGCTCTCTGGTGTGGCCAGAACAAACTAGAGTTTAACACACTCAAAACTGTGGAGATGATTGTAGACTGTAAAAGGAGCCCCTCCATTCTGCCCCCCATCAACATTCTAAATAGCCCTGTGTCTGCTGTGGAATCCTTCAGGTTTCTGGGATCCACCATATCCCAGGACCTGAAGTGGAGCCCAACATGGACACCATCATCAAGAAGGCCCAGGAGACGATGTACTTCCTGCGCCACCTCAGGAAGCTCAACCTGCCCAGGGAGCTGCTGATCCACTTTTACACAGCCATCATCCAGTCTGTCCTCTGCACCTTCATCACCATCTGGTTTGGATCTGCCATCAAAATGGACAGGAGCAGACTACAACGGACAGTCAGGACTGCAGAAAAGATCATCATTGCCCACCTGCCCTCCATTCAGGACTTCCAGAGTCAGGGAACGGGCAGGAAACATCACTGCAGATCCATCTCACACCGGACACAACCTGTTCCAGCTTCTCCCCTCTGGTACGCGCTACAGAGCTCTGTACACCAAAATCAACAGACTCAGGAACAGTTTCTATCCACAAGCCATCACTCTGATGAACAGCTGACTTCAGACTCTCAGTGTCAGGAACAATTCCTACGCAATAACCCAGTAACTCTGTCTCTACTCAGCCACCTGTTTACTGACGACCACTTATTCTCTTCATTATTCTCTCATTCTCTATTTCAGAACTTTTCATAATGTTCATATTGTTATATTTTTATATTGTATATACTGTATATACAAAATCCACCTACCTAAGTACATAACAGCTGCAGCTAACAGCTTCCAGCTTCCTTTGCACTATGCTCCATTGCACTCTGTACATGTGTACATGTGTGCATGTATGTGTATGTGCACCTGTATATCTCATACATTTCCGGCATGTACATAATAAGAATAAGAGTAATGATAATTTACTCCTGCATCATTACACTATCGTCTCAATCAGTCTATATTGTTTTTGTCTTTATTCATAGTGTGTGTATATCTGTTCTCTATACTGTAGCATGTGTTTGATTTTATTATGGTATTATTGTATAAGTACCACACATCAGCTTGAGGTTGAGAGGGAGGGAAACATTGAGCCAATTAGATGGCCAGATAGAGAAAGCCAGGTTGGGAATTTTGCCATGAAACCGGGGACCCCATTACTCTTTTACAACAAGTGCCATGGGATCTTTAATGACTACAGTGAGTCAAGACCTCGGTTTAATGTCTCATCCGAAGGACGAAATTTCCTCCATCACAGTGTCCCCATCACTGCACTGGGATCTTATTATTAAGACCAGAGGGGAGACTGCACCCTACTAGCCCACCAACACCTCTTCCAGCAGCAACTTAATTTTCCCAGGAGGACTTCCATCCGGCCAAGCCCAAACCTGCTTAGCTGCAGTCATACAGCAGAAGCAGGCATCAGTTAATGCTGTTGAGTTGGAAAGTTAAAATAGCATCATACTCACTGAACAAAGATGAACGATATGCCAAATAGCAACGCCAACATAGGAGGATCCATAGTCTGCTTTTCTAGCTAGAATGTTAAAGCACGTTAGGGTTCTTACCAATCCTATAAATATATATATTTAAATTAGTGGTGGGCCGTTATTGGCGTTAACGTGCTGCGTTAACGTGAGACTCTTATCGGGCGATAAAAAAAATATCGCCGTTAATCTATTCTCAGAGTTGGGTTGGGAGCTGGGTCTATACTACGCAAGCTATGATGACTTTCACCTTGATATTTTAGCACAGATGTATACCTAGCCGAATTGCACTGTAGGGGGCAAGAACAAGTCTTCGAACCTGTGTGTTTGCCTACTGTGAAATTACCATATCAAACGTGACGTGCTAACATGGATGCAGCTGTTGCTGCGTTCCATTTACCTCGGAGGTTGGAGCTGGGAATGACGTCACACCCGAGTTGACGGCGTTTCAGTTACAACCACGCTTGGCCAGCTGTTTGTTTACAACTAGCCAGGTTAGTTATTGATACGCCGGTTGATTAAAAAAACGCATTGTGCGGTATTTACTCACACTAACTGCAGCAACACGTCCACAGACAGCTGTTGGACAGCACTTTGTGTACGAACATTTCTGAAGCTGCCGGGTTTGCTACTGGGAACATTTTCTTTTAAGAAGCTTCCCAATAGGAAATTCGACAAGACTAAGGTTGTTTGCACCTTGTGCAATGCGGAATTAGTTTACTGTAGGAGTTCTTCCAGTCTCAAGTACCACCTAAACGCAAAGCACATTACACGCTACACACAAGTACATCTTATTGAACATGATTTATTTTCATCACCAATTATCATAGTAGAACAGCTTTCTCAAGCAGTTTGTGATGCATTTTGAAAACAGGAGATGAGCCCCTGGTCTAATGCGCCACCTGGCTTGAAACCTGGCTTGAAACCGGTTCGCACACATATTCTGAATGCCTTCGGTAGAATTCAAATGAGCCATTTTAATCTAGATTAATCTAGATTAATTTCAAAATTACAGTGAGATTAATCTATATTAAAAAAAATTAATCTATGCCCACCACTAATTTAAATATATATATAACACTATCAGTTCCCTAAATAACATAACATACCATAACATAAATAACATCTCTTAATATGATCCAAGCAGAAGATCCATATCAGATTGACTGCGTGGTACTATTGCTCAGAGCTTCAGCAATATAAAGCCTTCCTGAGCTGGGCAAAGCGCTGTGAAAGCATCCCAACGGCTTCTTGTTAAATACTTAATTGCAGGATTGCTTCAGGAGCTCATAGCCGGCCTGACTTGGTTGCCAAAGTGTTATTTATTTGCAATATTTTAAAGTCACATTACTAACCTTAACATTGACATAGTTAGCTAGCTAGCTAATGCTAACGCTACAAAGTAATGCTAGATTGAACATTTAGCTAATTGCCAAGCCAGCATTTGCGCAGTGTACTTTTATATCATAGACGATGAGAGATGGTGACAGAGAAGATCAAATAACACCTTCTACGTGTTATACTTGTTAAAAAAATGCGTTGATAAAGTAAAATTATCTTTTACTTGTGAGGTTTTATTGCATGTCGCTGTCATCAACAGTAGCTTAGAGTTACCTTCACTTCACTGTCTCCACTGCGGCCTACTCTGCACTGGCCGCTGCATGTGTGCCCTCGTGTGTGTTTGTGTGCAAGAGGCGACACAGAGCAGCAAAGGCTGCAGCCTGATATTAAGCACCGTGGTCTTCAGCCCGGGGCCCTTTTAACACCGCGTTTTAGTACCCTTGTAGTATCTGATCAAGTAATTTGCCATATGCCTGCTCTGTTCTGTACAGGGGTACTTTACTGCTACTTTCTGCCTTGGGCTTTCCATGAATGCACATGGATGGGCAGGGAGGTGCTCTCCCTGCCTTATGGCTTTTCTATGTAGCCATGTGTAAAATAAAGCTAGAATCTTACCAAGAATTGAGAAGGTTTCCTTTATAACCAACAACCCCTCAGAGACTGTTTGAGGTTTTGACACGCTAGTGTATAATAATTATATTTGTTTTCCTATTTTATTTTTCCTTCTATGTTTTTTATTGCATCATATCTCTCCTGTCTTAGCTTCTCTGCTTTGGCTTTCTGTAAAATCCAGAATAGAATTTAAAATCCTTCTTCTCACCTACAAAGCTCTTAATGGTCAGGCACCATCTTATCTTAAAGAGCTCATAGTACCTTACTACCCCACCAGAGCACTGCGCTCCCAGAATGCAGGGTTACTTGTGGTTCCTAGAGTCTCCAAAAGTAGAATGGGAGCCAGAGCGTTCAGCTATCAAGCTCCTCTCCTGTGGAACCAGGTTCCAGTTTGGGTTCGAGAGGCAGACACCTTCTCTACATTTAAGAGTAGGCTTAAGACTTTCCTCTTTGATAAAGCTTATAGTTAGCGCTGGCTCAGGTGAGTCCTGAACCATCCCTTAAGTTATGCTGCTATAGGCCTAGATTGTCGGGGGATTTCCCATGATGCACTGAGCTCCTCTCTCTGCTCTTCTTTCTCTCCCTCTGTGTGCAACCTCATCCCATTAATGCATGTTACTAATTCGACTTCTTCTCTCTCTCCTTCACCCCCAACCGGTCGAGGCCAGATGGCCACCCACCCTGAGCCATGGTTCTGCTCGAGGTTTCTGCCTCTTAAAAGGAAGTTTTTCCTTGCCTGTGTCCCCTAGTGCTGCTCTTGGCAGGAATTGTTGGACTTCTGCAAATAACATCACAGAGTACGGTCTAGACCTCCTCTTTTATGAAAAGTGCTGTAAGTTTGTTGTCAATTGTCTGTATACAGCGCTCGCAAATGAAATGTGCATTTAAACAAAAAAAAGCAAGTCTCTCTAGACTTTTTTAATAGTGCTGGCTACGATTATAATTTTTTATCACGATTAATCAAAATTTATTACTCAAAAAATTGAATAATACATTTTAATTTAAATGTAGGCTACTGCTATTTACACAAATGTGCAATAACATGGTTTGCAAACACTTATGAACAAACACAAATAAGTTGCTTTTTACCACCAGTAGCAATAAAATGTTTCTTGTAAATCTCAACTTAAACATTAATGTAATCAAATCAAATATAAAACCAAAGCTATTTGCCACTGCCAGGGAATTACCTTTCATCAAGTTTGTCAAGACAAGTAACCAACAGAGTCCAGAGCCATGATCATATTATTATAACAGGCATCTTATGAGCAACAGGTTAGCTTATATAAATCTGTATTCTTGTTTTTTTCTGATATCAGCAGAAACATTTTTTATTTTATCAGGGAGCAGCATAAACAGTGTATGTTCAGTAGCAAGTGTCCATGTAAATGGGTGCATTCCTGTGAAACTGTCACGTTGTGCTTGCCTCACACACACGCCTGTCCGCTGACGAAGTTGAGTTGTCTTGAACTTTTGTACGCGACACGCAGAACAAATCAGATCCTCGCTGTTTGTGAGTTTCCAGAATCTATTACTTCTAAATAGTTAAATAAATAGTTCTAAATAGTTATCTGGACATCAACAGTAAGGAAGAGCATCGCGCAAAACTAAATGTAGGCCTATCAGGTAAAGTTATGTAGAAAATAAGTTAAAATTAAATAGTCTACAGCTGTGTAGAGCCGTTGCCATGGTTACTATCCATGGAAGGCCATAATTGTTGGCCATAATTAAGAATGCCTTTACATGATAATAATGCGTTAACTTGCCCAGCCCTACTTCTTAGCATATTCAGCAAGGACTGTGTTTTTTTACAAAACATATAGCAGTTCTTTACACCACTGGCTGAAATTAAAAAAATAAAGCAAGTCTCAACTTTTAAACTACTATTTTTCTGAACATACATTTATAAGAGCAGTAGTTTACAAAACATGTAACGTTTCATAATGCCACTCTCTCCATCTTGGCAGATGATTCAATAAATAAACATCAAGGACAACAAAACAAATTGCGTTCTGATAAGTAAGTAAGTAACAGCGTTACTTGGATTAATAACTATAATATTAGAACTGTTTTGGAAATCTCTTACACTGTTACAGGGGAAAGTAATAATATTGTACATGCGCTACTACACAACGTTACCATCCAAAGTCATTCAAATGTATATAGTTCATTTCCAGATACTACGTTTCAGGGCATATGTACACTTAAAGAGGACTTGGCCATTTCCACCCTGTTACGTAAATAAACCTATTATTTATTTCTGGAATCTAAATATCTAAAAGAAAACATCAGTTTATACAGAACAAAACTGTGGACCCCACAATATAATATTGTGGAGCTCCCCCTTAAAATGAGGGTTTCTGGGGATCTCAGGTCTCTTTCAGTCGGTGGCTTTATTTCAAACCCTGCTCAAGTGTGTGTTTAGTCCTTTCAGATGTGTTTTGTATCTGCAGACTGTGAGCCAGGACTCCACCCTCAATCACTAGTCCAGCTAATCCCCACAGATTCATTAGTAGCTCTTCCCTCCTGACTCTTAAATGTCACACAGAGAACAGACAGACAGTACTGGAAATAGAGCAGGAGGACTGTTTCCATCTTTAATTAACTATTTTAATCATGACAAATAGATCATATGAGAGATTAATTATATTCTGCCCATCTCTCTGTTTAATTAATTCAGTGACGAATACCGCACAGCTTGACTCCAGCCTAAACCAAAATCTGTTAGAGGCTGTATCCACCATGAAAGACCACATACCAGTGTCTGTGCATATGTATACATGTTAACTATAAATTGTTTTTACTTTGCATCAGTCCAGTTGCAAAGGCATTTTATATTTCTGAATGTAGCTTTAGTTACTAGTTATTGTCAGACCGTTCCCATCTCAGGGTGTCCAATACCAACGCTTTCAGAAAAACAAAATGTAGTTATTTGACACCAAAGGTACCTTTCAGCATCTCTATGAGACGGTTTGGGGCATCCAGTACAGAGCGGAACACGAATCCTAGCTAGCTAAGTTCGTGTTAAAGGTATTGACAGCCCCCTGAAGCCCCGTACCCTTACCACAACCATCAGAAATGTTAGTACCTAAACCTAAGTCACTGACTTTTGCATGTTGACTGGCTAACTCTACAGCAGATTCATTCTTTGTGTACACAATGTAGAGCTATTATAATTTTCAGAGGTGATACATTTTCTGAAATTGTATTTTTCCTTTCAGATATGGTACATTGGTACCTTTATTGTCTGTACCTCTATGTGTATACTGTGTAGGTTGCCTCCTTCTGCTCTCTCTCTCTTGCTCTCTCTCTCTTTCTCTTGCTCTCTCTCTCTCTCCCCTCACCCCAACCGGTTGAGGCAGATGGCCACCACCCTGAGCCATGGTTCTGCTTCGAGGTTTCTGCCTCTTAAAAGGAAGTTTTTCCTTGCCTGTGTCGCCTAGTGCTTGCTCTTGGTGGGAACTGTTGGGCTTCTGTAAATAACTTCAGAGTATGGTCTAGACCTGCTCTTTATGAAAAACACTGTGAGATAACTGTTGTTGTGATTTGGCGCTATATAAATAAAATTGAATTGAATTGAATTGAATATTGTTATTGTCACTGGGATTGATGGTTATTCACAAAAGATAAACATTTGACACTTTTTCAAGACAAAGTCTTTTTCAACACTATTGTTCTCACAAAATACAATGGAGGTGAATGTAATTTGTTTTTGATGCTCAAAGCAATAATGAATTGCATTGCAAAGGCAGTAAAACCAACATCTCTGTTCTGGTAAATTTGGATAACCCACAGACTCATTGTAAACAGTCTTCACAAGAAATGATTTAATTAAAAATGATCTAAGTAAAAATGATTTCTGTCACAGACATTCTTGCAAGCAAGTCAATTCATACTGACGCCCAACCGGGGAGACTGGCATTAGCAATACATAGTGAACACTGTATAGTACCAAACCAAATCTGAAGGATACATCCTCACAGGAAGCATTTTTCCTTCTTCGGCCCACTGTGTCCAAATTAGGTTATTGTTCACCACTCTATACATGTGTGAAGAGACTTGGATATTTGTACAAAACAAGACACCATAATTACCTATAATAGTTAATTATTATAATTACTACAGTTACCATAAGTTAACCTAAGTCAGTGTTTTCCACAAATAGACTTTACTTGAGCGGGCCACTGATGTATAAGAACATCCATCAATATTTGGCGACCCATTCAACATTTTTCAGAGAAACATAGAGGGATGCAATCTAATATGTTCTGATACATGCACCACTTTCTACAGAGAGTCTATCTTTAATGAAACAAAATATAGATTATCTTAACCTACCTAACCCTTTCCTAGGGTTACCTAGGAAATGGATAGCAGTGCATCCTTATCAAGACAGCTCTGAGAGACAGAGTCTGACCTACATTTTTTGAGTGTACCTGGCTGTGATTCTATTAATACAGTGAACTTTTTGTATTTTTGATCCTAAAGGGTGGAGTGTGTATGGCATGACGTGTGGATGGCAGTAACAAGGGTACATTATGAGCTACTTCATGGACTTGAAGAGAAGTGCCTGCCTGATCCCTCCAACAGAGGAAATAACCTGCAGTTATTCTGTGCCCAGTACATATTTATATCCCCCCTCCAAATGGACATTGACACATAACCATCTTCTGCGAATGGAACAATACCTGACTCCCAATCATTTAGATTTATTCATTTAGCTGACGCTTTTAACCAAAGCGACTTACAATTGCTACATGCTACACATGTCAGAGGTCGCACGCCTCTGGAGCACGAGGGGATAAGTGTCTTGCTCAGGGACACAATGGTGGATGGGTCACAGCAGGGTATTGAACCCGGATTTCTCACACCAAAGGCATAGTTTTATCCATTGCACCATCACACCCCAATCAATGCCCATTGGTTTTCTCCAGTATCCTGAGGCTGCTCCAGAGAATCTGGAAGTACACCTCAAAAATGTTGAATCCAAGCTATGTTTAATCAGGTTTACCCATTCTCTCATATTTTAAGATCTGAAACAATTGTGACAAATAATGCAAAAATAGATCAAATCAGAACAGTCAAAATGCATTTTACAGCAAAGTATATTCAGCATTTTCATACTCAACAAATTAAAACAAATTCTTTGAAGATCAAATGTGTGAAGTACTCAAAAGGCAATTGCAAAGTGTTATAACAAAATTACTTACCATTTATAGGATTTGCAAGATCAGTTCTTGGACTTCAAGCCTAACAGTTTGAGAGAAGATGCTACTGCTGCTGCTGGCGGAGTAGTTCTAACACCCATCCAGTGCCCTCTGGGGCCACAGGCTTTGGTTAGACTGAGCGCAGCCATCAATCCTATCACTCCCTCCCAGGACAACAGAAGAGACGTTTACAAGACTACGCTTGACTATGTAACATTTCACTCAAACTTGGAAGGATAATATGCAGTCTGCAATATAGAATAGATTTGGTTTGTGATTTCAAAAATGTTTTTACTGATTCTTACAGATAACTTAAATTGTACTTGCTTGCATGAATAGGTATTTGTGCAGAACTATTGTGGAGGTGGTTTAGAATATATAGGTTTTACTATGCCGTATATAAACAACTTTTAAATCTAGTGTATGCTGATATTTTAAACTGGCATCTTAAATACCATTAGACTTATCTCACACTGCATAACTCATCCACCAAACTTAACATGTCATGTTTGATATCTTGGTAATGAAGAATTTAAAATAAAGCTATGTGGATTTGAACACTTTGATGCTGCATAATGTGCATCTGTAGTTGTGTTGGGCTCTTAAGTGAAATACAGTTTTTTTCAGTGAAAAACAGCACATCAGTTCCACTTTACAGTATAATGCTGTAAACATACTCCACTTCAGTTAATACACAATGAAAGAATTATCACAATGAAAAAAATGGTTAAGGCCACAGAGCGCATTATGTCCATATTTATTGTTTTGCGGACGATTTAGTCAAAACTCCCCACAAAGTTGATTTCACTTGAATGGCTTGAATTTTCCACACACATGTTGTAACTAAACAATTTCAACTTTTCAATAGTACAAGTAACCTTGATCTGAGGAACAGCACACTTTCAAGATTTTACATTGCAACTAGGGTTCTTAAATTACCTTTTTTCAAATAAATTGTTAGCGGTGGTCCCAAACTCAAAAACCAATGCAATAGGAGAATCAAGTGTAAACCAAACACTAATACTGAGCGGTTTTTATGGTTTGACTTATGCTATCTGTCTTTTTTATTTACTCTCCCTTAATAATAAATAGCTCACTTAACAGATTAAATAAAAATGCCATTAGAAACACCAAAAACATACTGACTGACTTGGGGAAGTAAAAACATGACTTCTACACTCGACCAAAGTCTCTGATTGCCACTGTCATTATATCTTTGAACTCCTTGTATGTTTTCATATATTCAACAGGAATAGTTATTGTATTTGTGCACTTACAAGTGGGAAACAAATGTGGAGACCAGGCATTTTTCATTACAGTGGTGTTCAAATGTCAGATTTATTTTAGAATCTGCCTTCTATGATGGGAGAAGGGGCCTTTGTCCAGTTAACCACTGCATCACTGCTGGGACAGACAGGCCCACATGTTTTTGTAGATTCCTGAACAGATTGGTTTGACTTTGCAGCTCCCATTGGGCCAGAGCCTCACACATTTGCTGGTCTTCATTTTGACCTGCATGAAAACACAGGCAATACGTTTGCATTCAACTTTGGAGGGGAGACACATTAAGTTTAAACACTTTTTTGGTTTCTGGGAATTTATGGCAGAAATGTCGTTTTTTTTCTTAAGAAATAAGTATTTTGATCTATGACTTATGTCTTTTGGCTGTGGGGGGCAAAGTCCAGAAAGGCTATAGTGAAGTTCAAAAGATGGACCATTTTGTCATAAGCATTGCCACCCGCCACTACCCACAACATTGTTTCTATTGATGGTCCTTTTTGGTGGATTGCTAATATTCATCCCCCTAATCAAAGACTGAGAACCAAATGTAGGTTATGTAGGTGGACTCATATTCTGCTCTAGTAGAGGCAAACTTATATAGTACTTTAACATGTGAGCAAGAGAGGTTAAGTCATACCTGTGATTTTAAGGTCTTGTCGAAAGTCCTGGAGGAAGTTAATGATGGCATTTTCTCTTGCTTACCTTGGCCTTCCCTTCTCACTAAGCTCAGGCACTAGGATACTCATTATGTAATCAGCATCCAGCTGGGGTGTGGTGGGGTGGGGGGGCAAAAAGGGCAAAAAGACCTTCATCCTAATTTGCTGAAGCATAGGAGTCAAACATATTGTAGAATTCAGATCAATGGCTCTATTGAGAACAGTTAACAAAGTTTGTTGTAATTTGCGGAAGACCCATGACAAAAAGGGAAATACATGCTTTTTTCCATGCAACTAAATTAAGACTATACAGCATATTTAAGATCATCCACATCATCTTTGGTCAGCTGCAGAGCATGAAAGTCCCCTAATGCAAGAAACTGGTAACACCAATTTCTGAAGAAGCATGGTGCTGGGCCACCCTGAGATAGGCTGAGAAAACATTTCTCCCGCAGCTCTGCATGTCATCAACAAACAGTGCAGACATTGTAATTGCAACATTTTACTTTTACTTGCATAAACTGCATAATGTAGGACAACTATGAAACCATGCAAACCTGTAGAAACCATTTTCTAGGTCACAAATCGACAGGACTCTTTTCCTCCTTGCCACTGCCCTCAAACAGTCGCCTCTCAATGCCATGCATCATTTCTAAGTGCCATAAATGATGGCAGAAAACACAGTTCAGTAAATAAAAAATATTGTACCTATGAACCTGATTTCAGTAGTGTTTGGTGCCAGAGATTCTCCTAAAAGATAAATTACCAGTCAAAATTTCTTTGCTTAATGCTCCAGTGTCAGTTCCAGCTTCGCCAATGAAAGTCACATTGAGTTTGTTGACAGGGGAGCCCTTCTTATGTCTCTGCCACTGAATTTGCCTTCTTTGTACGAAGTTGTCCCGGGTGATGCAGATTTTAAAATATTTGCTTGCATTTACTTGGCTTGCAAGCCACTGGGGGACATCGTCGTCACTATTAAAAAGCAAAAATCAATTACTTGACTTTGAATTTAATGACACCTTAGGAAAACAAATGACTGATGAAAAAAAGACAGGGAAAAAAATCACCTAGAGATATCGGTGATAGATACGCTTCCCATCAAAGTTCAACATCAAAGTTTCTCAGATCAACATCTGGAACTTTGAGTTGCTCAGACGTTAACCTGAGGAACTTCACATCTAAGGAATATCACTTCATGATGTTCTGATTGATTACAGTTACAGTTTAATTCTAGCTTTATAAAGTCAAATTTAGCATCGTTATAGGAGTATGTGTTAGTCTTTAGTTACACAGATATTGATATATGTTTTATGTGTTATGAAATAGTGTTACCATGGACAACACAATGTGATGGTATTTTACCATTAATTACACTATAATTCCCAAGTATATGTACTGTTTTACAATATCTTTTCTGTTACACACATTTATCATCTGCTGCAGACTCCATACAACCCTCGAAGTGCAATGCCAGGATATTCAGAGGCATGTTTTCTTTGCACACTTGGCATGCAGCCTTCAGCAATTTTGGAAATTCGGTGGAATCAGATGGCAGTGGAATAAGATCAAGGTCCTGCTGCAGCGGAACAATGTACATGGTTGTCTTCCCAGCACCCAAAACACTGTGAATCAGTCTACCTGTATAACCGTCTACATCAGGAGGAATGGCAAGCAATTTTTTTCTACTATGGCCAACTGCATATACAGAAAGTGAGAGAAAGAGTTTTTAATGTTGGTGTTCCTGCACCATCCAAAGGAAAGGTGTTTGAAAAAGATATGCACCTGAAACCTTGTAGAACAACCACCTTTCCACCCCCTCCATTTTGGGATATTTTTCAACGAGAATTTTATTTACCTGAAAAATTAATAACAGAAATGGTAATAGGAGCATGTCAGCACGCCCCGCTTCTATCTGTCTCTTTCTGTATTATATCTGCTCCGGTAACTTTCTCCATCAGTAGTACGCCGCATTATGTAAAAACAGAACTTGTCTTCTAGACTTTTCCTCCCACGATTTCGTTCACAGTAGCAGCTGCAACTCACTTTCTGAATAGTTGCGTTGACAACGTAAGACTTTCAAACAAACCAATGTGGTAGTTAACTAATGACGCCTGACTGGTGTGTTCACTGTCTCTTTACCTGGTCTGTGCTTGTAAAATATCCACCGTGTGGCTCTGATGTGTCGCCAAATATACCTGGGCGGGCCGCCGAAGTGAAGTGTACGTGTGGGAAACACTGACTGAAAATCTTATAAGCAAGCAATAAAATCTTCTTATCAGTCCTGAAGGACAGGAAGCATTACACTGGTTTTAGGTAATCTCACTTTGTTTTACCAGATAGAAGATGTTGCAAACTGCAGACAACGAAGAGACAGCTGTTCTACACCCATGTCCAAAGGATTACAGTGATCTCAGTAAATCTTTGGAAGATAGGCCTTAACTTTGGAAAGGTCCAAGAGCAGTAATCTAAATCAGCGTAATAGCCAGTCAAATCTTCATGGTCCCTAAACACTCTTTCCCTCCTCAGCCTTCCTTTCACGTTGTCCTCTGCAGTGTCACACATCACACAGGTTGACAGCAGTCAGACTGAGTACTTCACACTATGCCAAAATGATAGCTTTGGTCAGCGGTATCCCCCACCCTGGGATATCATTTAAAGAAGTAGGTTTGATAGGTGAACACTGTTTTGTTATGCCTGACCTGCATTATGATCAGTACTGATGGTGAGGATTTGGAGTGGATCGATTGTCTGAGAGCTGTCTGGCTTTATTTCCAGTCTTTGTTCAATTACACAGTCCACATGGGCAGGTGATTAAGATGTGCTGGTGAGAAGACAGAGTGACAGCACAGTTGTGTTCACTGCAGCCATTTCACACACAAACTATATGAAAGATAAATGATATATGATATATGCAAAGTGTTAGAAGATATTAGAACAACTACTGACACTCTGATCTGCAATTCTTCAATGCTATTTGATGTAACCTTGGATTTCAACAACCAATGATGATTTCATCAGCTACAGTCCGGCCTCTTCTCTGTGCTCAGTTGGTGTGGAATGTGATGGCGAGATAGTGCTGAAGTATTGAACAGAATTTAAGATTTGAGTTGGTTTACTGTAACATCCAATTCAATAGGTAGAACACACATTTCAATTATTAATTGATGCTGGGCTAGATAACAAGGTTCAACTACCTGAGCAGGACAGATAATTAATGAAACCAACTTATTGGATTCATTAATGGAACACAACCTGTCACTTCCAACCTAGTTACCACACACTTACCACCCACAATAAAATAAGCAAAAAAATTTAAATCAGAAGAAAATTGGCCCAAACTACTAAAATAAACTACTAAAAATAAGAAAATTAAATACAGTATAAACCAGGGATTTAACTTGCACACAATTTAATTTAAGTCCACAGTTGCGATATCTTATTCTCCACTCCAGGGTTTGCAGAGGAGAAATTAAGTGTAAGTCTGTCCAACAACTCAAGCTGAAGCAACAAATAGTTCACAGTCTGTCAAAAGAATTTCAAAGTCTTTTTTTAAACCTTGGTTGTCGTCCTGGTATGGTGGGCAAACCATTTTTGGACTTGATTGGCTTTATGATCATTCATACATTAAAAAAACAACACATTCTCACTCCCGACTTGTCACATATTGATGCTTGGTCAATGCCCTTTGGTGTCGCATTTTAACGCTCTGGGTAACCCTTTTGCATAATTTTTAGACGCTTAAAGTTTTGCAGCTGACCCCTCCCACCCTGGAGGCAGGAGGCTCCATCAGGACCAAAACCTCTCACCACAGAAACAGCTTCTACCTGTCTGCAGCTAGCCTCATTAACAAGGCCCTGTCACTCAACCCTTGCAAATAATACATATGTCTTTGCACACGTAAACGCTATTTCATTTCATATCATGCACAAACCTGACATGTTGCACACATTTGTTGTTAATTGTTAATCTTGTTGTATATTTTTAAATTGTCAATTTATATATTTCGTTGCAATACGTATGCACTACACAAACCCAGAATAATGCACATGTTCTGCAAATAGCTGTATTATTGTTCTCTATTCTTTGTAATATTCTTATAGAACTTGCATTGTCTATTCCATATTTATATATTTCTACATTTATTTATGGATCTGCAATGGACTGGCGACCTGTCCAGGGTGTACCCCGCCTTTCGCCTGATGTCAGCTGGGATAGGCTCCAGCCTCCCCCGCGACCCTGTACCCTGGATAAGCGGTTGACGATGGATGGATGGATGGACATTTATTTATGTTATTTATCTACGTGTAGCACCTTATCACCAAAACAAATTCCTTGTATGTGTTCAGCACTACTTGGCAATAAAGCCTCCTTCTGATTCTGATTCTGATTTAGGGCTCCGCGGTTAAGTTAGTAACGCTTAGCAACAATAAATATGCAACATCCGGTTACACTTTAAAAATAAAATGCTAGCATTTCAAAACATGGCTATTTTGAAACAGCACGTTGTGAAACATAGCAATTCCGTTAGGTGTAGGCACAAAAAGTAACTGGTTAGGTTTAGGCAATACAAATACTTGGTTAAGGTTAGGAAAAGATCATGGTTTGGATTATACAAAAAAATAATACGTACGTCGGTTAACACGTAAGTTAACTAACGTCATTTGCATAACTTATGTAATTTGCGTAGCTAACATAACTTCAATAAAAATATTCAGTGTTGACATTTTGTTTCACACAGGACACAACCACGAACACAGAACTCTCCTGGATCAAAGTCTGGATTCTGGCCCTCCATCCACCCCAGTCACCTCCTTTCTCAGCCTTTTGTGTTAAATATCATATTGGCCTACCTACCTTTAGGCTACTGTCAAAAACTGACGCTACAGGGCTTCCCCCACTGCGTTGAACTATGATGCTAATTTATTTATCATGAGATTATTATTACTCATGCATTAATGTAAAAGCAGAATTTTGCTGTTGTAGTTACTGAGGTTGAACTATTTTGTATCGACTGCAATTAATGATTCTTTTCATTATGAATTAAACCTGTTAAGGGCAGGACAATTGATTTTCACGCAAAATGCAAATGAGACATCCATATCTGATCCTAGTATTTTGTCACCCTATGAATACCATACACCTCCGTGAAGCTAGGAGGCTCAGCCAGAACATCAAACCAACCATTTTTATCCATATCAAACACACATCAAACACCAAGCATCTTAATATGACAACATAAATCACTCTCTGATCACTGTACATGGCTGCAGTTATTGACTTCCAGATATCTCTCATCTCATCCTAAATCGTAGTCCGACTACTCTAAAGAAAGCTCAGCTCCAGCTCTGATCAACTCATATCACTCAAATTACAAAACTCACAGAGTTGTTAGCCGCACAGTAATAACAGCAAACGCACCAATATACATATACAGCTACAACTGCTGACTAGAAATCCACTATACAAGTACAGACCATTTACCATTTTAACAGTGATCTCATGACCTTCATCAGTAGAATTTACTTTTAGAACTATCCAATAACTCTGGGATGAAGCAGATGAAGCTCTTTGGTTGCAATTCGCAACCTCACTACTATATATCACTAAATCTTACACACTGAACCTTTAAGTCTAGAGACTTCAAGCTACATTAGCTGCTACTAGCATAACACACTGACATCTCTGATTGAGCTGCTGGTGGTCAAGCTGTAATGAGAAACAAATGAGTTCTGTTAGAGTGCTGCATAATTGCTGTTGAGAGATGCATTGTGGGAGCTGCACAAATCCCCATTAAGTTCACGGCTGAGGTAGAAATTCTTGTGATACAGCGTGACCGTGTCAGTCAGCGAGGCTGTTGCAGTGCGTGAGGCGCTACCTGCTGACGGCTGCAGCCTGCTGACAGGATGAAACACATCAGCAGAGGGACAACAGAGCAGAGGTGAAACAGCCATCTACCTATTTCCCCCTCTCACTGTCTCCTCTCTCTCTCGATTTTACTGTTCTCCTCATTCTCTCTCGACAATCGAGGTCACCCTGTCAGTGTGACTGTCTGCCCTTTATTCTCCCTCCATCCTCTCAGTGGGTGTTGTATCTGAGGAATACAACACCCACTGCATCTGTCAATCATAAACTGATTAGTTTGGCATTGTCATAGCACCTGTCAGTCACTTTTCCTGCACATACCTACTTACCTGTCTATCTGTCACTCAATCAGTGCATGTATGAATATGGCAAGCTGAGACTATCAGTCTAAAACCAGATCAAGTGCGCAGTTCCTGGCTACTTTTTTTGAAATTTTGGGGAACAATCACACAATTTTATTGTATTAGCCTACAGGTCAAGAAACAAATGACCTAATCTTACAGAGTTTGTGTGGATGACAACAGAAATGACAACAACTACTGACTATTTGACTATCTTCACTGTCAAATCATCACAGCAGAAATACAGCTGATCATCTTTAGAATAGACTTCACATAGTTGACTGTCTCTGCATTAATATCAGGATCTGCCATCTGTCAACTACAGCCCCTTTCAGCCATGGCACATTCATGGGTTGAACTAGTACCAACACGTTCTCACTCCAACTTCATCACACATGGACCGATGGTCAAGACCCCTTGTAACACACCAGGGAGCCCTTTAGCATTATAGAGGGTGTGCACATGATGCACATGCTGAAGGTACATAAAGGAAGTGAGTAATAAGTAGGTGGTTGGGGTGGATGGTGGGTCAGAGTGTATTAAACAAAAAGTCAACATTGAATGTTTTTATTTAAGTTACGTAGGTTATGTAAGTTACGCAAGTAACATTACTTTACTTATGTAACTTAAGTCACATAATTAATGTTGTTATTTTAACCCAAATCCCAATCTTTCCCTAAAGCTAACCAAGTACTTTTGTTGCTTAAACCTAACCAAACTGCGATGTTTCACAACGTTTAGCACTAGTTTTAATTTTAAAGTGTAACTGGATGTTTCTTATTTATTCTTGCTAACTTGACCACAAAGCCCTACAAATCCGGAGAGTTCAAAAGTAATGCCAAGAGGTCTTGACCAAGCGTCCATATGTTATGAATTTCAAGTGATCATGTGTTGCTGGTAAAGTATGTGTAAAGATGGATACAACGAAGTGTTCTTGTCGGACACTTTATATCCCAACTATTGTGGAATATAATGTTGCAGTTACTGATTTTGTTTGGTGAACCCAACACCATGCTTTTTAAAATGAAAATGGTTGACACCAAATCTTTTGGAAAAAGTCACATTAAATAGAAAAAGTCTCAGTCTAATTGTAATTATGGAAACTGCCTCATTCCCATTATTGCACGTCAAGTCTACCAAACTTAGTGCCCTGTCAATGTGGTCTTTGTCTTCCTGAAGGTGTGGACAACTGGACACTCAATCTGTGAATCTGAATATTATATATTGAATATATATATATAATTGGAGGAGACGTAGGGCAGATCAATTGAATAAACCCTGTACTTTGTGACTGGTGTTTATCCCACTTCTGTAAGACACATTTGTATTTGTAATATTGGAAAATGAAGTGCAGGGAGCAGACTTAGGACTTTTGTAACATTTTTGTGTGAGGCCACATTACCGGATGAGCTTAACATTTTTTATGCTTGCTTTGATTTCCTCAACAAAGAGCCATTTATACTTTTAAAATATACAGCAATATACACCAGAGACAGATAAACTGATGTTTGTCAAATATCCCTTTGACAAACATTAGTTACACAAGGGATGCACCCAAGAGCAACAGAATGTGACAAACCAAAAGTTTAAATGGCTTTTGACCATTAAAGCCAACTTCAACTGAATTTATTCCAATAAAAGCAGTATGCTCTCAATTATATGAATAAAAGACAATGTGTGTGTGTTGTGTGTCGTCAAGCTCAGCCTTTTGTGTGTGGATGCCCTTGACTTATTTTGGCTGGTGATGGAAAATCTGTGTTGCCTGTTGCTCATCAGGAACCATCTGTGGTGACAACAGATTTACTGTGGAACGGGATTTTACACACACACACACACACACACACACACACACACACACACACACAAAAGCATTTGAAAGGAAAAATTGTAAAAGATAAACCCTTCAACCTACTGCGTGTTGTTGGGATCTGGTAGGAGCAGGTTTAGTTATTAGCAATATATTGAAAATATTCAGAAATATGAATAAAGTTATTAATATTACAAAAATGCACATGGAATCAGGAACGAATAACCAAACATGAAAACAGTTTTGCTCAATCATAAAGCCATTATCTAAACACTATGTCAATTAACAATTGAACCGCCAGGGTTTGTTGTATACCTATAACCTCCAAAATGGGTAAAATTTACCAGCTATAAAAAATACTTTAATTTTGTGATTATTTCTGCTAACACTCACTTTGGCCAACATTCAGCTCCTTGGCTGTGCATTTCCCATAAACACCATCCCCACATTTCAGGCAGAATGTTTTATTCTATGCTATTCATTAATCGCTGCATCTGTGAGGGGCACGTCCACACACAGAGGCTCTTTTGATGTCATCCACTCGCCCCTGTTGTATGAAGGTATGTTTGTCTTTTTAAGGCAAAAAAAAAAAAAATGTTTTGAGAGCATATTTATCACACTGCAGTCAAAAATCAAGTTTGTAATTAAAAACAATTTTTTCACAAAAAATTTTACTTGGTAATTTGTCCCCTTTTATTGCAATTCAAAAACTTTCCTTGTGAGAGGAAGTTTTGCAAGTTAATAAGTTTTAAAAGTTAAATAGTTTTGTGTCACGATCCTGTCCTGTGTGCTGGGTTTTTGGTCTGAGGGTTTTGGTGTTGTTTCTGCATGTTAGTTATGTCACCTGTTTATTCTTTTATCTGTTTAGTTTTATTATTCTGTTATTTAGTCTGTGTTGGTTCCATGTCTTAGTCTCCAGTCCTGATTTCCTGTTGGTCCCATCTCTGTTCGTACTCCATCCTGTTAGTCAGCTGTCATGTTCCTGGTCTTGTGTTCTGTTAGTTCTGTGTCTCAGGTGATGTCTTAGTGTTTACTTCTGGTCTGTGTTCTTATGTGTTAATTTGCCCCTTGTCTACCTGAGTTCTGTTTTGTTCTCAGCTTCAGTCTGTGTTCCTTGTGTGTTTATTTGTGATCTGTTTGCTGGTGTCTGTTCCTCCTGTAGTTCTTCTGTTCTTTTTGCTTGTCCACTAAATACCTTATGTTCCAGTTAATGTATGGTGTTCTGCATCGGTGTGTCTCTCTCTCTTTCCCCCTGCTGTCTCTCTGCCTGCCTGCTTGTCTCTGTTTTACCTCGTTAGCCCTGATCCCACTCACCTGTGTTGCTCCTGCCCTGCTCGTTAGTCCCTTTGTATAAATGTTTGGTGTTTCCGTTCATTCTCTGTCCGGTCATTGTCGTGAGTTATGCTCTGTCATGTGTTTGTGCTCTGTGCCTGCTCTGCCCTGTCTCGTCTCTGCCCTGGATCTCCCCCACTTTGGATTATCTGTGTGTTTTGGATGTTTGGATTACTTAGTTTTGGACTCTGTTCACCAGCCTCTCCTCTGTAAGTGTGCTCGCCTTTTGTTTGCCTTAAATAAACCCGTTGAATTATACCTGCTCCACTCCTGTGTGTCCTGCATTTTGGTCCACCCACCTGCTACCCTGCACCCCACCATGACATTTTGCAAGTAAAAAAGTTTTTCTTTCCAGTGAGAAAGTTTTGCAGGGACTATATGTAGTTTTTCTACTAAAATGAATCCTCTTTTTATATTGCCTGTGTGTGAAGGGATTGTAATCTGACATAAAAATGATCCACCTGCCGGGTTTGGCTATGAACTCTGAAGGCAGGTATTCATATTCGAAGACTACGGGTTGGATTTTGTGACTGACACCTGCATGCACGCTCCCGAGCCTCTCGCTGTGTTTACTTTGCACTCAGCAGCAATGACACTGCAACTTACGACATGGAGTCTGCTAACACTAAGAAAGAACTCTACCAAGCACAACACAGACTCCAACATCAACTTCACATAAGGTTTAAAAAAACAAAAAATAGTTATCTGCTGAAAATGTGAATCGGAAAGGCTTTGGACGAAAACACGGAACAACATCAGCAGGGCTTTTGAATCATAGAGAAACCTCCGCTTTGTTTTGCGTATAAAAACAGACCCGGAGTTGGCTTTCATCCTATTGGACAGCTAAGCTAACATTACTAGAAAGCATGTAAAATTTATTTTGATTTTGTGCTTCGATTGGCTCAAGTTAGATAGTGTTAGCTCGCCGGGTAACGCCAAGCAGTTGCTAATGTTATCCGGTGTTTCGCATTACTTCACCAACCAATCACCCATGTTACTTTCCTCTGTACCACAATGTCAAAGTCTCAAAGCCTGCAAGAAATGATGTAACGGTAAAAAGCTAATGTGGAGCGATTTGTTTACTATCCCATAGTGATGCAGCCACAAGTAGCTAGCTAACACTACATTAGCTCGGACCTGTCGCTGTTTGCTTCATAACGTTCAATTTAGATTTATTGCCTTTTACTGATAGGTACAGAGCTTCTCCACCTCTCGGTTGCTGTAACTAACATGACCCACATAATATACAACACAGAGGAAGAGCCATCCACGACACTAGTTACAGTAAAGTTACTTACAGCGGTCTGACTGTTATAAAAATATAAAGTGTGACATAATCTTCTAATATTCAGTCCAGCTCACTACCTGTTTCATTATCATCCAATACATGTAGCTGTGCTCACATTGCTGAGGCTCCGTGAATCTGTGACAGAGTCACAGATACTAAAGATAGTTACTGAAAGCAGCAGGCGAGCTAACGATGTAGCACGTCGGCTAAATGCAGTAAATGTACCGTGATCATTTAACGCGCGTGGATTAGTTCAACATCAAGCTGATAAAACTACTGTAACGTTGCAGTGGGAGTTTGCCTGAGTTTGCACCATGTTGTGTGAAACTGGCTCCCCACCTGTCTATAGCCGCTCTCACTTTGCCTTTTTTCGGGAGTAAGTTACTGTGCCGATATGCCGGTGTCTCACTGCGCTAAAGGAAGTAACGTTACGGCGGCGGTGTTGATCCGTCTCTGAGACGGGAACCTTGAAGTAACAGAGCCTAAACATGTCTGAATGAAAAGCCACAGCCTGCATGCTGGTGTTCCTGCTTTTATTGCAGGATTTCTGTATGAAAGCGGTTGTGTTTCGGATTCTGCTCGCTCATGAGTTCAAGCGAGCACGCGTATGAGCACACGCCAGGCTGCAATTTTAAACCGCACCGCTAGTGGCTGCTGGAAACTACATAATGCCCCTTTAAATGTTTTGCAAGTGAGAGTTTTGCAAGTGGAAAAGTCAAAAATGGTCGAAATAAGAGATTCTATTGGTGGGTTTGACTGACCAATCATGTGTTTGCATCGACCGCATGGCCATGCCCACAATCCACTCGCTCCGACGGCTCTGACCAGCACTTAGCTCTGCTGAAGATGGAGCTGTAACGTGTACATGCTACATGGAGGTAAGTTGACGTTATGTCGCTCCAACACATTCTCATCTCAATGCGTCATATCTGACGCTTTCATCCGGAGTGACAAAGCATAAGGATTTTACGCTAAAGGTACCCTTCCGCGTCCGTATGAAATGCTCCCGTTTCCTACGTTAAAGCAACACAAGGGAGGCTAACCATACCTGTTAGCACATCGGCCATGAGGCCGATGTGCGCAGCTGTAGGGTTAACCGGTCGACATGCATACATTCAGTGACTTGGGTTTAGGCACTAACATTTCGGATGTTTGTGGTTAGGATAGGGGCTTCGGGGGGGCTGTCAACACCTTTATCACGAACGTAGCTACCTAGCTAGCTAGCACTTCCGGTCCGAACCGGACGCCCCGGAGCATCTCATACAGACGCTTCCGGAAGCGTCTCAAGGAGACGCCGGTGCGCTCCATAAACGCTACCTTTCGCGTAAAATACTTACACTTTGTCACTCTTTCTCAAATCGTTGGTATATGACGCCCTGAGATGAGAACGGGCTGGTCGCTCATATCCATTGAAATGCTTTTAAATATAGTATGGCATGATTAAATGATTATTAATATTTACTGTTGGCACGGTTACGGAGTCTGTCTCTTTTTTAGAATTGCATGAATAACAGTTAGCTAACGTTAGCCATCTTAGCATTAAGCTTGACTGGCAGTGCATTTGTTCATTCAGATATGACTAGCTAGGCTAAGCTAGCTACTCGTGTTTAACACATTGTACATAATATTCAGCAAAACTAGTTTTCTATGACTGTGGTAATTGAAGTTTATGGTCACACATCATAGCTGTAATAGACTTTAGACCACTGACATTACAGTAAAAATATAAACTGTTCACGAGATATTTTGAGGTGTTGCTGCCTTCTGTGTTTCCCATACGTTCAGTTATTTGTGACGCCCGCCACAATATCAACGCTTACCACACAACGCTTACCTCCTGATTTTCGTTTTTTTTTTACTAAGTCGCTAAATTGTATTTGATTGCAGAGCGCCGTAACGCATTCGTGCAGCACTTCCTCTCACTCGTCCCTCTCTCTCTCTCTAACTCACCCTTACTTCTCCTGCTCTCTCTCCCTCATGGAACACCGCTGCACTAATGTGTCCAAGACAACGCTGTCATTGTTGGAGCCAGCATGCAAGGAGCCTAGTTAATAAGGAGAGCTAAGTTAATATTGCAGATGGCTTTTCGAGGCTAGCATGCTGTAAATAGGTGGTAGTCAACTTAACCAGAGATGTGAAAAAGTGGAAGTGAAAACAAAAAAAATGATACAGTGGTTTGTCAAAAAATTCTGTCCGTATCTGTTGTGGATAGAGACTGATGTCTGTGGAGAAAAAGAGTATTAGTTTATGTCCCTTGCCACCAAGATTACAGATACAAACAAAAAATGAAGTTCTCATTTCCAAATTGTTGGAGAACATAATAGTTTGCTTATTCTCACAATGTTTGCTAATAAGCAGGATTTATGCACTTGGGATACATGTCTACCAAATTTCATAACAATTCATTCAGTAGATGATGATTTCATTTTGGACAAAAGTCGGGGGACCAACCAAGAAATTATCCAAATTAAATTTCAAAATATGCATCCATTGCATTTCCATTGTTTGCCCTCTTGAATTACACATAGAAATGATTTCTCATCTGCAGGACTGTTAATGATAAAGAATGATCATGGTCATGCTTTTAAAAAAAGTTAACTGTAGGTAGGATATAACCAGCAGTCCCCTGGTCTCCTGTTTAAAGCGTAATCGTAGTCATGATTGATCCATCCATCTGCCTCAACCATCTCACTCAAGTGCTGGATGTAAAGATTAATGTCTGGCCCAAGACCATTGGTTCAAACCTAGCCTATTTTATAAGGGAGTTCTTATTCCATTTGGCTTAGTTAATAAACAATCATGCTGTACATTTAAAAAGAACAGCAGACTCTTCCTGCTTCTGAATAAATAGCAGCAGACTTTCAATCCCATTAGATCCTGGTGTACATCATGTGTCCAGACCACAAAATGCTGTTTAACAAGAAACACATCCTGACAGTACAGCCAAAGAAGTCCAGATGTGATTCAGGCTACTGTGTAGATGTAGAGATAAAGGGGTGGGTGAAGAAATGAGCATTCATGCCTCACAGTTAATCTTTTCCAGGCATTGCACTGTCAAACTATCACAGGTAAACAACTTTTGATGACTCGCCTCCAGTGAAAAGCCAAGCCCTTCTGAATGGGTGGGTGCCAGATTTTAGACTCAGCACAGGACAAGAATGGGAAAACAGCTTATGCAGTCAAAATCTTCCATTTGAGAGACTAAAATTAAAATTATTTTTTAAAGGAAATCTCTATTGTAAAGAAAAGCCCTCACATCAAAACTCAAAATCCAGCTGTTTGTTCATCTTAAACCTCAAATGGTGCAGCAACAGAGAAGATCCTTTCTAAAAGAAAGTAAGGCCATTGCAAATTGCTAATACCAATTAACGTCAGTGGAATCACTGAAAATAATTTGTGCCATTAGCCAATAGCAAACCATCTTGATAGTGGTGACATTTTCAGGCACTTACAGATCCTGAGTCTAACAGAAGAAGCTATAGCTAATTAGCTATATTATTATTAATTAGGGTCCTAGCACAAAACAATGCAATGATTTGGTATGAAACCGGGAATTTATAATTTCAGTGTACGTGCTCAAATCTGCACCAAACTTCAGAGGTTTGATGACAGCCCTGTCCTGAACACATCCATGTGCCAATAATCACTCAGTCATAGCACCACCTACTGGCAACAGAAAGTGATCCCTTAACGAAGCAGCCAGTGGACCATTTTTTACCTAGATTGAAGAAATTTTTCAATAATTCACCATGAAACAGGAAGTTTCTGTAACTTCAGAGTACATGATCACATCTGTATAACTTTTTACACATTTGATAAGAGTCCTGCCTTAAACACGTCTACAAACCAAAATTCACACACAAAAGAAAAGACACATTTTAATGTAAAGACTTTGGCTTTTTCACTCTTCTTTATTGAGTTATATATCTTTTTTGTGCATGTAACAGGTTTGCAAAGTGAAAAAAGCCCAAAGTCCAGCCCAAAGGGAGTTCCCATCTTCCACAGAAAGCTCTGCTCAGCACCGCTTGAAAACAGCTTGTTTGTAGTCCAACCCTTCACTTCCTTGACTTGTGACATCACAATGAAAACGCATCATAAAGCAGCTGGTGGGGTCAGGCACGCTCTCAAACCAAGCTAGTCTGAGCGGAGGCCCTTTGCCTCGACTCGCCTTTGTTTGGGTTTCCATTGTAGAAATGTTGGACCTGTACCTGCTTCCAGGTACTTTTTTTCGTATCACCTCACCTCCGTCGAGGTTTCAAGCGAGCTGAGGGATACTAAAATGTAACGCAAAAACACGACAGACTGATCGTTCAGACAGAATATTCACTATTCACTGCATCATCATTGGACCAGACAGAGGCCAGCAAAAGAAAGTTTTATATTTTACAGTTTTCGTATGGAATTTCATGACTAAATCCACTTCTGAGAAGTTTTGAGGTGAAAAATCAGTTGTGTAGATTTCAAATATTGACAGTTTCACGAGAAGTGATGGCGGAACAAAAATGTGATGAATATTTTCGGAGTTGAGGAGCTCCACAAGTGGCTGCGGGGGAAGCCTGCGCGACCTGCGGGAGGAGCGTGTGAGGCCGGCCAGCCGCCCGCTCACAGAGCCCTCTGCTCCCACTGTCACACAGACCGCTGCAGCAACAACGGCAGAAGAAACCACAGCTGGAAGATAGATAACAGCCCTGGACACATATACATGTCAGTATTAGGTGAGCATGAGATGACTGCAGCTGAGTTTCACTGACTGGAAAGTCTAACATGAGCTGCAGGCGACTGCAGGGGCAGGGAATAAAAACAGCGCCACCAAGTTGGATACATTCTACCTGCTTACTTACTTACTGTGAGATGAGAGCAATGAATGATCTCACGGCATTTGCAAAGAAAAATGCTACGAGACCAGGCAAAAATGTGATTCCAACTTTGTGCAGCCAGAGAAAAACAATTGGGGCCACCGGACTCGGCGCCTGCAGCAACCTTGCTCCCACGAGTTTTAAATGTCATGTGACATGGTGACATTTTGCAGCACTGGCAAAAGTGGTAAGCAATTTCTAACGAGCATGTCTTATTTTCAGTTCTGCATGCATCATGTAAAGTCAGCGCTGCGCAGCGCCGCATGAAGTCAAAGTCTGCATAACAGTCATCATTTGATTTTGATCAGTTTTCACAAATGAAATGTTTTTCCAAAAAACAAAACTGTAATACATATAATAATCACTGCATTATAACAGTGTTTTTAATGCATTATAGTCACTGCATGTATTACAACTGTGAAAATTTTAATACACTGTGATCCTTTCCATGCCAGCAATTATTAATTATTATGATAATTTAACATAAAAGTCATCAAGTATACCTAATTGTATTTTGCAATAAGTATAACACATAAGTATGCTTTTTATGCAATAAAGACATGGGTGTAGCACTGTGGCCTCACAGCAATAAGGTCACAGGTTTAAACCCCAATCTCCAGCTTCCTCCTACCATCCATAGACATGCAGACTAGGTTAATTGGTGACCCTAAATTGTCTTTAGATGTAAATGTGACTGGTTGTTTGTCTATGTGCGACCTGTCCAGGGTGACGCCTTTCGCCCGATGTCAGCTGGGATTGGCTCCAACCCCCCGCAACCCTGTACGCAAGATAAGTGCTTCACAATGGATGGATGGATGGATGGAGGGGGGACACGGGCTTTTACTTTTCAGTGCTTGACTCTCAATTAGCTTTTCAAATTCTGAAAATATGCTCTTGTTATTAAGTATTCAGCTTAATTAGCATCAGCTAAAGTTGGTCAGGATTGTTGGCTCACTTGGCTCTGCAGAGGTCTTGTTAGCCAATTCACTGAAAGCCAGTAAACACTGATCCTGTCTCATCCCTCTGTCTCCCTCTGTGCCTCATTTTGCCTTTCTTTCTCCCTCATCCTGCTACTCATAAGTTTAATCCCATACCCCTGGACCGATTCTGTCTTAGTTGGTAGGGGAGAGGGGTGGCTCTTTTATTTAAAGATGGAAGTGCTCAAAATATTACTTACTGGATGTAACTACAGTTCTGTGAGTACTTGCATAGTCCTCTAATGGGCTTCGCTATTGGTTTTGCATAATCAGTTTATCACACTACTCACAACGCAGTCAGGAGAATTTCGCAGTCTCCTGAAGAGCAGCCAGTCAGAATCAAAGCCTGTTTTCCTGGCTTTTGCCCAAGCCTTATTGTGCTCGTGAAGTGAACTAGCTAACTCTGAAGTGAACCATGCATTGTTTTGGCCTTTTACTGTATACTTTCTGAGGAGAGCATGCTTGTCAACAATTTCTTTAAAACCATCATAAAAAAATTTCCAAGCATTTTCAACATCAGCAATAACATTTATTTTATCCCAATCAAAGTAAAACAGGTCATAAAAAAACCCTTGTTCTGTAAAATGTTTCATGTCACGCTTAATAATGATGTGTGGTTTGGTTTTGGGAATTTTTGTATTTCTGACTGTGGCAACAACACAGTGGTCACTAATGTCATTTGCAAATACAGAAGCTGGTGAGTATTTAAAAGGAGTGTTGGTTAGGATAAGATCACTTAAAGATGATTTATGTGGACATTTCAGATTAGGTCTAGTGGGACATTTATGGGAACATTTAAGGCAATTATTAAATTTAAGGTAAGTTTAAATTTGTTTGCAGGTTAATTCAGTTTTTTTTAACATGTTGAATCTTATTTTCATAGTTTTTGGCCATTTTATATATCATGTATTAATTTCCATTTCTTTGTCTCTAAAATAAGTTCAACAGGGAAGGAAACACAAGCAGTCTGACAGGTTGTCCTAGCCTGCAGGTCATGTGCGTGAGCAAGGATGTCACTTTTTGTTGAAAAGTGGTGGGGACATAAGAGCTCAGATTAGGGACGTGAAGAAACACTTTCATAATACAATGCAAGTGGCAATGCACAATAACAAGACAAGAAGAATTTTAACACTATTTGGCTAAAATTTATGAGTGGGGGGTGTAGGGGTCATATCCCAAAAACACTTAATTTCCTGCATTCTGGAGACATTTTCTGCTCCAATTTGTAGTGGAAATGTCTTTTTTATGTAAAGGGAAACAAAACAAAGAAAATAATCGAATATAATGCAGTAATAAGCTGCTCGTTCCTTTTAAGTTAAGTTTTTTTAAGCTTAAGTTACTTTATTGGACAATGCTTATTTGTTTCTTCTATGTTTAAATTGCATTGTATGTTGTCTTATTGTGCAAGTAAGCCTCAAAGGATGTTCATTTGTTAGTTAACATTTCTTAGTACAAACTAGTTTTCAGAACCTTTTTTAGAAAAATGCTTGGAGCTCTGGGTTCTGGATCTGTAGTTGCAGGCTTCCTGGTGGATCTGGAAGTGTGAAATAGGAAGATGAGAAGTAGTTGGGACAGAGGTGCAGACTGAGTAAAATAAAAGAATGGAAACAAATTTTCAGAGTAGTCAAACACATTTTAAAGAGAAAATCAGGGCAAATTGTAAAATCAGTATCCCAACTGTTTTAAATATTCACCACAGTTACAGACAAGCAGTAGTTTTTCTGTGCAATGAGGAATTGTTAAAGACAATACAGGTGTGCTCACACTCAATTACTAAAAATGTTCTTCAAATAAAGTGCTGATTAAATTTGTTCACAACCTGTCTGATTGTTCATGTTTCCTGCCTTTTAGGAATATGTTGCCGTCCCAGATTTCATTATTTACTGTTGTTACGTCCCCGCTCACTAGGGGTGAACATAAACCAGATGTTTTTGGTCAGGGTGGAAAGATTATTTATTAAACATGGTACAACTTATTAAAGACGGTACAACAAAAAGTCAAACAGAAATTGGGCAAGCAGGTGCTGCGTAAAACAACAAACAAAATATAACAAAAAGAGATCCCTCCTAATCGAGAGATTACTAAAATACTTAGTAATCAGAATAAACAGAAGCCTCTCTACCCGTCGTTCAAAAACCAAAACACAGGGAGCGCAGCACCCCTAAACCTAGTGTATCTAAAACAAGTAATTTCTAACAGGTGTAAGTAATATCAGTGATGAGCTTCTCCTAGCCCAATTCTGCAGCTCAACACTTAGATCAAACCGAGTGAGTTACCTAACTAATGAACAAGGAAATGGTTGTTTCTACCAAGGACACGCACACACAGAGTTCAGGATCCACCTGCCCTTGGCAGCCTTAACACTGTCGTTACTGCAATGTTATTGATAGGATTTGAAGTTGAGTTGATTTGAAAGGAGTTGGCCCTTGTCAAGGTTCAACTAAGTAGTGTTTCTGCAACAAGTCCTCCAATCTAAACGACAACATTGGTCGTTTATCCATGCCTCCCAAAAATGACCCATCTGAGTGTTTCCTAAATTAGCGCCCCAACCGATGCCGTTTGTCCATGCCTCCAAAGATGTAATCCAAAGATTACACACGTGTGTTCAGTATGTTACTTCAGTCACGACATTAAACACGAAGTTATTGTTGTGAAACAGTCGCAGTTTGGTTGGGTTTAGGCAACAAAAACTATTAAGGTTTAGGGAAATGTGGTTTGGGTTAAATGTCCATCCCCTATCAAGGAACACGGTTCCAGAACCAAGACTGTACATGGAGGTCAGCCCCACCAGATCTAATTGGTAGCGCTCCATCTCCCGCACAAGTTCCGGCTCCTTCCCCCCCAGAGAAGTGACGTTCCACGTCCCCAGAGCCAACCTCTGCTGCCTGGGTCTGGTCCGTCGAGGCCCCTGACCTTCACCGCCACCCATGTGGCAGCGCACCCGACCCCTGCGGATCTTCCGATGGATGGTGGGTCCAAAGGATGTAGAGGGGCCACGTAGCTTTTTGGGCTCTGCCCGGCCGTGCTCTGTGGCAAACCCGGCCACCAGGCGCTCGCCGACGAGCCCTCCCTCTGGGCCTGGCTCCAGACGGGGGCCCTGGGCTTCCTCCGGGCAGGGTCTCTCCTCTTCTTAATTGGTCTACCATCAGGGGTCTTTGTGAACGATTCTTGGTCTGGCCCCTCATCTGGAACCACTTTGCCTTGGGAGACCCTACCAGGAGCACTATGCTCCAGACAACACAGCCTCCAGGTTCACCGGGGCATGCATATCTCTCCACCACGATAAGATGATGGTTCCTGGAGAGGCGGGATCTGGAGAAGGCATATGACTGGGTCCCCCAGGAGATACTGTGGGAGGTGCTGCAGGAGTGTCGGGTGAGGGGGGCCCTTCTTAGGGCTATCCAGTCCTTGTACATCCAAAGCGAGAGCTGTGTCCGAGTACTCGGCAGTAAGTCGGACTCTTTCCAGGTGGGGGTTGGCCTTCGGCAGGGCTGTGCTTTGTTACCAATTCTGTTTGTGATATTCATGGACAAGATATCGAGGCGTAGCCATGGCGAGGAGGGGATGCGGTTCGGTGGGCTTGGGATCTCGTCACTGCTTTTTGCGGATGATGTGGTCCTGATGGCATCATCGGTCCGTAGCCTTCAGCTCTCACTGGATCGATTCGCAGCAGAGTGCAAAGCGGCTGGGATGAGGAGTAGCACCTCTTAATCTGTGGCCATGGTTCTCAGCAGGAAACTCCAGAGAGGAAATTAGTCCTTACCCCAAGTGAAGGAGTTCAAGTACCTCGGGAACTTGTTCACAAGTGAGGGGAGACTGGAGCAGGAGATTGGCCGGAGAATTGGAGCAGCATGAAGTGGTATTGCACTTGCTTTACCGTACCGTTGTGACGAAAAGAGAGCTGAGCCGTAAGGCAAAGCTCTCAATGTACCGGTCAATTTTCGTTCCTACCCTCACCTATGGTCATGAAGGCTGGGTCATGACTGAAAGAACGAGATCACGGGTACAAGCGGCCGAAATGGGTTTCCTCAGGTGTGTTGCTGGTGTCTCCCTTAGAGATAGGGTGAGAAGTTCGGCCATCCGCGAGGAGCTCAGAGTAGAGCCGCTGCTCCTTTGCGTTGAAAGGAGCAAGTTGAGGTGGTTTGGGCATCTGGTAAGGATGCCTCCTGGACGCCTCTCTAGGGAGGTTTTCCAGGCACGTCCAGCTGGGCGGAGGCCTCGGGGAAGACCCAGGACAAGGTGGAGAGATTATATCTCCATACTGGCCTGGGAACGCATCGGGATCGCCCAGTCAGAGCTGGTTAATGTGGCACAGGAAAGGGAAGTTTGGGGTCCCCTGCTGGAGCTGCTGCCACCGCGACCCGACCCCGGATAAGCGGATGAAGATGGATGGATGGTTTAGGTTAAAGTAAGTCAATAACATAAGTCACGTGACAGAAGTCAGTTACACTATTTAACTTAAACTCATAATAACTCAACATATACTTTCCCACGTTTCACATGGGACTATAATTATATTAAACTGAGTGATAATCTGGAGTTTGACCTATCCAACCGCCACATCCTACCTCCTTACGCGGACTTTCCCATTTATAATATGTCACTCAACTTGCTACTGTTATACGGCCTATACTGTCGTTTTTCTGACAAGGACAGTCTCTTTTTCTGCTATTAGAGAAACGACACAAAGGAAACCCAAGTTTTAGCAAGGGTTAGAAACAGATTAAGGCTAGAATTTGGGGTTAGGTTTAAATATAGAGTAAAGGTTAAAGGAGAACTCAAGGCAATTTTTAAGTTAATCTTGATCATTATACCTTTGTGAGTTCTGTCTATAGAAAACAAAATGAGCCGGATTGGTGCTTGCAACAAGGAGCTGCTACAGCTAATGCCCAGAGCTCCCACGTAGCTAAAATGGCAGTTATGGGGGCATTTACATAAGAGTGTCTTTGTGCCTCTTAACAGACACAAAATGCAATTAAAATGTCTGTCCAACATGAATAGGGCTCTTACATGACAACGAACGGAGTTCCCACGGGACTTCAGCGCGAGACTACAGTGTCTAAAACACTATTTAGGTGAATTTAAACAATGGCTAACTTGCTAAACGCATCTTGTTGTCATTACTTTCCTGCAGATGAAAGGTGAGTAAGTAGAAATACTTGTGTTGTTTCTGAAGATGTGATGATTTTATGAAGCTATTAAAAGTTGCTTTTGTCAGAGGAAGCAGGATTTTATATAACATGCTACTCTGCTTCTGCTGTCTGGAATAGAGGGGAGAGGTGCTCTAGTTTTTGCTGATTGAAAAAACCACCCATACACATAGCATAAAATACACACACACATACGCACACACATGCATACAGGCACACAAACAGTCTTATATAACTATTTGCTAAGCCATTCTGCTTAAGTCTTTCTATTGATGGTTTAGGTCTATTGACTGGGTCTATTGATGTCGTAGAGCTCCAGCAGGTCCTCAATAGAAGTGACACAAAAATAATCTTACAGACACACACAGGACAGACAAAATGGATCATGAGTAATTCTTTTGTAGTTACACTGGACAACACACACACACACACACACACACACACACACACACACACACACACACACACACACACACACACATCTACAGATCGAGAGAATTATGTGACCCCTCTTTCTCCACCTCTTCTTTTTTCTTAGAGACACTGGTCATTTACCACTTTCAATCCTCATTAATTAGTCGTCTTCACCTTGGTGTGTTACAGGCGAGGACCTGTCATATAGCATGAAAACAGAACTAATTACTGTAACACAGCAACAAACACAGGTCACTGCCAAATCCTACACAAGCCTGCAGCCTGTTCCACTGTGTCATTAAGCCAGCCATAAACCAATATGATCCTGCTTGTGTTTATTAGCTGATATAAATCCATACTCATTACTTTCTGCTGCTAGCAGCTCCATTATTATTCAGACAGTAACACAGAGGATTGTGACTCTATGCTTATGCTTCAACTTCAGTGCAATGTTATATTTATAATGTTAAAGCATCCCATTGCCAAATAATGAGGTAAAGAACTGCAGCCTCTTCAGTCAATACTTGTCTCAAATTGTCAAAAGAATTTTAATTTCTAAGACAGCTGCACCATACAACATAGAAACTAAGCAACTGAACTACAAACTTTACCTCAAGTAGATTGTTATTACTTGTTAAAAAAAACTTAAAAGAAATGCAATGGCTTATCAGCACTGTTTATATCCTGCCATGCAAGCTCTACCACAATAGTTATATGCATATTATTTTTGTTTACGAGTATTATTACACTTTATATCTAGGCATTACGGGGCTGTGTTTGTTGACAAACACTGGGATGGCCTTGTGTGGTAAACAAGGCTACACTTGTCTGCAGCCATGCTAGTAGCTGTATTTAGGCATGGCAGTGCTAACATGTTGCTAATGACACAATGCAACTATTTTAGAATGTTAAGAAGGTAATGTTTACCTTGTTCAACATCTTAGCTTAGCATTTATAAATGCAAACATTTGCTATTTAGTGTTGTACACAAAGTACAGCTAAGGCTGACGAACTATTTAGTCACTGACCAGATAACTGACAAAAGAAAAATCTGACCTGATAATAGTGTTAGAGGAGATGTCAGGGGACCACCAAAGTTAAAGGAGCCCTGTAGTTTAGACATGTTACACATGTCCACAACCTATCATTCACAACAGGCAGACCATGTAAACATTTGGCCCACATTCACCCTTGTAGATGATGCAGCACTGCTGGTTTCATCACACCCAAACCCAGAGGCTCACTGAGCATGGTCATTGAGAGGTTGAGGATCCTGGACAAGTGGGAAGTTGGTGAGGGTATGATCACAGCTCCTTTGCTTTGAAAGATGATGATGTCAATTGAGGTGGTTTAGGCATCTGATAAGGACATCTCCTGGATGCCTCCTTTTTGAGGCTCTCTGGGCATATCCAGCTGGGAGAACAAAGGGTAGACCAAACTGCAGAGGTTATATATTCCATCTGGGATCCCACAGGAGGAGCTGAAAATCTTTGCTGGGGAGGGGTATGTTTGAGCTACCTTACCTAGCCTGCTGCCACTATGATCCATATGGATGATTTCACCACAGCTAAAAAGCATAGCATGTGAGACAAGACAACTGCAAATGGCAGTAAATAAACTCAGTCAGAAACAAATATACTATACAAAATATTTTAAAATGTGTGAAATCTGCATAATACTGCATTTATTTTTACTGCATTTAGTACTTGAACTGAGTGAACCTTGTGAGGCCAGGTTCAAAAGCGAGGGCAGCATTTCTCAGTGATAAGTTGTCTTTTTTCATTTAGTTGGATATTTTAATAGTATCCAGCAGCACTGAAAAGAAATTAAGCTTTCATGTTTCAAATGGAGTACAAATGTTACGAATAGCCCTGATGCACACTACTATTACTTTACTTTACTACATATTAAAGTACAGAACACCCAATCAGACATGACATTGGTAAAAAGCCCAAATCTCTGAATGGACTTCTGATTCTCAAGGACTAACTTATGTTTTCAAGGTTGATGAAATAAATTATATAAATTATAAAAAAATTATCTTTTTTTATAAAAACAATCCTTTATGTTGAACGTGACTGGCTCATGGAACTCCATCATAACAGACTGAGGCTTTCAGATTGGATAATTCATATGCTTATATCTCAGTGTCCTGATTGCTGATCTGCATACTGTATGCACCTTGATTACTAATTTAATTTCCTTCATTTAAACTTATTAATTCAATCATCTATCTATTTTCAGTGCTGCATATTCTGTTCAGGGTCCCAGGGGTCTGGAGCACATCTCAGCATGCATTGGGCAAAAGGCAGTTTATTTAGTAAGTGTTATCTGATTATTCAGTATTCCTGATTATCCTGGCTCTCCATGTTCCTACGTGGAGCGCCATAAGGTGGGGAGAGCACCTCCCTGCCCATCCATGTGTATACAGCGGCTGTGGCTCAGTAGGTATAGCGGGTTGCTCACTAATTGGAAGATCAGCAGTTCAACCCCCAGGCTTTAATCCAGGCTCCATGTCGAAGTGTCCCTGGGCAAGACACTAAACCCTGAATTGCCCCTGATGGCTGTTCCCTTGGTGTATGAATGTGTGTGTATTTTAGTACTGTTTCAGCACTTAGGCTCAGTGTATGAATGTGTGTGAATGAGTATGTAGTGTAACAGCGCTTTGAGTGGTCGGAAGACTAGTAGTGCATACATGGAAAGTCCAAGGTAGAGAAGGCAGCAGCAAAGAACCCCCTAAGGTATGGAAGAGCAGAATCAATAAACAGAATTATTTTGATTGGGTTAGAACTGGCTTGCAGGGAACGCAACAAGGGTAGGCTAGGTTTTGATGTTATTGAAAAGTTGCCTGGTTGTCGATGCATCTTGATGCATTGTTTTTTCTGTGCAGCTTTCTGGATGGCTGCTGGGCATTTGGTTTGTGCATTAGAGTCTGGGGAAGGCATTTCCTGGTTGGCCTGGAGGAACTGGTTTGCTTCATTGGCCTCAGATGCGTGCTCCCCCGTTTCTCTTTCGGCCAGTCCGGACTCCTCTAGAGACTGAAGTATAAAGTTAGTTGTTGGGATGTGCAGTGTGGGTGCTGGGCGGAACTGTGCTCCGGTTTGTCTGGGCTTGTGGCTGGTGTTCTCAGCCCTTGATGTGTGGGTGAGTTGGTGGTGACGTGCAGCTAAGCTAGTTGATTTTGCTTCATTGCTAGTTTGGCTGGCGTTGCGAGGCAGCCGGTGGACATGCTGCATGGCGCGGTTGCTGGCAGGCTGGGACTTGCTGCTGGTGTTATTCTCCACTAGCTTTCCCCATCGTGTTCTGCTGCTTTCTCTCTCTCGTTTGCTTGGCCTCACGGTTGGGATACACGGGGGGCTGCTGGGAATTGGGTGTCACCATGCTAGCGCGGTTGTCACTTGTACACTGATGCTGATGATTGCGTGGCGTTTTGGTGGTTTGGCTACTTGTTCCCCAGCGGTGGGGTGGCGGGGGGAACACTGGTCTCTGTTGTGTGTGCACCACAGTCGGTCCGGGCACTGCTCTTGTGTAGTTGATTGGCATTTGGATGGTCGGTTTGTTGCCGTTTGTTGGCGGAACAAAAATGTTCTTGAAAGTTTTTGGAGTTGAGTCTGCTCCCAGTCTCACACACTGCTGCAGCAACAAAGGCAGAGGAAAATACAGCTGAAAGGTTTTCATACCGCTTATCTGTCTTTACATTCTGAGGAATGTTTAAACTTAAATCAAGAGACAGCTGTGTGTGGGTCGCACGTGTGAGGCGTTGCTATGACGACCAGCTACATTGAAGGGTACTATCCTTTTATGCAAGTCCTGCCACTCGGTCGCCATCTTGGCAACGCTTCTAGGCAGCTATTTCGTACTGACAAGACCAGGCTCCTATCTGAATGAATGGGGAGAGAGCCAGAACTGCACTTTTACTTGTCACCGGGACATAAAAACTACATGAATAGAATCAGAATTAAAATCTGAGAAAAAACAACTTTGCCCCAAAATAAGGTTTAAAAAGCGTTTTTCCCGACTGTTTATACTCCTACTACGCATGCGTCACCACTTCCATGTGTAGTATAGGTAAAACAGTCCCTTACGCCAGTGGAACCACGCGATTGGCTGAAATCTGATTCCTGCTTTGGCTGTTAAAAGCAGACGACTGGCTTTCTAGCAGGAGGGGCGGGATAACTGCCATCTTTGCCATTACGAGCTTTCCCCCTACAGGGGAGGATGTGATTGAGTGGCATGTCTCCTCTAAATTGTCTGTGGTACTATCTCTGGGTATTATCTGCATTGGAAAACGGAGCAAGGCCAAACCGAGTCAAGTAGAGTCGGTACCCTAAGAGGCCTCGTCATCTTCCTCAGTGAAGATCTAGACACCTTCTTCAAGGATTATCAGGTAAATTAATCACAATACATTTCTCATGTGTTGAACAGTTGCTCCCTCAAATTTCTCCAATAGGCACACTTTACTTATAATGACAAAGCCCACAGTGTCTTAGGTGATGGGAAATGCACCAATATGCGATATAGAATCAATTGGCATTTTATCATTCTAATATATTTAAAACAGAGAGGTGTGACATATTGTCTCTCCTCGTCCCACGGTGCTAATTATGGCAGCCATGACACTGACAATCAATCTATTAGAATGGTGAGGGTATTCAGAGGCTTGATGGCCTGGTGGGGCGAAGCTATTGCAGAGTCTGGTGGTGCTGGCCTACCTGCTCCTAAACTTTTTTAAATTAACTGCTGTTGAGGATCTAAGAATGCTTTTGTTTTTTTGTCTGTCTATTTCTATTTCTCTGTATGTCATATTAAACACTTGTGGTGTCTTCTGTGTTTGTTGTGTGCAAGGCTCTGATTAAGAATGCTGAAAGGGACCTAGCAACCCCAGTCATGGGGATTTACATGATCCAAGAGATGGGGATCAGGAGCCAGAGGATTTGGGAGTTGTGACTGAAGGCATCAAAGTCCTGATCAACTTAAGCAGCGTCATCATGGTGTTCATCCTGCTTTTTGGACTCTTGCCCTTGATCTCAGTTTTCCAGACAACCTCAAGTACACCTTTGCATAAAAGGACTAAACCAAATGACAATTTACCTTGATGGAGGTGTAGGCTTGGACAAATGTATACACACAGAAAGTTTGCCCATTTCACCTCCATCATAATTTCATGACTGTTACTCTACCTTCTCAGTGCCATCCATCTCTTGTTATTTGATTTCATGACTCGGAGTGGATTGAAATGGATCTAATAACAGCTCAACATCCTACAAGTGACATCCATTTAAGTTCTATTTAAATTACTTCCTTGTTATGATTGCACTGGATGTTGTTTATTTATTTTGCTTTGTCTAACAGTGGTCCACAATACATTTTTCTGGTACCACCTATTAGTAACACACCAACCACCAAAGCTCTTCAGTTTAAATGAACAGAAGTGGGGAATTTTGTATTTTCCATAGCCATGCCAATTGCAGCATTCACCTATATACCTATGTACACCTATATATACAGTCAAATATATGTTTCTGAAGTGCATTCTAACCATCTATAGTGTGAGATTTGAAATAGCATTAAGTTTTCACCAGTGTACTGTTTATTTAGGCTAATATTCTTACTCAGTAAAGTTTGTATCTTGATATTTATATTTAAAGATCCCCTCCAGACATGTATTAAGACACGTCCAATTCTGCTTTGAACAATGTGATGTCTGATGGGTTTTTTTTAGTGCAAAAGTATACTTTTGCATTAAAGTATGCACCTTAAGGGAATTTTCTCCTACCTTGTTTAAAACTCTAGAATCTATGAACTTGCAAAGTTTTACTGATGGACACGTCTCCTTTTGCAGGTCCATTTTCAGTGTATTTGCAATTTATAGTTTTAAAGGGGCATAATGTAGTTTCCAGCAGCCACTAGCGGTGCGGTTTAAGATTGCAACCTGGCGTGTGCTCGTACGCATGCTTGTTTGAACTCATGAGCGAGCAGAATCCAAAACACAACCGCTTTCATACAGAAATCCTGCAATAAATGCAGGAACACCAGCATGCAGGCTGTGGCTTTTCACTCAGACATGTTCAGACTCTAAAGGTTCCTGTCTCAGAGGCGGATCAACACCGGCGCCGTAACGTTACTTCATTCAGCGCAGCGGCATATCGGCACAGTACTCCCGAAAAAAGGCAAAGTGAGAGCGGCTATAGACAGGTGGGGAGCCAACTTCACACAACATGGTGCAAACTCAGGCAAACTCCCACTGCAACGTTACAGTAATAGTTTTATCAACTTGATGTTGAACTAATCCACACTCGTTACATGATCACAGTACATTAACTGCATTTAGCCGACGTGCTACATCGTTAGCTCGCCTGCTGCTTACAGTAACTATCTTTACTATCTGTGAATCTGTCACTGGAGGCTCAGCAATGTGAGCACAGCTACATGTACTGGATGATAATGAAACAGGTAGTGATCTAGACTGAATATTAGAAGATTGTGTCACACTTTATATTTTTATAACAGTCAGACCGCAGTAAGTAACTTTACTGTAACTAGTGTTAGTGGCTGGCTCTTCTTCCTCTGGGTTGTATATTATGTGGGTCATGTTAGTTACAGCGACTGAGAGGTGGAGAAGCTGTGTACCTATCAGTAAAAGGCAATAAATCTCAAACTCTGCACATACATGTTTGAGCTTTACTGTGCAGAATTATGTAGAATAGAATTGAATGTACTTAATTGATCCCCATAAAGGATATTCTCATATTACTGCAGCATAACATAGCTGTGATAATGTGAATTTCCCCTGTGGATATCCATAAAGTGCCTTCTATTCTACATCATTCCGCATTGTACAGCTGAAACATCCAACAAGAGCAACAAGACGAAAAACATTTTTAGTGGAGGGCTCTAAGTAAAAGATGTTTAAATCTAAATGTATTTCAAAAATAAATTAAAAAACGACGTTTGTCTCGTGTATGTTAATGCGGGATCAAACGAAAACAATTTATCTTATATTTAATTGATCATTTCCGTTCCAATTTATTATATGTTTCATTTAGTTAATGCAATTATTTCACTTTGGCTGTATTTGAAAAAAATGAGTTAGGCTAACTCAATTAAGTTGTGGGCAGGATAAATTAGGTATTCTAATTCATTTGTATCAAATATATTCAACAGAATGTAATTGAGTTCATCCAATGAGTTATTTTTTTGAGTGTTCTCTTGCAGGTTTTGTTGTTTTCTGCAGGTGGAGTTTCCTTCTGCTATTTCCTGTTGTTTCCACCCCCCATCCCCATTCTCTTGCAGCTGTTGTCCTTTCTCTGAGACAAAGGAGTATATTTATACTCTCTTGTTAAAGTAAAATCTTTTTGGCACAATATGGTATCCAGCTCCTCATACTCTATACCAGGCTGCTGGGCAGGACAGGTTTAAAAAAATAAAAATAAATAAAATGTAGACACCAAGGCACAAGTAAACATGCTCACACACGTAGTCTACGCAGTCGGCTACAGCATAGAGTCAATGCAGAAGTATAAATTTGCCTTTTCTTTCTCTTTTTAAGTAAGTTAAAGAATTTCCAAGTAGAAAATTGTTAAATTGCTTGAGTTTAACTGGTTTCAAGGACATTCCTATTATTACCCTTATTAATGGTGACCAGACATCCTGAAGAATGTGTTACAGTCCCGCATTACAAGCAACTGTCCCAATCCCTGTCCTTTTTGTCCCAAGATATTTAATAAATCTGAGTTTTGATTAGTTATAGCCTTAAAAACATTAAACACTGATTGTTTTGTTGATTCCCACAGATGGACAGTTCCAGCTCTCCATTGGCTGCAGCAGGGACTATGGGATTTCGTGGACATTGTGTCAACAGCGTTGTTATAGCCACAAAGTAACACACATGCTCTTTTCCCCTTTTAGTGTTCTAGTGTAGATGAAGATAGTGGAAGTTGCAGGTGTGAGAACGGAGTAAATGAGACAGCTGACTCAAGCCCACATTTTGCAGACAGATGTCACATGATGAAATAAATAAAATAGACTACAATAAATTTTATACAGTGCAGCACAATTTACACCACAGGCATTGTGTTTTTTTCTTAATGACAGACAGTTGACATCACAAACAAAAATCATATGGTTCGTTGACACCATAGACCGGATAAAAAAAGATTGACACTGAATGGAGCCTACTGGAGGAACCACCCACCCCCAACTCTCCTGTTTCACCTGTTCTCATCTGGGCCTCCTGCCCCAATTAATACCAAAATACAGATCGTCCAGACATTATTTGGAAATTACATATTTGCAAAATAAAGCATCGCCCACTGGGACAGTTGCTGCAGTGAGCCAGACCAGGGAGATGAGTTCAGAGAAGCTGGGGTGTTATTGCTGTAAAACCACTGGCAATGATTTCTGCATTAAAGTGAAAAGAAACTAAAAATAAGGTGAGGAATGACATGTCATAAGAATGTGAGAATTCCACAGCTATGAAGGTTTGCATAAGTGGGAGAGCGCAGGGACATGCACCAGTGGACTTCACACAGGGTTATACTCTTTCCTCATTATGCACTTCGGTGGTGTGCCAGCATGGCCCAGCATGCTGATTGGCAGGTTGATTATTTTGGTACAGGTGGAAAACATGCCTGCTAGATGACAATGTGCGGCCTAGGTGGGTGAGCTTTAACCGCTGGCTGGGGGTGCAGAGGTCCTCACTTCCCTCCCACGGTGCCAGCTGCTGCACCTGTCTGTTTGACTGGCTCAGGACAAGTTAAAAGCTTGCTCACTGAAACACATTTTATGTGTGTGGTTGATGCGCTGTGGAGAAACAGTTTTTTGTTTCGTGTCTTAAAAATTGGGCAGGCCGTGGGGGAAAATACAAAATCATGTTTATTTGCTTTCTTTCTGAGAGAATAAGGAGATAGATACGAGCCTTATAACTGTGAGCTAGGTACAGAGCTGGAGTCAGGACATATTTAGCCTAGCTTAGAATAAAGCAGGGGCGAACAGCTAGCCAGGCTCTGTCTGAAGTTCAAAGCTCCATAACTAACACAGTATATCTCATTTGTTTAACCCAGTGGTTTTCAAAGTGGGGTATTTGAGGGGGGTTCCAGGGGATGTCCAGCAAATGTACTACTCATGGCTTTAGGCTATTTCCTTTACCTCAGGTGCAAAATCTACATGAATGTCAGCAATCAGCTGTGGTCTTTGTGCGGTCAAGCATGCATTAATATATTTTTCTCTATTGCATACACCAATTTGTGTGTATATAAGAATGATTCTCAAAATTCATCCCTCTTGTGTCATTTCTAAACCATTTATACACTAAAAACATGTCATTCAATACAATGTTTGCCAACAATTGACATTACATCACGGTGTCATCAGTTATTGTATTTACTCATTCAGACTTTATTCATTCAGGAAAGTTTCAATGAGAGCCCAGCTCTCTTTTGCGAGAATGTTCCAATGCCACTTACAATTCCACACATGCACACCTGGAAGTTGGCCAGTACAACCCCAGTCTGATATGTAGCCAATGGCCAGCTTCAAAGGAGGATTTTGGGTTTAGGTCCTTGCTCAAGGGCACCTTAGATTTATCCTGCCAATCCGGGGGTCCTAACATCCCTTCAGTATGTCTGAAATGAAACTTTCTCACAAATCGTGTCGGTTTGTAATGTTTAGATGTATGACTGTATTACAGTATAGATCTTCACTCTGCTCATCAAATAGTGCTCTGACTCTTAACCTGGGAAAAGTCAGAATGCAATAAAAGCTACAGATCAGCACATACACATTATTTACCTGTGAAATTCTAGAAATAAGAAACGACATCAACTCAAAGTCTTACACAAGCCAGAATCATGGACATCAGTGGAAATATGCTTTTACCTTCTGCAAACTATCATTCTGCAGCAGCTGAGCTGAGGACGAACATCCTTTGATTTGTTGCTTTTAGGAACTTTACTGAACCTCACACCTTCCCATCAAACTTAAGTGTTACTTTACACGTCACACCCAACACACACGTGCCACATTTTTCAAAACTCAATCTCACACTATTATAAACTGTTAAAAACTGTGTTTGGTGCTGGGCAGAATTAGTATGTATTTCAAAAATATGCTTACAATCACAAAAACGTGTGCAAGCGATGAAGAAAAACTGTAATCTGGCTGACTCTGCCAACTAGCACTGTGACACTGTGGAGCATTAATAGAGTGTGACACTTCCGTACTGCTCTACATCAACAATACAGCTCGATTGAAGATACTTCTACCATTCAGCTCATAGAAAGGTATATGGAGTAATGTTTTTCCTCCTTTCAGAATCTAGTGTGAAGTTAAAGCTGGCATGCTGTGTCATGGTTTGAATCAGGTATCCCTTTGGCTCTACATGTGTATTTCCACTTGGCCTATTAGGGTAACATCACACAGAAAAAAATAATTTTCTAGGCTTTGTAAGAGTCTTACAAATATAAAATCATCATGGTTTAAAAATTCACAATTCAAAGAGACTACAAATTGGCAGCAAGGTGCCAAGGCGCTCTCTTAAAGATTCAGTGTGTAATATTTCTGAGGATCTATTGACAGAAATGCAGTATAACATTCATAACTATGTTTTCAGTGGTGTATAAAGACCTTACACAATGAACCGTTATGTTTTTATTACTTTAGAATGAGCCATTTCTATCTACATAACCGGGTCACTATATCATTATGTTTCTACAGTAGCCTGAAACGGACAAACAGCGTTACATACCCATAGGAAAGCAAAATCCAAGAAGAGATCTCATAGTTGTTTCCTTCATTTCTCATAGATATAAATGAGCTACTTTTAATACTAAAGTGAGACTTTTTCTTCTACTTCTCAAATTCAGCTCAGGAGTAACACCCATATACATTCTCATTTATGTCTTACTCTGGTCAAAGAATCTCTAACGGATCTAAAATAAGTCTAATTTAAGTATCCTGAACATTGGACCGTGAGCTCAGAGATAGACCTCTTTTTTTGAGCACTTTTACTTGAGTAGAATTTTGAGGACTTTAGCTGTGGATATGCTATTTCTCCTCTTTTGAGTAAAGGAAATTATACTATATTTAAATACAATGAGTTCTTAACTGTTAATTTTAGCTGGATGGTGTAGCGGCTGTGTTGTTGCCCTTTCCACAGCAGGACCAGGATTTTAATCCTGCTCAGGACAAGCCTCCCGCAAGGTCCCCCAGCATAGATAATAATGCAGTACTATCAAGCTCACAAACATCTCCCCAGTGCTCCTACCTGCTTGTTAGGAGCAATAAGCATATCATTAATTAACTCATATAATGATATAATGATGAGATCTCATCTGTTACTTCCATTTCTCCTATTGTAATCTCAGTTCAGCATCCATGTATCTTACCTAAGTCTCCAAAACTCTGTCCCTCTTCATACTCCCAAGGGGGTTTTAGGAGCTACAGTTCATATTGGAGTGATCTCAAAAAGATATGCAATTGAGATCTTAGTGCTTTCTCAAGAGTTAAAGAGAAGACTATTCTGAGAAAAAGATTTTTCCTCTGGGGAGAGCGTCACTATGTTCTTGTTCTTCTTGTAGAATTCTGGCACTGCAGACTCATCACTACGTGGAATGCGTAAGTTCGAAGAAGAACAAGCAATACTGTAATATACAGCAGAGGTTGGCAAATAAGTTTTGCATCGGAGCAATTGGTTTTATCCATTAGGTGGTGGATGAAAATATGAGGTATAATTTTGGACAAAATGTAACAGTGTTAGGTAAGCCTAGTTGGTAAGGCACAGCCTTCTCATCTGGAAGGCTGTGTATTCGATTCCATGTTGGGATAAAAATGTTTTCACTCTTCAACAAATTCATCATGAAGTGACTCTTTCACATGCTCACACATCTGCTGCAGTGTGTGTGTTTGATCCGCATCCATCAACCTATGGACACTTTTTCATTTCCCCAGTATCTCCAGGCAGAAGACATTTAGGTTAATCACATTTTCTGACGGCTCTTTCAGAGGTGTGTCAAGCAGGCTACAGACTCTTTATAATATCGTTCACAATTTTCAAAGTAAAAGCTCTCAAGTGAACTCCAAATTAAGAATTACAGCAAACAACCTTCTCATGCTTTTATTTTGCAGGCAAAACCACAAAGAGGAAGTGATTATGTGAGTAACTGCTGCTGCCATGACTGAGATCTATTTCAGAACCGCAAATAAAGTATTTATTTATTTTTATTTTTTGCCACTATCAAAGCACCATAATATGGCCATGGGTCAGATATACCCACACAAACAGTGGAGGGTGGCAATTTCAGCAGACTACGTTGGAGGCAGCGTGTGGGAGACGTAGATAAACAGAAGCAGAATGCCAAACAAACAAATGCCATAGTGAAGTGGATAGCTGACCACTCTGCGCCATTCTCTCCCACGAGGAGAGGAAGGTCAAGGAGGTGTGGCGGCCCACTCACTCTCTGGACGAAGCCCTCGTCATGCTGTTACCGGAAGAGCTGGAGTTGGGTGACTCCGCTTTTTCCATCACAGGTCTCCCAGCAGCTCCCAGCTACCACCATTCTAACCTCTAGTGAACGCTGGCCTCGATGTTGGCAATGTTGCCCCAACAAGGCAAGCTAACCTTGAGCTAACATCAGGCTAATGTGGAGCTAACATGCGGTCTGCATGGATCTGCTGACCAGGCAGCTCGAACAGGGTACCTGTGGGGTCTTAAAAGTATTTAAAAAGTCTTAAATTTCATACTCCAAAAATAAGGCCTTAAAAGTATTACATTTCATTACTAAAGTATTAAATTCTGTTTATTAAGGTCTGAAATTTTTTCTTGTACTGTCATTTAAATAAATTACGGAAAGTCATAAATAGTACAGGCAGTACAGGTAATGATACTGTTTCCGTCATTGTTCAGCTTTACGATCTGAACTGTGGAGTGTTAGTCAGGGCTGGACTGGTAATCTGGCATACCGGGCAAATGCCCGGTGGGCCGACGCACTTGGGGGCCGGTCAGTATAGGTAATAGGTTTTTTTGTTTGTTTTTTTTTGGCCAACGACTGGCCCATAAAGCAGGGACAGCGGCCCATTGGTTCATTTTCCATACTGACACTGGGCTGGCCCAATCATCTCTTAACAGGCTCCACCCTCCCCCTCTGTTTCTTGTGTCAGATGCATTCAGTGGCTCAGAGCCAGAGATCTGTTTAGGATGGATAAACAAAAGCGCAAGGGTGGTGCGGAGAAATTGCGGGCAAAAAAAAAAAAGTCTAGAGGTTGAAGCCTCAACATGTTCAAAAACATGTTTAGTGCCGCAGCTTCAGTTTCCAAGCCTACAGTACCTGATGACACTTTGCACAAACAGGCGAACATAGACATAGAAGGAGAGGTGACTAGCCATGGCGGCGCCGGCGGCAACCAGGCAGAGGAGCAGGTATCTGACAGTGAAGTCAAGGTGGGACAGAGTGAGCAGTAGGGCTGAACGATTAATTGCATTTGCGATATAATCGCGATTTAATAAAACGAGATTTTCTAATCGCAAAGGCGGCGATTATACTCTGGTCACATGACACCCAAGCGGAAAGCAGTCTGAAGTTAATGCTTCCTCTGCACGTTACGCTGTAACTTGCCTTCTTGTTGTAAAATGCCCTTAAGCTTGACAGAAGCTCGAGCCAAATAAACTTTAATGTCACATGGAATGAAAGTAGCAGCCGCCACTGCGGGTAACTTGGTGGTGGTGGGTGAAGTCGTCGGGCCATCCAGGGCTTTGATGGACGGAAAAATGCACAACAGAAAAAGGCATGTAGCAAGATAAGCGTATTGTGGCGATCAGCGCCTGCGTCACACACACAGCCACCAGTCAGCTCAGGAAATATCTGTAAATCTGCGTTTCAAACTAAACACCTAAGTCCAAAAGAGGCCCAGTCTGTCCTGAGTTACAGCCTGGTTAAAGCCGGTGTGCCGCTCACCAGCATCTGAGGCTGCGGAGGAGGAGGGGGACTCCGGTGTTGTCGGAGAATTACTAAGCTTGTCTATTAAACACGAGAGGCGTCACTCTGTTCTATTTTAGTTAGCCAACTTTTGAATTGAACCTCAAACTGAGTATTTTTAGTTTGCTTGCGGGGATACAGAAAGATGGACTCCAGGAGATCTGAACTGAGATCAGGACTCATTAATTGGTGGTTGAACTCTGGGTTTTGTATTGACTGTCACTGTGGTGAAAAGGTAGGCCGACCTGATGATATATCATATTATTTAATGCCATGACTTGACTCAAATTGTCTTTCTCATATTATTATAATTTGATATATCTTATTGCTCATAATAATAATTCTACCTAATTCATCATAACACAGGCCTGAGCCACAAGAAAGAACAGTGTAAGTTTAATCTATCTAATATTGTGTTGGTCATTCTACACTGATTTACTGTTTGTCCGTTTTGAATAATACAGAAGGTAAAGAGCTTAAAAATAATCGCACATTAAATCGTAATCGCAATATTGGTTAAAAAAAATCGCAATTAGATTATTTTCCAAAATCGTTCAGCCCTAGTGAGCAGGAGAGTGTAATTGAAATGGTAAGCATGGTAGGGAGGCAGTGTTAATCAAGGCGGGTGCAGGAGGATAGTGAATGGGCCTGGCTGGGCCACGAGTCACGACGAAGATGATGATGATGATTTACCTAAATTAATGAATATTTTAATAAGACAACATAATCGTTGTCGCTATTATAAGGTCTGTCCGATTGTCACCTAACGTTACTGCACTGACAGTGCTGGCCACTCTATAAAATAACACAACATAAGCACTGTTTTTGTAGATAGGATGGTTCATTCCAAGGATGGTTTGTACTGGTTGGTTGTGTCCGACCGATTGTGGTGGGCCGGTCTGAGCAAAAATGCCAGGGCCGTTTTTTTGTCCCAGTCCAGCCCTGGTGTTAGTGGTTAGTGGTTAGAGTCAGTCATTTGTTAGGAAAGAAAACAAAACATCTCTGACGTGCTACTAACAACCTAACATTAACTTGTTGACTCAGAATGGGCAAGTGTCTGAAGTTTAGAAAGCCAGAGATAAAGACAGGTTGGGGGATGAGGGCAGTGGCACTGAGGTTAGCACAACAAGCTCTGCAGGCGTGCGAGTTAGTCACACTATGGTGAACCCTAATGAACCAGTGGAGCTGGAAGAGCTGCTGCAGGTTACTGGTCAGTGAATGATACAACAGCAATGGAGAGACAGGTGTGTATGAGACGAGGTCCATGTCTGTATGTCAGCATCGCGCCGCTGTTGAGTGATGTTGACTGAAAGTTATGTGAATGGAAACATCCAACATGCTAACGCACATTACACTACACCACCGATATGCGCCGTTCACGGGAACGAGGGGAAAAAACGGAGCCCAACTCCTTTTCTTCGCTGCTTTCAAGCCAATACTATCCATCCATCAATCCACTGTCAACCACTTATCCTGCGTACAGGGGCTGGAGCCAATCCCAGGTGACATTGGTTGAAAGGCGGGGTACACCCTGGACAGGTCGCCAGTCCATCGCAGGGCCACACATAGACAACGTTAACTAAGGACAATTTAGAGCCACCAGTCAACCTAGACCGCATGTCTTTGGATGGTTCAGAGCACCCGCAGAGAACCCACAGACACAGGGAGAAGATGCAAACTCCACACAGAAAGGCCTGGGTCGACCAGGGTTCGAACCCATGACCTTTTTGCTGTGAGGCGACAGTGCTAAACATTGCGCCGCCCGCCAATATTATATAATATACATTTCAAGCAGCCTTTAGATGGAAAACAGAACAGGATGAATAATCAATAAAGCATTTGGCATATTATATTACATTACATAACCTTATCTAGCCAAAGTGTAACTAATTGCAACAACGCATACAGCACAATTTATATGTATTTTTTATTTCACCCCTTAAGAGTTCTTAGTGCACAAATATTGTACTCATTTTATTGGTGTCATTTACACCAGGGATGCTGGAGACATGTTTCCACCACTTTTTAATTTTATTTTATTTTAGCATTCGTTAAATATGTTCTGAAACATTTCTTGCAACAAGAAATGTGAAAAAAACAAAACAAATGAAAATACTTTGAGAAAGGTTTATTTGCACAAAAAAGAAAACATGCAATGCAATTTAAAGATAAAAACAAATTTGCATTGTCCAAAAAAGGTTTCTTGAGCTAAAAAATAAACTGCTGATTACCTCATTGTATTCGGTTTGAATTGTCACCTCAATCACTTTATATAACAAAAGACAATTCTACCATAAATTGGTGCAGAAAATGTCTCCAGAATGGAGGAAATTGAGTGTTTAGAGCTCAAAATTTTCTAGTGGAGGACCCCCAGACCCTCCATTTATATATTTCAGCACTGAATATGTCATCAAATAGTGTTAAAATATTTTCTTGTCTTGTTCTCATGAACCCAATATTGTGTGAGCTAAGTGTATCCCCTATGTCCCCACCACTTTTCAACACAAAGTGAAGTCTTTGATTCATTTTTCCAACAAGTTATAGCATGTTAAATATGAATGTATTCTAATAAAATGTTTTATTAAATTCACATAACTTTGTAAATAATTTTCTCGGGCTTAAATTTCAGAGATTTTCCATTATACCGCAGTGAAGTTAATGGTATAATTTTCATTCAGGTGGTATTAAATTTCATTCAGGTGGTATTAAAAGGGTCTTAAAAAGTCTTAAATTTAACTTCTAGGGGATACCCTGTCGAAGTCAAAAGAGCCCACAGCTTTTGATTGTAAATATTGTTGATGTATGATCACAAGTCTGCACAGGGTTTTATTTTGAAAGTTGACTAGATTTTCTACGCCGATCTGTGTTTGACTTCCTTCATGGTTCATCTGCTCTATGCTGCTTGGCACGGCTTCGGTCATAAATAGACTCGTCGAGTACTTTCCGCCGAGCAAAGAGCTGCTTCTGGCATGCGGTTCGGCACGTATGGTATGAGCAATAACATTGAATAGAATGGCCACAACCAGCTCTGGCAGCTGTGGCGCAGACATAACATGACACTGGCATTCTTTGTGTAAGCCTGGGGTGAGAGCTACGTAACTTCATAAGGTGAAGATACAGAATGATACCATGATTTCACTGCAGTTCACTCGATAGCCTAGTTAAATGGTAAGTACTTGTATAGCGTCTTTCTAGACTTCCATAAAGTGCTTTTACACTATGGCAAGTTGGCTAAGGTGCCAACTGCTCATCAGAACAGAAATAAACACACACAGATGGTCAGCCATCGGGAGCAATTTGGGGTTCATTATCTAGCCCAAGGCAAGACATGCAGATTGGAGGACCCAGAGGATCAAACCGACGATCTTCTGATTAGACTTTTTTAATCCTCAAGTCATGCTTCTTGGGAGTTTTCTGGTTAGGTTTTTTGAGTTTAACATACAGTGTTGGTTAAGGGAAAGGCTATATTTACAATAAAGTTTTGTGAGAATATAAAAGAATCAAACAATCTTTTGAACAACGTGGAGCACAAACTGCTAACATAGCTGTTTTTACACACTGGATGAGTCAAACCAGGTGTGTACACAGTACACACACCAGTTACTGTCTTCAGACATATTGCTGCCAGGTAAAACATCTGTTAGAGCAGAATGTAGTTCCGATGATGCAATGAGAGTAGTTGTAGCTCCAATAACACACATACCTCTCACACACAATTGCTTGAATCCTGTCTCTGCAAACTGAAAACACTCATTTTACAGCATGTACACACACTCACACACACACACACACACACGCACGCACTCGCCTGATGATGAATACTGCTGCCTCTCTAGTAATTTTTATTCCCACCTCATGTCTTTTTAGGTTTTCCCAGTGAAGCACAGAGACAGAAGAGTTGTCATGAGCAAAAGGCTGTTCTGTAACAAACTGACACTAAATACCCGAAACTATTGTGATCTTCCCCTTACTGTTAGGTTGGAATTAGTAGCAGGACTCAAACGCAAGACTCAGTACACAGCTGCACAAATGCCAAGATGTAACGAGGTTTATTGGACAGGTACTTAAATGTGCAGTGGACTGGCAGAGTCCAGGATAGGAGGGGAAAGTTAGATATATGCACAGAGAGATATACAGCGATGGGAGGGAGAGAGGCGTGCTCGCAGGGCTTCAGAGGCAGCAGACCTGACAGTCATCATGGATTCAGATTCTTAGTGCTTGGATTACTGAATCACTGAATGCATCCTTTGATACCATAGATCACTGTATACTCGTAGACCATCTGGAAAATCTGTTTGTGTCTCTGAGCTGGCTCTTAATCCCTATCAGAAAGAAAACAGTCTCCTATTATAATAATGCATTAAAAACTTTCAGATGTGAAACATTGATTATCCCAGGGCGCTGTTCTCGGTCCTCTGCTCTTTTCTCTTTATATTTCACCTTTTGGCCAAATTATTCGCAGTCATGGAATTCATTTTCACTTCTATGCTGATGATACCCAGCTGTATGTGCCAGTAGGGAGATGATCATTCCCAAATGACTAAATCAGAGGCATGCTTGTCTGCTGGGAAAATCTGATAAAACTGAGATGCTGGTCATGGCACTGCTTGACACAGACAATAGTTTAATCAAACAACAGTAACTCTTGATAACTGTGTGATGTCCATTTACAATGTTGTAACTTATCAGAAACACCTTATAGAAAGTTCAGAGTATCAGAAAGACAGTCTGATCTGACAAGAATAGGGAGCCAATAAAAAAATGTCTAGTTTTTGGTTCCAGCTGTAACATTCAATAATCTCAGCAAGATGAAACAAAGGTGTGAATAAGGATCTGTGTATCAGCCTTTAATGTGCTGATTGACAGAGAGTAGAGTAGTATAACGTAACACAGAGATTCTTGGCAGTCAAAAGGTAAGAGATCACACATCGAGTGTTACTGTTACTTGGTAAGATAAACTAGTGTCTGTGTCAAGCAGGGCCATGACCAGCATCTCAGTTTTAACTATTCAGAAAATAGGAGCGATATTGCTAAGATGTTACATTTTTAAACATCACATAACCGTTAACCTGCATATGGACACGACCATGAATAAAAAATCATGCATGTGGCCACATACACAATTACATGTAGGTTAACAAGATTATTAGACTATGATGTTTAAAAATGTAACAACATCTCAGCAATATCACTCTTATTTTCTAAATAGTTTCTTAAAAAGATTTAGTGTAAACATCCTTTGGTTGAGCAGCATCTGCTTCACCCGTGGACAGTCAGTAAGTGTCATCTGTCTCCCCTTCTCTGGTTACAATGCTGTTACAGAACAGAGGATCATCTCTCACTAAGCCATATGTCTGTTATTGATTCCTTCAGTCACTCAGTCATTTCAGGCATTTTGGTTGGACAGAAGGAGCTTCCAGTGTCAGCTGCTCATCAGTGCCAAATTATGCTGATTTGACCTTAACTCCGATCACTTACTCTTTATTGCATGTAGTTACACTGAACAAAATTATAAATGCAGCACTTGTGTTTTTGTCCCCATTTATCATGAACTGAACTCAAAGATCTAAGAAAAGGCCTATTTCTCTCAAATATTGTTCACAAATCTGTCATAATCTGTTAGAGAGCACTTCTCCTTTGCTGAGAAAATCCATCCACCACACAGATCAGAGAGCATGGCTTTTGCACAATCGTGCCTTAGGCTGGCCACAATAAAAGGGCACTCGAAAATGTGCAGTTTCACTGTACTGGGGGGGTCCAGGGGGGTACGGAAACCAGTCAGCATCTGTTGTGACCACCATTTGCCTCACTCAGTGCAACACAATTCCTTCGCTGTCACGCTGTGGGCGTGTCTTATCTGTTTAGTTTCATTATTCTGTTATTTAGTCTGTTTTGGTTCCTTATCTTAGTTCCCAGTCCTGTTAGTCAGTTGTCATGTTTCTGGTCTTGTGTTCTGTTAGTTCTGTGTCTCAGTTCATGTCTGTGTTTTCTCTTGGTCTGTTACTGTCTGTGTGTCTGGTTATGGGGTTATTATCTGTCTGCCGGTGTCTGTATTAGTTTGTCGTGTTTGTACTCCTTTGATCTGTTTAATGTCTGTAACTTGTGTTCTGGCTGTTCTCTCTCTTTTCCCTTGCTCTCTCCCTGCCTGATTGTGTCTAGTTAGTCTCATGTCTGTCACCTGTGTGCTCCCTCCCTGCTCGTTAGTCCCTGGTGTTAAATGTTCGGTGTTTCCCTCAGTCTTTGTCCGGTCATTGTTGCGTGTTACGCTCTGTCATGTGCTTTGTACCTGTCTCGTCTGGTCTCTGGATTTGCCCGTTTGGATTTTCTGTTTTGTTGGACAATTATTCTCTGGGAGCTTCTCAGCCACTCAGTAAGTGTGCTTGCCTTTTGTTTTGCTTAATAAACCGTTTGAACTGTACCTGCTCCATTCCATGTCCTGCGTTTGGGTCCACCAACCTACACCTCCTCACACAACCCTGACATTCGCATATAGCTCAGAATCAGAATCAGATTTATCTGCCAGGTATGTGTACACATACAAGGAAAATTACTTAGGATTGTACAATGCTCACGATGTGCTTACTCATACAATAATACAGTAACAAAATCAAACTCAGGCTATGGTCGAGAACACAAATATACACACTACAAAAACAATATAGACAGATTGACAAATAGAGCAGAGTGCAAAGGAAGTAGGAGTAAATTATTATCATTATCCATCCATCCATTGTCAACCGCTTATCCTGCATACAGGGTCGCTGGAGCCAATCCCAGCTGGCATCGGGCAAAAGGTGGGTACACCCTGGACAGGTCGCCAGTCCATCGCAGGGCCACACAGAGACGAACAACCACTCATGCTCACACCTAAGGACAATTCAGGGTCACCAATCAACCTAGCCTGCATGTCTTTGGATGGTGGGAGGAAGCCGGAGCACCCGGAGAAAACCCACGTGGGAGTACATGCAAACTCCACACAGAACGGCCGGGGCAACCGGGGTTTGAACCCACCGACCTTCTTGCTGTGAGACGACAGTGCTAACCACTGCACCACTGCGCTGCCCTATTGTTGTTATAATTATTATTATTAATATTATTATTATTATGTACATGGTTGATGTGATATACAGGTACACAGACATACATGCATACAAGTACACATGTACACAGTGCGATGGAGCATAGTGCAAAGGATGCTGGAATAAATAAGTATTGCATGTGGTATTTATTTGAGGTAAGTGGATTTCGTATACAATATATATACACTATGAAATATAACAATATGAACAGCTCTGAAATAGAGAATGATGAATAAATAATATGTGGTAACCTGTAAACAGGTGGCTGAATAGAGACAGAGTTACTGGGTTATTGCACAGGAATTGTTCCTGACACTGTGAGTCAGAAATCAGCTGTTCATCAGAGTGATGGCTTGTGGGAAGAAACTGTGCCTGAGTCTGTTGTTTTTTGCGTACAGTGCTCTGTAGCGCCTACCAGAGGGGAGAAGTAGATCATGTTGATCAGGTTGTTGATTGAGGCCTGTGGAATGGTGGTCCTCTTCATGGTTGTGTGAAGTTGCTGTCAGGTCGAGACCCCGATGAGGATGATGAGCATGCAGATGAGCTTCCCTGAGACTGTTCCTGACAGTTTGTGCAGAAATTCATTGGTTATGCAAACTGATTGTTGCAGCAGCTGTCCGGGTGGCCGGTCTCAGACGATCTTGGAGGTGAAGATGCTAGATGTGGAGGTCCTGGGCTGGTGTGGTTACAAGTGGTCTGCGGTTGTGAGGCTGGTTGGGCGTACTGCCAAATTCCCTGAAACGCCTTCGGCTTATTGAAATGAACATTCAATTCATGGGCAACATATTTTGACAGATTTGTGAACAATATTTGACAGAAATCGGCCTTTTGTATACATTGAGAAAGTCTTAGATCTTTGAGTTCAGCTCACGATGAATGGGGATACGTTTATAATTTTGTTCAGTGTAGCTGCTGTTTAGCTGCTGTCAGCAAGCTGAGTAATAATTGATGAGATGCTACGTGTCAGCAACCAACCTTATCTAGGTTTGGCTACAAAATCAAACAGAGATCAGTTACACAAGAGAAAAGTAAAGTAAAAAATAATCTCTCATATTTTAAGGTCTGATTAATGACTGGGAGCATCATCTGAATTCCTAATTCTAACACAGACGAAGTGAAGACAGTTGTATTTTGACACTATACTCCATGTACAAAGGGAGCCCATGAGTTCTATTAATTTGTCACATCCTTGATGAGTCCAAATGGGACACCACATTCAGAAAATTCAATACTGCTTTCAGACTGGTTCAAGTAGACTTACAAGTGGTCCTCTTAACACTGGAGTGGAGTCCTTTCACAGCAACAGGTGTCTGAGTACAGAACCACAAGGAAAGGAAATGAAAAAGAAGAAGCTTCATCTATCTGGAGTGGTGAACGTTTCACAAGCACCAGGCATGGACTCATAAAGATGTATGTAGTTCTATTAAATGTTATAGTGACAAACATTTTACACGTTTTAAAATACTGGGATTTGATAGATTTTGAGTATTATATTGTAGGTTGGAATGTTGTTGAGGGTGGTCATCACAAGCACCAAGTTGAAGAAAATAAAGTGCCATGGCATTTTGTCTTTATTAAAGCAAAATTTTAGTCACTCGATCGAAACTTTGAGCTTGAAATTGTGTCTTTTAAATCATTACAGTTGTCATCCTTGAAATATTCTTCATAAAAACATTTAATTTTGAGTCACTATGTTGCTATTAAGATTCAGTCCTTTTAAACCAAACAGTTGGGTCATATGGTACATTTACATGAATTTAATTTGCAAAAGAGACCGTGTCTTTTTATAAACTCTTTTTATAAAGTTTATGTTCAGTCAAAACAGCATTTCATGGTCACCAAACGTGTGCCTTGCTTTTATGTACGTTACTGGCCATGTAATGACAAAGTAAAGATGGTTGACCAAATCATCTTTGATTCCATTAACATTTTATTCATTACCATATCACAATCTAACAGAGGACTGTGATAATTTCAGTCCCTACCAAATTGATCATCTCGTTGATAATGATGCAGGCCCACTGCAAATGACACTCAACTCTGTTGCCTCTCTAAGAAAGAAGATAATAAAACAATGAAGGTTAGCTCCATGGAGCAGAACACAGAAACCCACAAATTAAAGCAAACTTGACACTTGAAAGAAAATGGTGTTCCACCAAACTAGTCGAATCTTGTTTTATATGGCAAGATAGTCTTAAAACTTGCCAGAGCTGCGTATTACTAACTTAAATCTCTTCCTAAAAAGCCCTCTTGATCCAGGGGTTTTAGCCAACTATAGACCTATATCTAACCTTCCCTTTCTCACTAAGATCCTTGAGAAAGCAGTCACCAAACAGCTGTGTGACTTTCTACATAGCAATAGTTTATTTGAGGATCTTTAGGCAGGATTTAGAGCTCATCATAGCACAGAGACAGCATCGGTGACAATTACTAATGACCTAAGTGCACCAGACAAAGGACTTGCCTCTGTACTGCTGCATTCGATACCATTGACCATCATATCCTATTAAAGTAAAAATCATGTGAACAAGTATTAGATGTGTATAGTTGCATAAGATTCATGAAGAATGATTTACATTATGTGATTTAGCTTTGCCAATCAAACTTCAATCAAACTACGTTGCTAGCCTTTCGGATCGCGGTTCAACACATAGAATCTTAGTTGTAACCTCTTAGCAGCCTGCCAGCAATGGTAGGACAGAACAAAATGTGATATACACACACAGAGGGCTTACAACTAACCATTATAGCTTATTTTGTGTGTAAGGAGCAGCCTACTGGTATGTTGATTGTCAGCAATATACACTAACTGTTTATACTTCTTATAAAATGTGGCTACATTTCAAACAGAGAAACCGTCACGTCTCATGAAACAACAACTCTCACATCTGTAGGTTGAACACAATCGGCAAACTTCTGGGCTGACGCCAATATGGAAGACGAAATTCTGCAATTCATCGAGTGGCCACTTGAGGCTGGCTGCAGAAAGAAGTCAGTCTCCTTTGACCCCAAGTTAAAATGCCCAAATTTACAGCAGAATAAAACAAATTTGCAGCCTGATTCAAAAAAAGGTTTTAGTGTATATAGCTAATTTTGCCTTTCGTGACAACTTGCCATGTCCGAGCTTTAAAGTACAGAAGTCCGAACTTGGTGAACTCGGTATTGAGAAACAACCATGCAGTCCGTCATCCAGCAATTGGAACAGCAGTGGACTTGAAGACGGCCGGACCCGTTAGCGGGCGGGACCTCACATCTCCGAAACCGTTGTAGCAATTTTTTATATCAGGTCTGTCTTGAGAAATCAGCCACATATTTGGAGTTGAAACAGCTATTTTCCTGCATAAAACACTATTAAAACTACTATATGTGACACAAGAGCAGCAGTATTAAAAGTTACAGTTGGGAATTTTCTCGGCTGACATTTCCCCTTTTTGGCAGCGAAATGCATTCTGGGATATCGGGCAATTCCAAGTCCAAACAAGTCACCACCGATGCAGGGTCGGTAAAACGGGCGGAGCGAGAACACATCCGGGTATTTGACTATACTTGGCTAGATGCAGACTTTTAAATTGAAACAGCACTTTGGCTGTGACTGACAAGAACGCAGATTGAGAAATAGCCATTGTCCAATATGACATGTAGTTTGGACAACATCCTCCTCTCTGACACCACCGACAGAGAGTCCAGCTCCACCCCCACAATGTTACAAGCCTTGCGGATCAGTTTCTTGAGTCAGCAGGCAACAGCAAACAGGATAGCACTGGCCACTACAGACTTATAAAACTTCCTCAGCATCATCCTGCAGATGTTGAAGGACCTCCGCCTCCGCAGAAAAAAGAGACGGCTTTGGTCCTTCCTGTAAAGGACTTGAGTGATCCTGGCCCAGTTCAGTTTATTGTCCAAGTGCACTCCCAGGTGTTTGTAATCCTCCACAATGTCCACAATGAGCCCCAGGGGCCACTGGTGCCTTGGCTCTCCTTAGATCCACAACCAGCTCCTTTGTCTTGGTCACGTTGAGCTGCTGATGGTTCTGCTCGCACCATGTAACAAAGTCCCCCACCACAGCTCTGTAGTCAGCCTTGTCACCCTGCTGATACCAACCACAGGAGAGTCATCAGAAAACTTCTGAAGATGGCAGGACTCTGTGTGGTGTGGTAGAAGTCGGTTGTGTAGATGGCAAAGAGGAAGGGAGAGAGGACAGTCCCCTGTGGGGCTCCGGTTTTGCTGACCACGCCGTCTGATACACAGTGTTGCAGGCACACATACTGTGGTCTGCCAGTCAGGTAGTCAACAATCTGGGACACAAGGGGGGCATCCACCTGCATTGCTGTCAGCTTCTCACCCAGCAGGGCCGGCCGGATGGTGTTGAAAGCACTGGAGAAGTCAAAAAACATGACCCTCTCAGTGCTCGCCCGCTTGTCCAGGTGGGCGTAGATGCAGTTGAGCAGGAAGATGATGGCGTCCTCAACTCCCAATCGGGGCTGGTAGGTGAACTGGAGTGGGTTCAGGAGAGGTCACACCATGGGCTGCAGCTGATACAGAATCAGTGTCTCCAGGGTCTTCATAATGTGGGAGTTCAGTGCCACAGGTCTGTAGTCCTTGAAGTCACTGGGATATGACGTGTTTGGCACAGGAACGAGGCAAGATGTCTTCCACAGCACAGGGACCCTTTGGAGATTCAGGTTCAGGTTGACGACATGGCGAAGGACTCTACATAGCTGGCATGGACAGGCTTTGAGCACCCCAGGATGGACACTATCAGGGCCTGCAGCATTGTTAGAGCTGAGTCTCCTCAGCTGTCTTCTCACCCTGTCAGCACAGACGCACACAGAGGTAACAGGTGGGGGTGGGGAGGAGTCGTCATGCTGGAGAAAGCTTTTCTGATTCTGATTCTGATTCAATTTATTGTCATTACACAAGTACAAGTACAAGGCAACGAAATACAGTTTAGGTCTAACCAGAAGTGCAATAACAGCAAGTATATAATATACAATAGTACAAATGACTATAAACATAATAGAGATAAATCTATACAACATTAAATAAGGCTAAGATGAGCAGTGTAGCAATACATTAAAGTAGTGCAAATGGACATAAGCTATCCGAATAAAAAGTGCGATGAAGTGATTGCAGGTTAAAGTTAAAATACGATATTTACAAAATGCATATATAAACAGTGGATACTGTAAATAAACATTCGGCAGTGCAATTAAGCATAACCCCTTTAAGGTAAAGTAGTGCAGATGTATATGTAAACAGTCGTTACTGTAATAAACAGTCTGCAGTGCAAATGAACATTCCGGTATTGAAAATAATAAATGAAAGTAGATGTGAGGAGGGAGATTAGAGTCTAGCAGTATATGAAGGGAGTGGGATTAGCAAGGGTTAGAGTTCAAAAAAGAGACAGCTCTGGGAAAAAAACTGTTCTTTAGTCTGCAGGTCCTGGTCCGGAGGCACCTGAAACGCCTGCCGGGGGGCAGGTGAGAAAACAGTCTGTGGGCTGGGTGAGAGAAGTCCTTAAGGATGCTGCAGGCTCGATGCAGACAGCGTTTCCTCTGGATGTACTCGATGGCAGGTAGTGGAGTCCCAATGATGCGCTGGGCGGTTTTCACCACCCACTGCAATGCCTTGTGCTCCGCAACAGAGCAGCTCCCATACCACACTGTAACACAGTTGGTTAGGATGCTTTCTATTGCGCAGCGATAGAAGTTCACCAGAATAGTCATGGAGAGCTGATTCTTCCTCAGTGTCCTTAGGAAGAAAAGGCACAGGTGAGCTTTCTTGACCAGGCAGGAGGTGTTGGTTGTCCAGGACATGTCCGCCGAGATGTGGATCCCCAGGAACTTGAAACTGGAAACATGCTCAACAGCCATTCCATTGATGTGGATGGTGTCGTGTGTTCCTCTTGACTGTTTCCTGAGTCCACGATGAGCTCCTTCGTTTTGATGGTGTTGAGGAGCTGGTTATTTTCAGTGCACCATGTGGCCACGTGCTTGATCTCCTCCCTATAGGCAGTCTCATCGTTGTTGCTGATGAGACCAATCACCGTAATGTCGTCCGCAAACTTGATGATGGAATTAGATCCATACACAGGCTTGCAGTCGGAGGTGAAGAGGGAGTAGAGGAACGGACTTAGCACACAGCCCTGTGGTACACCAGTGTTAAGTGTGATGAACTTGGAGCAGATGGAGCCGGATCGAACATTCTGTGGTCTGTTGTTCAAGAAGTCCAAAATCCAGTTGCACATGGAGGTGTTGATGCCCAGGTCTCCAAGTTTAGCAGTTAACTTAGTTGGAATAACAGTGTTGAATGCTGAGCTGAAGTCAACAAACAGCATGCGTGCATAAGTATTTTTATTGTCCAGATGTGTGAGCACAGAGTGCAGTGCCATTCAAACTGCATCCTCCGTGCTCCTATTGCTACGGTAGGCGAACTGGTGTGAGTCCAATGTGGGTGGTAGAGAGTCTTTTAGGTGTGCCAGGACCAGCCGCTCAAAGCACTTCATAACAATGAGTGTGAGTGCTACAGGGCGGTAGCCGTTAAGGCACATAGGACTGGAATGTTTTGGCACTGGCACGATGTAAGTGCATTTCAAGCATGATGGTACAGCTGCTTGGGCAAGAGACAGGTTGAAAATGTCTGTAAAAACCCCAGCAAGCTGCTGCGCACATGCCTTGAATACGCGCCCAGGGATGTTGTCTGGTCCCGCAGCCTTGTGCACACTGATCCTGGTCAGTGCATTGCAGACACCTGTAAAGGAAAGTGTGATTGGCGGGTGGTCAGCTGAGGCTTTGAGCTTGGTGGCAGTTGTTGTCTTTGTCAAAGCGAGCATAAAAATAATTTAGCTCATTCAGGAAGTTTACATCAGTGGCTGCGGGGGTGGAGTGAGTGGGTTTGTAGCCACTAATGGCCTGAATGCCCCGCCACATGCGTCGAGGGTCAGAGTTGGAAAAGTGTCCCTCTATCTTTAGCTTGTAGCGGTGCTTGGCCTCTTTGATGCCCCTTTTCAGATTTGCTCTGGATGTACTATAGGTTTGTGCATCTCCTGATCTGAAGGCAGTATTGCGTGTCTTCAACAGGAGTCGCACTTCCCTGTTCATCCATGGCTTCTGATTTGGGTATGTGGTGATCTGCTTCTGGGTTGTAACACTGTCAATGGTGGTATTGATATAATCCAACACAGAGGAGGTGTAGTGGTCAATGTCCGTGTGAGAGCCACTATTGGCTTGAGAAGCAAACAAACTCCAGTCTGTGTGTAGAAACCTTTCCTCGAGTGTGAAATCTGCCCCCACAGGCCATACCTTGATGGTTTTCACTGATGGCTTCACACGACTGATAAGAGGTACATATTTGGGGGTGAGGAACAAAGAAAGGTGATCTGACTGTCCCAGATGGGGTAGGAGTGTCGCAACGTAAGCTCCAGCCATGTTTGTGTAAACATGGTCTATATCCTCTGGTATGACAGGAAATATGCTGGTGAAATTTCGGTAGCACTGATTTTTAGTTTGAATGATTAAAATCGCCTGCAACAATAAATGCAGCTTCCGGGTGAACAGTCTGTTGTTTACTGATGGCTGCGTGAAGTTCTTTCATAGCAATCTTGGCATCAGCATCTGGGGGGATATAGGCTGCAGTTATAATAGTGGAAGTGAACTCCCGCGGTAGATAAAACGGTCTACATCTGACCATGATAAACTCAAGGTCAGCTGAACAATGTCTCCCAACAATAGCAGAGTTTGTGCACCAAGCTTTGTTAATGTAAATGCACAATCCACCACCTCTGGTCTTACCGGAGCCATCTAATGTTCTATCCGCCCGGAGTGTATGGTGTCCTGCTAATTCAATAGCATTGTCCGGTATTCCGCTGTTTAACCATGTTTCCGTGAAGATTAGGACATTACAGTAAAAAAGTCTCTTAATGTATATGATGCTGAGTCGAATTTCCTCCATTTTATTCACCAGAGACCGTACATTGGCAAGAAAAATGCTGGGTAAAGAGAGCCGATGTGGTTTTAGCTTTTGCTTAGCTCTTAGTCCTCCGCGCTTCCCCCGCCTTTGTTTACGATTTAGTATCAAATCTGTTAAAGAACAGATTAAGTTTGTCTGTCCAAGCTGCCTTCAACTCCTCTGCTGCCAGTCGGTCTGAAGCCAGTGATGTTCCTCATGCCATTCTGCTTATTCGGCAGAACAGATGTTGTAGGGTACCTAAGAGATTAACATCCACCTTTTTTGTCAGCATATAATGGGTGGCTGGGCTGTTAATAAGGAGATGGTTTAGTTAAGGCCAGAAATTAGGTGCGTGAGAGCCGCCTCTAAGTTGGTTTGGTGGATTAGAATTTGCCAAGTACAGTTCAATAAGAAATGTTAAGTAAGATCCTTATAATAAATGTTCAATAAGATCTGACTTGAGTAGACAACAGCTGTCTAGTAGCATGGATTATTATTGAACAGTGGCCTGCAGCAAACTGTATTTTACACATATTACTAAACAGTGTATTTCACATCACCACCCCTAATTAATGTTACATGCCAGAGAAGTTATCATGCTCAGAATTCAGTAGCTTTATGGCACTTTGGAAGAAGCTGCTTAACTGTCTGTTTTTTCAATCAGGAGCCGATTGAAAAACCATCCAGATGTGATTTGCTGTGTCCAGCTCTACAGGAGATAACATCTCCAGCTTCCAGCGAGGCTTTTCAGCTCCTGCTTTGCTCAGCCTTTTCTTTTTACTCACAACACCTGAACACCACTGATGTGAAATTATGACACTGGGTTCTTATCAACAGATTCTATCATTGTAATAACTCTAAATTACATTAATTATTTCAAGTCATACAAAACAACTTAGTGTGATTTAAACTCAACAATATATTATAGTTAACAGCTGTAAATGAAAATATTAAGATGGCATTTATAGGTAAATATTTTGAATAAGTAGAAAGTTAAAAATGAAAGGATGTTATATACTTTCATTTACTTTTATTTTGACATTTCAAGAAACAAATGTGACGTTGACTGAGAAGTTACTCTGTTGTGAAAAACAAAAAATTATCTGCACAATGAATAGTTTTGAAGCCCTGTAGGTTGTGTAATTTATTGCAATCTCTGAGAAGGTCTTGTGTGGTTTACATTGTATACACCAATTTACTACATATGCATTCGATCAGCTCTGAGACCTCAGACGCAACTGCAACATCACAATAAATACCACCTAGGAGGATTCATAATTACTCAGCGTGCAGGTCAGTCTTTGTTTCATCACTTACCCACAGGCTGGTTTAGATGTGTTGAAATTCTTATGTGTTTAAACTACTTAGAGCAGCAAATAAGGCACTTTTCAAAAACTTCAGGCTCTGGTACTGGGGGTATGGCTCCTTGTTTGTCGTAAAGTATAAGGTAGAAATTAAAAATACTCCTGCTCACACAGAAATACACTGCATAATCATTTTCAACATTTGATGAGAAACATGTTGGGAGTATTTTCACTTTTCAGCTTATACTAGACTGACCTTCTTTAGCAAGAATTCAGCTTTAATATTTAATGTTTTATCTGTGGTATACAATTAGCTTTTCAGTAAGTAGTAAATACAGGTAGTGCTAATATATATATTGAATTTATTACAATGTGAACCATAAACCATATTTTTTTTTTAATGGAATATTCAAAACTCAAAGTAAACAGAAGGAGGGAAAGCCTTTCCACATCAGTCCACTCCAACAGCACAATGAGGATGCTTCCCAGCTCTCAGGGGTACTTGACGAGGTGGGACATCTGATCCACATTGTGACTTTGGGAGAAAAATGTGTAATAAATGATTCAGGTGATGAAAAATAGAAAGTAAATGATAAAGATGTGTCTTCTTCTGCACAATATTCTAAAAAAAATAGGAAAAGAATGCAATATTGTGGATTAGTTAATTGTCTAACACAATTCAATTCAAATAGTGAATCTTTCATATATTCGTTCATTACACAAAGAGAAGCATTTCAAGCCCTTATTTTGTTTTCATCTTGATGATGATTACGGTTTACAGCTCATGGAAATAAAAAATCTCAAAATGTATAACCATTTTAGAATAAATACATTTCTGTATTATAAATTATACAGAAATGTGAAAAACTCTCTAATCACATAATTAACTCAAAACACCTGCAAAGGTTTCTGAAGCCTTTAATCTCTGTCTGGTTCTGGTGCTCACAAGGAACTTTTCCACAGTATTCTAATTTTTTAGATGGTCCTCTAAAAGATATGTCAGTGTTTTAATGTTGACAGCACTATTATGTCACATATGTGGGAAAAAATGGAACAAGGCAGACAGGCTTTACATGGTTTTTTATTGTGCATTTAAGACAGACAATTTAATATCAGCTATCAAATGTCCTGTAGCCAAGTTGTCCTAGTAACGCTACACAGTTTGAACTTTAAGTAGCAGACGTGCATCAGAACCTCAACAAGAACCAATCACTAAATCAAGACAAATATACACACAAAGACACAGACAAATATAAAAAGTACCTTTCTCTCTCAACTTTCCTATTCCAGACAATAATCTCACACAGCCCTGCCGACAGCAGCAGCGTTACTCGAAAATAGTGGTGTGGGGAATTAATTAACGTGATAGCAGCCATGGCTAACTTTTTACAAGTTATATAGCTTCCATCATGTAACTAAGGACTCTACCGCTAGCTTATGACGTTAAGTAACATAATCAGGTGACATCCAAATAAACAACTCGTAACTAACGTTATGTAAAAGGGTTCATTGATTTGCTTCAAATTGTTTGTTTGAGATGTGAGTGAACATTAATGTAATTAATAACTGATTCGTTAACAACTGTTAACGGTCTGAACAAAATCTAACGTTAGTATTGCAAAATAACAACAATTATCACATTTGTATAATAAATGCATTTAAAACCTTGTTAAGTATAATGTCAATAACAGATATTTGAGTTATTTTAATATTTTCCGATGTCTTACCTTGATTGTAAGCTGATAACAACTATAAACTGGTAATAACACCGCCACAGGTTCCAACCTCCACCATACAGCACCAGGGATTTGGAAGCTACCTCTGCTAACGCAGAGTGGTATATAGCATAACTCCTTCGCCTGAGCTAACTTGGTCACATCGAGCTAGGCGGGAGTGGTTTCAGCAACACATCACCTTAACTCCACCCACGACCCGCCTCTTTGTCCATTTTTGGTTATCCTGAAGTGACGCGCAGTGACGTTGACGGTCCTCCATTTTTGTAGTGAGGTGTCAGGTGGAACCGTTATTATGTATCATAATCACCGGCTACTTTTTAGGTACACCCGTACTGTTTGTATGTAGACGTGGTGAAATTCAAACCGAGCATCAGAAGGGGAAGAAAGGGGATTTAAGTGACTTTGGACATGGCATGGTTGTTGGTGCCAGATAGGCTGGTCTGAGTATTTCAGAAACTGCTGATCTACTGGGACTTTCATGCACAACCATCTCTAGGGGTTACAGAGAAAGGTCCAAAAAAGAAAAAATATCCAGTGAGCAGCAGTTGTGTGGACGAAAATCCCTTGTTTGAGAATGGACAGAGTGGTTCGAGAAGACAGAAAGGCAACAGTAACTCAAATAACCACTTGTTACAACCTAGGTATGCAGAATACCATCTCTGAAGGCACAACACGTGTACCCTTGAAGCAGTGGCTAATGGTACATTCATTGAACACTAACACACATGAAAACAAATTTGAAAAACGCAAAAATTAATTATTTCTCTTCATGAAGTCACCTGCCTGTCATTAGAAAAAATACAACAACTGTGGATATGTAACAGTGGATAAATCATGATCTTTTACCTTATTTTTATTTTATTCATTCCATCAGCGCAGTGTCACATCTGTCATTTTGGATGTTGGGTTTCTGTAATTAATATCACAGTGTACACTCTAGACTGTGTTATTTTGTGAGCGCTAGATAACTGTTGTGATTTGGCGCTATAAAAATAAAACTTAACTTAATTGAAGATCTCTCCGCTGTGGCTGCCTGAAGCTACACTTTCCCTGTCCTCATGACTGTAAATTCCACTAACCACAAGAAAACAAAAAGGGGAAAAGAGTGTTACTTTGTCGCTATAAAAACGCTGTTGATTAATTGATGATTAATTAGGCTATAAACCCATGTTATGTCTTTTTGGGACTAACTCCACAGAAGTCAGGGCAACTGCTCGTAAATAAGGACTGTCACAAATTTTTCAGCACGTCTGATCACCCTAGCTCAAATCATCTCAAACTGGTTTCTTGAACATGACAATGAGTTCACTGTACTCCAGTGGCCTCCACAGTCACCAGATCTCAATCCAGTATATCAACTTTGGGATGTGAACAGGAGGTTTGTGTCATGGATGTATAGACAAATCTGCAGCAACTGCATGATGCTATCATGTCAATATGGACCAAAGTCTGTGAGGAAAGTATGCCACGAAGAATTAAGGCAGTCCTGAAGGCAAAAGGGGGGTCCAACTGGCAAAGTGTACCTATTAAAGTGGCTGGTGAGTGTATGTCTCTGACCACAATATAAAGTAACAAAGTGTTTTAAATGTGTGCTGGTAATCAGACCTTCACCCCAGACAGCAGTGAAACTAGGAGTCATAAGATTCATTATTTCACTTTCCACTCCCCCTCACCCACACAAACACACAGCCCACAGCTCCTGGCTGTCAGTCAAAAGGCCACTGAGCATGCTCTGTAGCTGTTATTGTCCATGCTTTGACACCCATGGCAGAAAGCGTCATTGCAACGCGCTCAAGCCTGGTGACCTGAGACAGAGTACAAACACACACACAGCCACACATTTGTGGCATGCACGTGCATTCTCTTACACACTGGATTTGGAACACAGCGGCACACATGCACACACAAAAGCAGTGTGACACAATAAGAGGGAAATTGAATCATTCAGTAGAAACTGATGGGGATTCAGGGATTAGCAGGGATTTCTTTTTACTCTTTTGGGAGCACTGCTTGTTGAAATCTCAAACAATCCGAATGTTTAGATCCCCGCCTCCACCTCAAACCAGACCGTCCACACCACTGAGATCCAGTATGATTGGTGAGAGCTGCCCAGTCCAACCACACAACAGTAATTATTAAGGGAAGTGTGTGTAAGAGTGAGTGATTGTGATATTAACTGACATTGTGCTGTGTGTTGTCATTATGAAACTCTACTGTGACCTTAATCCAATGCCGCTAAAGGCACTTTGAAGCTTTCAGACCAACCTCTGCGTCTCTCTCTCTCTTCCCTCTCTTAAGGTCTCTCTCTTTCTCTCTCTCTCTCTCTCTTTTCCTCTCTCACTATCCATCTGTTGCCCACTTGTCAAAGGACAGTTTCAAGGCCTGCTGAGAATTTCAGAGGCTTTAAACAGCTCTATTGTAACTTAGATAGCTGGATTTACACACTGAGAATGAACGAGACAAAAAGAGACAATCGGCTAGAAAGAAAAGTGTGTGTAGAGAGAGAGAGAGAGAGAGCAAAATCATCCATATAATTCCTCCACGTTATTATTAAAAAAAACCATTACAGCTCCCCATGGCATTAACATGGCATAAAAAATTAAAACAAGTTGATAAACAGATTAAGATAAAGGGAAAAAGCTTTCAACCCTTAAATGACTTGGAGAATGGCGAAAACAAGTGGAGTGACAGGAAGATCAGCCATTCTACAGATTAATGTCTCTCCAGGTAAGATAAAATTTTGAAGAAGCTTGTTGGGTGTGAATGCTGATTCAGATACATTTCAACTTCAAATTGTACATCTCATTAATGAGATGTATGCTATTACTTTTTATTGCTGATATGTGTAATATATTTTTATTAATATGTTATTAATATTTTATGCATTTTATAATGAATGGGTTCCTATGGGAGTAGAGACTCAACTTTCTTCCAATGTACTCAACTTTAAAAGCTTACTGCTACGGCATATGTACAGCTACAGATTCCATTTCAGCAGAAAATATGTTGATCTTTCAAGGTTGTACCTTGTGTCTATCACAGGGCACGACTCAAGGTGGTTCACAAAAGACAGTTTATTGAACAAGGTTCAAAAAACTTGCAGGCAGTGGTACAAAATCGCAGGGCAGAAATCATAGTCAAAAACAGATACTGAGGTCAAAACACACTAAGGCTACATTCAGACTGTAGGCCAATGTGACCCAAATCTGATTTTTTGGCCATATGTGACTCAGATCTGATCTTTTTATGACAGTGTGAACAGGCCAAGGCACATGGAATCTGATCTTTTCCAGTTCGGAATTAGGCCACTTCCATATGTGGTCTAAATCCGATACAGATGTCCCGCGAGCTAACCGGAGCTATGTTGCTCCTAGTTTACTGTAGCCTGCAACAGCGTGCTGCGTGTGACATCGTGTTATTCTTCTGCGCCTGCGGGTCACTTTCAGGCTGCGGACAGTTCACACTGGAGTCTGATATGGGCCGCATTTAAACTATAATGTGAACTGTCAAACCAAAAACATCGAATAAAAAATCAGAATTGAGCATTAAGGCCTGTAGTCTGAACGTAGCCTAAGGCATACACGAGGAAATTGCTGGAACGCTGACACAAGGATCAAGACAAACTGGCACAGCCACAAAGGGAACAAGGATTTATATACACTGAGGTAGGGAAGACAATGAGACACAGGTGGAGCACATTAGGGCGGGGACTGGTAATCACACAGGAGGGAAGGCAGACGAAGACCTGGAACGAGACACAAGATGAGTCACTGAAGCACAACAGGAAGTGGTAACAGACAAAACTGAACACATAACCTAACTGCAGGAGCTGGGCGTGACAGTGTTTAGTGTTAAAAATGTTTAGTTTAAGAGATATTTACTTCCAAAGTGAAGGGTTTAACAGGTCCTTGGAGATTTTGTCAGCGTCACATGATCAGGGAGAGTGTGGAGGACAGGATTTTGGTAGACCAGAATTGGTTGAGCGTCAGTCTCTGAAGCAGCACTTATTATTCCGGTTGTGGGTTTGATTCCCACCTTGGCCGACAATGTCAAAGCAGCTAAATGTTGTTCTCCAATGAAATTATTAATAAATCAAATATATATTTATAATTCATATTGTCAATGGGCTATAACCCAAAATGAACCACAAGCCTGTTTTCTCGCTTGCTTGGAACAGCCACGTCTAGGCACAACACAGAGGAGGACACATCCACTACCGTTACTGTAATGTTACTTACTACAGTCTAACTGTTACAAAGTGTGGCAACAATGTCATATTATTCATTCTAGCTCACTAACCGTTTCGTTATCATACAATACATTTAGCTGTGTTGACATGAGCCTCCAGTGAAAGATACACAAATATTTAAAAAAAGAAAAGCAGCAGGCAAGCTAATGCCGATGTATCATGTCAGCTAAATGCAGGCAATCAGGGACAAAACAGGTTTTGATTTTCAAAAAAAAAATCTTGATTATTTTAAAAAACTATGTATACATCTTTGTTAAATGAGGCTTTGCCTCTGTAACCATGTGTTGGAACAACCTCACAGTTTTACATTTTTGTCATAAATGACATGTTTGCGGGATCAGAACTAGATTTTTGTCAACACTGTCAGAGACATAGAAATGTCAAAAAACTTATTTTGAATGACCTTATCACAGATATTTTTACTCTTAGCTGTTTCTTGGTTCTCTTAATTGTATACAGATGTTTTTAAATGAATCATATCTCCTTTCAAAAGTTAGATTTGTCAATGTTTAATAGTTACGGTTTAGGTTTTATGTATTAACCAATATAACATTTAATCTCCAATATGAACAGAGATACTTAGAAGTGTTCAAATTACACATTAACTTTGAAAATGTAACACTGTTATAGACAAATACTCTTGATGGAACAAAACATGTCTTTTCTTTTTTTTTTAAAAAGACAACATAAAGTCCATCTGACGGAGTTGACAAGGCATCGAAGGTGTTGACAAAACTGACGGTGGTGACAAACTTGTAAGAAACAGAAAAATATTTAATTCAAAATTATCATTGAACTCTCACAAATATTGTAACATTATAAGATACGAATAAAATACATTATATAACCTTTTTTTTTTTGATTAACATCTCAAGAGGGTACAAGGACTAGTCCATGAACATAACCCCATTGTAAAGTCCACAACCTCTTCAAATACATGCTGCTTACGCACAAACTACAAACCCCATCTCCAGAAAAGTTGGGATATTTTCCAAAAAGCCTGCATCAGTGCCTACAGCATGAGTGAGCTGTATGTGTGTGAAGGTGCTACTGACACAGAGGCATGAATTGGGATTTAAGAAAGACATCTGTTGCCATCAAGTCGACATGTCTTTCCAGGACATCTATGCATATTGCAGAAGGACAATGCCAGGCCTCAGTCTGCACGGGCTACAACAACGTGGCTTCATACACACAGATTGCGTGTTCTTTAAAGGCCTGCTGCCAGTCAAGATCTGTCTCCTATTGAAAATGTATGGCGCATCAGAATCAGACAGTGGCAACCACAAACTGTTGAGCAGCTGAAGTTTTGTATAACAAAAATTCCAATTACAAAACTGGCACAATTAGTATCTTCACTTCCCAAATGATTAGTTGTTATCCGAGGAAAGGTGAGGTAACACGATGGTAAACAAGCCTCTGGCCCAACATTTATTTGTGTGTGTGTTGAATGCATGAAACTTTGTTTATATTTACAAAATACAGTCACATTGATCAGTAAAACTACTGAAAATCTTTTCTTTGTACTTTTGTCAGTTAAATAAAGGGCCATGTGAATTAATCCCAGATTATTAGTTATTTTTATTCGGAAAATATCACCACTTTTGTGGAAATGGGGTTTGTAGATGCTGGCATTCTTGTGCTTTGTTGTTGAGGTCGCTTGGCTCTTTCTGTGCTTGTTTCCAAAACCAGTTCTTATATCTCTTTTCTGTGTCTTTATTTTGCCCTCCTCCACCCTATTCTTCAATCTTTCCCTCTCCTTTCTCAGGAACTCCACCTTCAGCTCACGCTGGCTATCAGTTTTTTCACTTTTTTTGATACTCCCTGTTCCTTCTCCTTCGTTCCTCCACTAATAGCTTTTCACTAGCCATTATGGCCTAAAATGCATTTCATTATGCAGTCAGTATACTTTTCTGATGGATAAGCATAGGCAAATGATGGATAAAGATAAGCAACACCTTATTACATAGTGAGTACAAGAGGCTATGAAAGTAAGATTCAATTTAAAACATAAAGCTATTTTGTTGCAATTGCTTGAAATTCAACACATGAAACTGAATAACAGTAATATCAAATGTTAATATACACTAAAATGAGGAATTATGCACTTCAGTGGCATTTGTCAACACCGTCTTAGAGAGAGTCAACACAAACAAACACAAATCCTGACGGAGTTGACAAAATACCATATTTCCCCTCAGAACACATGTGCTCATCACAGGAGCCATCTTGTTTATCATTGGTGTCTTGTGACCTCTATAATCTACTTAAGTTAAGAATTTATTACAGAAAATATGATACAAATCTTGCATTACATTAATGATGGTGTTGACACACTATGGTTGTGACATGCAAGGTATCAACAAGTAAAATATATAGAATCTAAAAGACTTACCAGAGCTAGCATGGTCTCATAGCATTAACAAGAACAAGGAAGTGATGAAGCGGTGCTCAGAGCTTTAGCAACCTTCAATTATTCCTGATTTTTTTTAGTTAAAAAAACTCTGACGGTGTTGACAAAAACCCAGGACACAAGTTAAATCGTCTAAAAAGTACATTAAAATCTGTTTTAAATTGTAACTTTTGATACCTATTAAAATATTTACTGAACTACTAACAAATAGTAAGTATAATGGTTAATTTTGCATTTATTTTAATTCTTTTTAAGCTATTGTAATGTAATGACACCTGCTTCCGGACAAGGACTTTTACAGGCACTGGTCACATATTATATCATTTTTTATTAAAAAAAATGTGAAACAACATGAAATAAATAATTGGGTGTGCTAAAGTTGTCTTGTTAGTATTCTGGTTAAATGTATGAATAATATTATGTAAATGTTTTACCAAAAAACTGTGTTTTATCTGGTGGACATGTTTTGTCCCTGATCTCAAGAATCATGTAACTAGCATGGATCGGTTCAACCTTAAGCTGATTATACTAATATTACTGTAACATTGTAGTGGGAGTTTACATGAGTTTCCAGCATGCTGTGTGAAGCTGACCGCTGAAAACTACATATTGCCCCTTTAAGTTTAAAGTGTTCACATCCAATCAAGATAAACCGCATGGGAATATTGCCATATTATATATTATTATATATTTATATTCAGACTCCACAATGTTAGGGGACCAAATATGATCTAACCAGTTGAATATTACATTGTTTGAATATAAAAATCTACACTATGTGCAATCTGTTATCTGTTCATAAAATATGGATGGGGACACACACGAACACATTTAATTTCAAATCCAGTGTATTAGGAGTACAGAGACAAATTTAAATGCTCCCTATTTGCATAGCGCCTTTCTAGTCTTTTCGACCACTCAAAGCTTTTATACTACATCTGCATTCACCATTCACACACTTTCATTCACTGAGCCTAAGTTCTCAAACAGAAACTAACATTCCATACTCTGGTGGAACAGAATTCGGGGTCTAGTAACTTGCCCAAGGACACTTCGCCATGCAGCCTGGGGGAGCTGGGGATTGAACCACCGACCTTCCGATTAACATGCAACCTCCTGAGCCACAGCTGCCCCAGACAACCAATAAAAATGGTCAAACGCTGCTTGGACTGTGTTTATGTTAACTTTCCAAGACATACTGTAGACAGATAAAAGCACTGGGGACAAATTAAACACAACAGCCAGATGGATGAATACACAGAAGGAAATCCATGTCAGCAGTAGCATTCCATTAAACTCACTCATCCAGAGGGTTCAAAGAAGGTAAGAATAGCATTACTCTGATGACAGCAGTACTTCCAAGCTGTGCTGAGAACTATCCATGTCTGTTTTGCTGAACGACAATAATGATGACATAAATACACTCTCTGTTGGTTTAGACAATGCATAAAGCTTGTTTATCTGATTAGCGGGAAGCAGGAAGCATCCGCCACATCCACCTGTGCATTACTGCTGTCCCTTTGTCTCCTGTAGAGAGTTTAATGGTTTCAAGGTTAATTTAAGGCCAGAAATAATATGTCTAAAAGTTAAAAGAAGAAATGAAGCCACCACAGTACAAAAGTGAAAGCAAGCATAGAAGCACACTGCCTAACTGCTGAAAGAAGAAGGACAGAACACATTTAGAAACAAACTAGAAAGTGTGTTGTGGTGTCAGCCCAACAGTGGGTGTCCTGGGGCCTGTACCACGAGGCGAGTTCAATATACCCAGGATGTGTTTTTGTTAGCTGGCTTAACTAACCCCAACAATTACGGTCGGGATAAAAGGTCTCACGAAGCTGGTTATTAACTCAGTATGCAAACCCAGGGTTTCCCAGCCGGGAGCGCGTTCATATAAAAGAGGTGTTAGCAGCAGATGACCAATCACAGACATGAACTGGTCCAATGTCAGCAGAGCGTCATATTTTACGAACGAGGATTAAACTTTAACACTTCAGAAATACGACAGTAGCACGGCTGCAGCTGACACATGCAGAGACAGAAAATCATAGATCATATCGCTATAGTCAAGAGTTTCTCCACATCACCGCTGCAAACATAAAGCAGCCTATGGGCTAAAATAGTTTGTGGGATTTCCTACAGAAGGTGATGTCATTTTCCAAGAGAGCTGATTGGTCAGTAGGCGCCGTTTTCACAGAGTTAATCTCTTATCTGGAACATAACTTGCTCCGGAGCAGGTTAGCCGTTCAGCATAAGTTACCATGAAGATCTACCCCGGTAAGAAGTGAACCACCTTTGTGGTACTGAAAATCAAGGATTAACCCCGAAGTTACCAGGATAAACTCAAATCCTGCTTCGTTGTACAGGCCTTTGGAATGGCTAGCTCAGCTCACAGCAGAGCAATCGCCAGGCCGTGTTGATGACGATCTTGGAGAAAAACACTGCAGTCCTAAGCAGCCTGCTTTATCAGAATTCCTCATAAGAATTATTGGAAAAACAAAACAATCATTTTCCACTTATTATTGCAAGTATCCCTGGTTGGAATATTTGGTTAGAAAGAATGCTGTTTTCTGTTTTGCATGTCACCACTTCCAGATTGTCAGCAGTGTGCAGGATTAATTTCGAAATGGTGAGAGTGACTGGAAGAGACAGCAAACTGGAAAACCATGTCAACTCCCAGATTCATCTAATCTGCATGGTTAAATGGGATGGCTGTAAAGGGGGTGCATCTTCAGGATCTGTTACAGCTAAACTTTCTGAAAGCCATCAAGATGCTGTTGAGGAGAAGAAGAGATCAAATGAAATAAAGCTAATAAATCAAATTAGCTTTGGCATGAATGTGTAACAACAATATTGCCAAAGCATCATACAAACTACATAAGAACAATCAACCCCATACATAGATCTTATTTGTGCAATGTCGTTGATATCATGAAGCTACTCTCCAAACTTGGATTGCGTTTTTGTGGACACATGGAGGGAAACGAATCAGAATTGCAAGGGAACTTTTTTGAGTTGAGTATAATTCTGGTTTGAATACTTAAAGCCCTGATGCAGGATACTGGCTTTTTTCATGTAATTACAGATTAGGCCAGGTCTTCCAAAACTGCACTATTATCTGTTTGTTTGAGATAAAGAGAGCAGCTTGAAATCAAGGAACGCTTTTTGTGTTTTTTATTGATGTGCTGCATTGTTTGGCTTAATGGTAAGCTTGGCGCTATTGTCTTATGTTACTGTATGTATACTGTGTATGCCTAACATGCTAAGCGTAGTTGGAAATGTTTCCTGATGTCAGTTGTTTAAATATTTAAATATTTTGAAAGTATCCAACAGAGAAACTCCCACTCCTTCCAAAGCCACGCCTCCAACAGGTGGCGGGAGTGCACCGCTGGAGGACGAGCAGAGTGTGACGAGCATAGTAAGGAGCAGAGGAGTGCACAGTGCAGCAGATTAACCTCAGTTTTTGCTGCTGAAGCCCAGAGGAAAAGAACAAAGAGCATGTTAGATTGAGGTGAACTAAAGCCATCAGCGGCCCACACTTCCTCCATGTCTCTGAAATGAATCATTTCACTTTGAAAAGGCAAAATCAATATTTATATCTATGTAGGCAAAGGAGAATTGCTTGCTGTCTCTTTATTCTGTGATAAAACTACAATTACAGAGTGCAGGGCAAGGATCACATTTTCTGTATATTGTGCCATTTCCCAGCAAAGGGAAAGGGACCAGTGGCACTAGGTCACATGGACCTTCCCAGTCCATGGGTACATCTGTAAAGCAGTGTTTTTATCACCAGCCTATTCTCATGTTCGGCGTCATATACGCACGCTCGACAATGCATAGTTATTTCAGTAGCGCTTCCGGTCGCTAACTAGTTAGGTAGCTAGCAAAGTTTGTGTTTAAGGCATTGAAAATCCCCTGAGATGCCTTAACCTAACCTTAACCATCACAGTAGTTTGTGCCTAAACCTAAGTCAATATGAAAATATATGCATGTTGACCGGCTAACCCTACAACTGTGCACATTGCTAGCAGGTGGGGTTAGCCTCCTTTGTGTTGCAAGGGATGATAAAGAGGAGAGAAAAATTAAATATACAGCCACATTGGAGAATAGAGAGTGCCTGCGCGGCAGAATTTTAGTCTACGCCCACCCACAGCGTGGGCCTCTCCTACGTCCACACCTTGTATATAACAGTGAGACTTAGCCTAGCCGGCGGATATCGACCCCCGATGTGAGGGCTGCCTCGGCCGGACGGGCGCTCACCCCCGAATCACGCTGCCCGTACTGTGCTCTCCTCTCTCCCGAGGAGCGTCAACGCCGGGCGGATAGCTTCGCCGTCCTCAACGAGGAAGTGTGGCAGCCCACACACTTGCTGGATGAAGCGATAGGGATGCTGTTGCCAGAGGAGCAGGAGTCGGACGACTCCACCCTCTCCCCCCACGGATCCCTCCACAGTTCCCCACAGCTGTTCTCCTTTTCCCCCGTTTCCCCCATCAACCTCCAGACGTCGACCCTGGCCTCCACGGGGGTGATTCCAGCCTTGAGGGGGCTCTCTCCCGCGATGTTTCCATCCCACTGTCTGCTGCCACCTCTCTACCATCCATCGGCGGTCTCGTCAGGGAGCTCCCCGCCATGTGGAGGGGTGGAGGGGTGGAGGGCTTCACGGATCTGGGGTTTCCCCCAGCCCCTCCCCTGGAACCTTCCCTCACCACCTTCTTCGGAGCTAAGCCAGGCCAGGTGGCCCCCAGACGGCGTCCCGTCCTTAGCCGTCACCTCCGCCCGAATGGCCGTATGGGCAGACCCAGATCCACTGAATCCTGTGGCTCCAGCAGTCCGTCGTTCCAGAGGCTACCAAGAAGGAGATCTCGGTGAGCCCGGATGGGCTTTTCAGGCCTCAATTCCGGTCCCTCGTCGACACCGCGAGGTCCGTGGCTCAGGAAGCGGAAAGCATCAGGCAGCATGTAGGGTGGGCTCGTCCTCCTTCTCGCCCCTCCCGCCCGTCAGCGGGACCGACGTGACCGGCAGAGAGACCACGGCCGGCCCGAGGCTGCTGCGGGCTCAGCTCCTTATGTTGTTCCCTGTCCCACTCCACGCTTCCAAGGCTCTGGCTCTGGCCTGCCCGTGGTCCAACCCTCCTGCGCAGCCTCGCTGCTCCGGGAAGTGCCAATGACACCTTGGGGGTGAAATGTGTGTTTCATGTGCCTGTTCTGTTTGCACTGCTGTTCGTAATCCAAACTGTTTTGGAATAAAACAGAAACAGAGCCCTAAAGAGATTTTTCCTGGGCCCGCCGCTGTCTATGCCGAGTCAGTGGCCCCCTTTTTCACACATTTCATCCACATTATACGGACCGGCTGCGGCTTGCCAGGCTTCGTGCCCACAGCCCGGCTCCGACGTCAGAAGCAGGGCCCCGGTGGTTCGCCCTCTTCGGTGGCCGCGCGTCACCATCGGCTTGACTCTGGCGTTCACGACCCGCCCTTTCGAGTCAGGCCTCCCATGGGTCGTGGACGGATTTCCCTCCCCAGCCGCGGCGGTGGGAGGGGCTGCAGAGTGGCTTCTCCTCATGACCACCAGAGTGCCTCGTCAGCAGGTCCAACCACTCACAGAGCGCTACTCAGAGTGGCTCGCTTCCTGTCTGATGGACAAATGGATGGACAGCCTGACCCACTGGGGTCACAGGTTGCAGTTCGCCTCCCTACCTCCCCCCTTCACCGGCATTGTAGAGACGATGTGGCTCTCCTCCATCGACCTGAAGGATGCGTACTTTCATGTGTCCGTCATTCCCGGACACAGGATGTTTCTGCGTTTTTCATTCCAGGGTGCTCAGTACCAATACTGTCCTGCCCTTTGGTTACTCCCTGGACCTGTGCACTTTTTCCAAGTAAGTTGAGACGGCCCTGGAGCCGCTGCGGCGGTCTGGCATCAGGGTCCTTATTTACTTGGACGACCTGCTGCTGCTGGCGCTGTCCCAGGACGAGGCAGTGGTGCAAACGGCTCTGCTAGTCGCACACCTGTCTTACCTGGGCTTAACGGTGAACTGGGAGAAGAGTGCTCCCTTCCCCTCTCAGAGACTCACCTACCTTGGCGTGGTACTGGACTCCTCTCTCCAGAGAGCGTGGCTCTCTCAGGAGAGGGTGGATGCTCTGATGGAGCTGCTCCACCATGTTGTCCCAGGAGCAACGGTGGCAGCTCTGTCGGTCATGAGCCTCATGTCGGCGGCTCACGTGGTGGTTCCCTTGGGGCTTCTCCACATGAGGAGGCTGCAGCCGTGGTTCATCTGCCTGCATGTTTACCCGGTGACCCAGAGACGGCGCCGGAACTCCGTTCCCAGGTCTGTGGCCTAGGTTCTGGCCGACTGGTGGGACCCCCTCTCTCTCTCGGTCGGGGTCCCCCTGGGCAGGGTCACGTCCCACATCTTGGTCTTCACAGACGCCTCCCTGACGGGCTGGGGCGGGACATGCCTCTCTCAGGTGGTGGGCGGTCTGTGGCAGGGCCGCAGACTTCTCCACATAAACGTGCTGGAGCTTCTCATGGTGTAGAAGGCGATCCGACATTTTTCCCCTTCTGCTGCGGGACCAGCATGTGTTGGTCCGCACCGACAACAGGCCCGCGGCAGCCTACAAAAACCGCCAGGGCAGGGTGCGCTCAGCGCAGCTACTGAGTCTGGCCAGGGGGCTGCTCCTTTGGGCGTGCACTCACCAGCTCTCCATCGGAGTGGAGTACATCCCTGGCGTGTTGAACAGAGGAGGGGACATGATGTCGAGGGGAGGCCCTCGCTCAAACCAGTGGCATCTCCATCCCGATCTGGTGGCCCAGATCTGGCTCCGGTTCGGCAAGGCGGAGGTGGACCTGTTCGCCAACAAGGAAAATGCTCAGTGCGCCCTGTGGTTTTTACTGAGCCCACCAGACGTCTCCCCTCGACGCCTTTGCTCACCCCCTTTGGCCCCCCAGGCTGCTGTATGCCTTCCCACCGGTACGGCTGATCCCACGCCTTCTGGACCACCTGCAGTTTTCGTCCTCGGCGGTGATTCTGGTGGCTCCAGAGCGCACCAGCGCGTCTTGGTTTCCCTGCCTCCAGCGGCTGCTGGCGGGACAGCCGTAGAAACTCCCCTGGAGGGGGGATATTTTCTCTCAGGCAGGGGGTGCGACCAGGAGTTACCCGCTCCTCGGCCAGACCCAGAGAGTCTGGCCGAGGAGCGGGTAGCTGAGAGGCGACGCCTGGAGGGTGCAAGAGTCGCGAGCCGCCTCCACTCAGTCTTCCTACTCCTCTAAGTGGTCGGCTTTCCAGTGTTGGTGCCTGGATCAGGGGACGGACCGGTCTCCTGCCCACTGCCAGTGGTGCTTTCATTCCTCCAGCTGCTCATGCACAGGGGACTGGCGTTCAGTACAGTTAAAACCTACACTGCCGCCATTTCGTCCTGTCACGAGGGCTTTGGGGACAGGACTGTTCGGGGACTGTCTCCCACCCCCTGGTGAAACGCTTCCTTAGGGGAGTGCGAAGGCACCAACCTGTGACGCGGCCTGCTGCCCCACAGTGGGATTTGCAACTGGTTTTACGCGCGCTAACTCAAGCCCCCTTTGAGCCCTTGGAGACGGCGGACCTGACGTTCCTTTCGGCAAAGGTCGTCCTGCTCCTCGCTCTGACCTCGACCAAGAGGGTCATCGACCTGGCTGCCCTCTCTGTGGCTCCATCGTGCCTCAGGATTCAGGGCGACGGCAGCTTGGCTACCCTGCGCCCAAACCCGGCGTTCATGCCTAAAAGCATTAAGAGCTCTTTTCAGTCGCGGGTCATCACCCTCTCGGGTTTTTTTCCTCCCCCCCATGGGTCGGCGGAGGACGCCGCGTCCCACCTCCTCTGCCCGGTGCGAGCGCTGTCCTGCTACGGAGGGCATCAGAGCGCACTCCACGAGAAGTGTTTCCTCCTCAGTGGCGTTGCACAGTGGGATGACAGTGGAGGACATCTGCACGGCGGCCTCCTGGTCGTCCCTGTGCTCTTTCGTCCCTTTCAACCTGTGGAATGTCTCCCGTCTCTCTCTGACTCACTCAGTACTGAGTGTTTTGGCTGAGTGATTCTCCTTGTAAGTGTGCGGTGTGTCCTCTCATACCAGACGGTGTGGGGAGGGCGGCCGCTGCTTACTTGGCTCGGCCTTGGGCGTAGCTGACGTGGTTGTTCTTATTTTAAATAAAAATAGATGAGTATTGAAAAAGTGCCCAACTGATAGGAGGTGGCTGGAAAGATATCAAATGAATTTGACTTGAAATGACTTGATGACTTTGTAGCTAGAAAAAAAGTAGGGTTATCTCTTAGGAGTGTGAAGGCAATCCTTTTTAGTATTAGAAGTATGGTCTTATACAGTATCTCACAAAAGGACATTTTCACTTTGGGTGTACTCACTTTTGTTGCCAGCAGTTTAGAAATTAATGGCTGTGTGATGTGTTATTTTGAGGGGACAGCAGATTTACACTGTTATACAAGCTGTACACTCACTACTTTACATTGTAGCAAAGCGTCATTTCTACAGTGTTGTCACATATGAAAAGATATAATCAAATATTAATAAAATTGTGTGGGACGTACTCAGTTATGTGACATGTGAACAATTTATTTGAGTTGTATGTAATGTATTTGAGCACTGAATTTAAAGTCAGAACGCAAGTCAGAATGTTTTTCACAGAATTCTGAAATTAAATTGTGAGAATACTGAAATTAGTCAGAATTCTGAATATATTTTTCATGCGGCCCCAATCGTCTTCCACAGTCACTCAGTTTAATTATTTTTGGTGGGACGAAATTATGGCACCAAAAAGGAATTCCAGAGACAGATCACATGTTAATGCAAGATGTTAGGGTATTTAAGGTGGTCATTTCCTGTGCAGAAAGGATTTCCTGTCACTATCTGTGTTTAAATAAATCATTTAATTCCACTAATCAAAGAAAAGAAATGTGTTTTGTTAGACACCTCCAGCAACATAAACTAGAGTAAACAGGCTCCTTCTGAAAGAAATATGTTTGAAAAGTTGGATTAAACTTTAACAATCCAATCAGATGGGAAAATATTGCGTGTTCTCTACTACTTACAGTGGGTCGCATCTGCTTTGAGAATTCTAATCACTGTGACTTGAAGGCACAGTTGTTAATTGATACTAATAATCTGGCTTTGCTTGTACCCATTTGTTCCTCACACAAATGCTTTTAAAAAAACCAGTTAGTCAGAAAATATAAAAAGTTTCCAAATATTATTTTTTCACAAGGAGTTTGTGTTACATCTTTTATTTGATAAAAGAAAAAAAAACATTGTCAGAAATTCAGGGACTCACAATTTAAGAGTAAAGCATCACATTTATATTTTAGGCAGCATTATCCATTTGGCCAGTTTTTGTTATTCCACAAATCCTTCTGCAGGAAAATAAAACTCTTAATTATCTTTACTGCATTTCCTTATTTCAACTTCTTTTTTTTGGCTCTAATGTGTGAAGCAATTAAAAAGGAGCTCTTTATTGAACAGACAGCATATGATTTGAACATTGGAAATGACACCATTTCCATAAGGAAACTTCAATGCTAATGCAGAACAAAGGTGCCAGAGAAACTCACAGAATCTATCAGACTGCAGAGAGAAAGGGAAAGTGAACACAAGAAGCTGAAGGCTGTTAGTGGGAAAGCTGAGCTGATGATAGATGACACAGAACACATTGCAGAGATGAGACTTTACTCCCATCAATCAATGAGTTTTCTCTTCTGTTGAAAACACAGAGTGTGTGAGGATGATTTCACAACCAAACAGCACAGGCACTTTGTTAACTATGTCACACACACACACCACGTATGCACGCACACACACACACACACACACTGTAAGCACATACATCAGTTGCACTTTTGATATATTTCTGACAACGTGGCTGCTTAAGTAATGTTTTCTGTAGCATTTAACCAACTCTTCTGTTACAACCTGTAGCCAGGGGTGTCGACAAATCAACCATGACTGAAATGTTAAGGAGTACAACTTCAAAGGAATATGTATGTATAAAAAATTAAAGAATAGGCTCACATTTTTCAAGTCAGCTTTAAAACAATACTCAGTTTTATGTTGCTTTAACTGTCTCTACCCTCCATCCATACTTAATGAAATAGAATGCATTTTTGCACAGTGGACTATCCTCCATCACTTCTATAGTAATTGTGTTAGGAAGGGATCTCTTCACTGCTAGTTTGAAGAGTGGCTACAATTACAGTGGCCTTTGTAAGAAGGGTTGGCATGATAAAGTTTATTAGTGATTGTTCTTGTTTTTTTCTCCTAAATTAAGGTAATTTATCAATTTTTTAAAAATCCATGAATATGTATGTAATATTTGTGGAGTAAAGAGCTGAAGAGAGACTATTCTTCACTCATAGAACCACAGTTAAATATGCAACTTTTGTTGGGGTTGTCATTTCAAATGGAGAGCATGAGGCCAACAGTAGTTTGGCTGCATATGTTAAGTGAAAGACGAGCCATTACGTAGACAGCAATATTGATTAGTCAGTGGTCATGGGGTTGCACTGGGCTTTAAATCCATTTTTACCTCTGCTAAGGAGGTTATGATTTTGGTGCTGTTTGTTTGTTTGTTTGTTTTTCAGCAGGAAGGATATAAAAAATCTGAAAACTGAGTGTAAGATGGTTGGGGTGAATGGGGCGATCACTAATAGGTACTTTGACTCTGGAGACTGATATTTTGTTCCCATGTGAAACAAAAAATGAAATAAAAAGACAAGATTGATTAAATTTTTAGTGAAGTTACGTATTGTAACCCAAACCAGGACTTGACATTAACACCTGCCAACTTGTCAAACGGCCAACACGCCAAATGCGGGTGGATTTCAGCCGTGGCTGACAGTCACTCCTACTAGCCACTTTGGTGTGTTGAAAAATTGTAGTCTTTTCAAAAAGCATCTGAAATAACAAACCAGTAACAATTACCAATTGTAATTTGACACTACAACCTGCAGTACTACCTGCACATAGTGTTTGCTCAATTGCTCCATTTGTGAAGCAGGCCTAGAGTGCCGGGGGATTTCCCATGATGCACTTAGCTCCTCTCTCCTCTTCTCTCTCTCCCTCTGAGTGCAACCTCATCCCATTAATGCATCTTACTAACTCAACTTCTTCCCTTTCCCATAGTCGTGGGCTTTCTCGTCCCTCTCCTCTCTCCTCCTGTCGCTTCCTGCAGGTGTTTCTGGCTCTGGAGCTGTTGAATCTGGATCTGTGGTTGAGAGAACCTGCTGCCCCCCCATGTTCCTGCTGGACACCCTCTGTTCCAATTATTGTTACTAGTCCTATTGTTATTATTGTTATTATAATCATTAACATTACCATTATTTTCATTAACACTACTGTAAATATCTGTACCATTTTTCATTTAGTCTACAGCAACATCATCTTTACTGTCTGTACCTCTGTGTGTATTGTGTAGGCTGCCTCCCTCCCCCTCTCTCTCCTTCCTTCCCCCTCCCTCTTTCTCTCTGTTCCTCTCTTGCTCTCTCTCTCTCTCCCTCACCCCAACCGGTCGAGGCAGATGGCCCCCCACCCTGAGCCATGGTTCTGCCGAGGTTTCTGCCTCTTAAAAGGAAGTTTTTCCTTGCCTGTGTCCCCTAGTGCTTTGTCTTGGTGGAAATTGTTGGGCTTCTGTAAATATCATCACAGAGTACAGTCTAGACCTGCTCTTTTATGAAAAGTGCTCAGAGATAACTGTTGTTGTGATTTGGCACTATATAAATAAAATTGAATTGAATTGAATTGAAGCCTATTGTTAACAACAAGACGCTGTCGAGATTAATCCACCAGACTGGCCGTCGGACCGAGGGCTGCTTTTTAAATAGAGGGGAATCTCCAAAAGAGGCGCACCTCACCCTGTCCTGCAGTGCTGCCACACGAGGGTGTGTGCGACAAATACAGTCAAACCAGAATCTAAAAGTTAAATCTGTCACAGGACAGCCACAGTGCCTGTAGACCATTAGCCTCCCGCCTGCTTCTAATCTGATGGTATGATCTCTCTCATCACACGCGACACAACACAACATTCAAAGTACTCATGTCGTGTTAGAAAGCAAAAGATGCATTTGTATGGGAATAATCTGGAAAATAAAAACCTGTACAATCGTTTTCAGGTGAACCAGTTACTCAGAGCTACAGCTTCATGATAATAAACATAAATCCAGTCAGCGCTCTGAGGAACTGCAGATACAAAAAAAACAATCCAAATTGCCCAAAACTGATATAGGCCTACATACATTTTTAATCCTGTTACCTTAATTGTGGATTTTTTTCTTGGACAGAACAATTTATTCTTTGATCTTCTTGTCTAATGCAGATCATTTTCTACTCTGTATTACAGTATGTAACCACCAATATGGCGCCGCACACAGCCAGCTCTTGATTACGTTCTGTAGTGGTAGTATTGGACTTTCAACTGCTGACACTATTCCTATGAATAGTGTCATGAACCTATGGAACTTTCATGGAATTATTAGTTGGAGGAGCAGCAGCTCTGTATGGGATCTACCGGAGACGCCGAAGTGGGAAGCGTCCCAGCGCACTGGGACAGCAGGGTTTTCAACAATTGGCGGATGAGCTGAATGGATTTTAATGTAGGTTTGAGAATCCCACAGTCACACCTCTCCCAAACTCCAACTCCAACTTCAAACAATCACCTACCCCCTCTGCCACCCTGTTACCACCCCCCCTCGTCTTTCAGAGGCAGGAGATCAGGACGGAAAACCAGCTGGCCCCCATCTTCACACAGATCACTGTAGCTGTGTTAACCCCTAGGGGTGTGTGCTCTCCCCACTGCACTTCTCCCTCTAAACCAATGGCTGCACCTCAGGAGACCCATCTGTCAAACTCCTGAAGTTTGCTGATGACACAACGGTCTTCGGACTCATCCAGGACGGTGATGAGTCAGCCTACAGATGAGAGGTTGATCAGCTGTCTCTCTGGTGCGGCCAGAACAACCTAGAGCTTAACACGCTCAAAATCCACAATATTCTAGGACCGAAAGTAGGAGCCCAACACTAACACCATCAAGACCTACAGGCAGGACTGCAGAAAGAATCATTGGTGACGACCTGCCCTCCATTTAGGACATACACATTTCCAGAGTCAGGAAACGGGCCCGCACACAACCTGTTCCAGCTTCTCCCCTCTGGTAGGCACTACAGAGCACTGTAGTTTCTTCCCATGAGCCATTACTCTGATGAACAGCTGACTTCCGACTTATGGTGTCAGGAACAATTCCTGTGCAATAACCCAGTTACTGCCTCTTATCATCCACCTGTTTACTGACTACCTCCCATTATTTATTCATCATTCTCTAGTTCTCGATTTCAGAGCTGTTCATACTGTTCATATTGTCACATTGTATATACTGTTTACCAAATCCACCTTCCTCAAGTACGTCATACCTGCACATAATACTTGTTTATTCCAGCATCCTTTGCACTATGCTCTGTCGCACTGTGTACATGTCTATATTGTTTTTGTTCATAGTGTGTGTATATGTGTTCTCTATACTGTAGCCTGTGTCTGATACTGTGAGTAAGCACATTGTGAGCAATGTACAATCCTGAATCAAATTCCTCGTATGTGTACATATACCTGTCAATACAGCAGATTCTGATTCTGATTTACTGCTGTTGTAAATAAACAGTGTTTCTGATGATTTTTTTTCAGTTTAGTCTTTATCTTTTCAAATAATCTTTTACACCCATGCACCAGTTTAGCCTGTGGGCTAACCTGCAGCTTGAGCTCACCGCAACAAGCAGTACGCTCCTCTGTTCAGTCAGAGGTCCCTTCTTTCTCACAGAAACTGTCATAATGAGCCCACAAGAGGGAATATTACGGATATTACGCTTCATGTGGACAGAACACATACACACACCTTGTACAGATATTTTTTCTCATAAGAAATCTGTGTGATACTGTATCGTGTATGCCACTCCACACATTCCCTTCCAGGAGTGCCTGGCTGCAGGCTTGTGCGTAATCACGGTATCGCTGACACGGTTCCTCTGTGTGCGTCCTGGGGTCACCCTTTGTTTCACAGTAGGCAGACAGACAGCTGCATCATAATGAGCCCATGAAAGTGGACATCTTCGTGAAAAGCGTCACATTCTATTTCCCAGCCCTCTCCTCATGCCCCCCTCCCTGACATGGTCAGGTGGCTGACATGAGCCCAGGTGTACAGAAATATTGTCTACCCCCGCCCTCCTGCCCAAGACCCTCCCTCTCCCTGTCAGGAGCTGAACCCTCCTGATTGGTGGAGCGCAGACACTGCTGCTTGTCAAACACTCCTCAAGGCGACCCCCCCATGGGTTGCGGTGGGATTCATGACCCCACCTACGATGGCGGCAAGGGCATTGTAGTGGCTCCCCATCATGGCCACCATGGCGCTTCATCAGGATGTACACCCGCTTTCAGAGCGCTTCTCGGAGTGGCGCATTTCATATTAGATTGAGAGATGGATGGACAGCCTCATATGCAGAAGGCACAGGGTGCAATTTGCTTCCCCTTTGGAGACGGCAGAACTAAAGTTCCTTTAAGTCAGGTTTGCCTTCCTCTTGGCTCGGACGTCGGCCAAGAAGGTCAGCGACCTGGCTGCCTTCTCTGTGGCCCCTTCGTGTCTCGGGATCCAGGGTGACTGCCGCTCTGTTGTCCTGCACGCTAATCCAGCCTTTTTAATTAAGAGCATCATCAGCTCTTTTTAGGTCTTTTAGTTCCAGCGCCTGTCTCACTGGTTGTGGGAGGCCATTTCATAGGCCTATGTATCAGCCGGTGAGTCTCTTCTAGATGGTGTCGGCACACTACATGAGAGATGTCTCTTCCTCTGTGGCGCTGCACGTTGGGATGACAGTGGACAATATCTGCACAGTCACCTCCTGGTCTTCCCCTTGCTTATTCGTCCGCATCTACCTGAGGGATGTCTCCCGTTTCTCGTTGACTCACTCAGTTCTTAGTGTTCTGTCTGAGTGACTGTCGTCTCTAAGTGAATGGTTCACTGTTGGGAGTAGAGGCTGCTGCTCGGGCTTGCCCTGCTTTGTGAGCAGATAGAACTGTGTCAGTGTGTAACCTTCGTCTGCGCTTGCACAGCTGCAGGGCCCCCGTCCCCTCCCCAGCCTATTAAGCATGAAGTTGCTTTGCCTTCCCCATGTCACGCCATCGGTCTAGTGCAGGGCTGTGAGGAAGTGGGTTGCTTTATTATGTTGGCTCTTGGCAGGTGGGTCTGTGCTTGGTGGTACCTTATGGGCCCAGTGAGGTGTTGACTCATCCTGCTTTGGTTCTAACCCATTAGCAATAGCCTTAGAGGGTGAAGCCTGTATGAACTAGAACAGTAGTTATGTATTTTAACTCCAGATTCTAATATAGGTGCTGCCGTCTAAGTTGTGGGCCTCACTGGACCTTGGTTCTCAGTGCTAAAGAAAAGGCATTATGGGAGTCGATGGCCAGGTCTCATTGTCGTATATAAACAAGACGACAACATGATAGAGACCCGCACTGTATAAACAAAGCTTTTTTTCAGTGCTACACATGCACAGAGCTCTGTCAGAGCCCTACAAAATGACCTCCAGCGGGCTACTGGTGTGCATGTTTCTGACCAAACTGTCAGAAATAGACTCCATGAAGGTGGCAGCCCTCACAAACATGTTGAGTGCATTATCCTTTCTTAAAAAAAATTGCATTGCAGATTTTGAATTCTGCATTATTTACATCAATGTTTACTTATTTGCAGTCTTTTTTGTCTCTGATTTGGTGCACATTGTGGCATTTATTGGTGCTTTATTGCCAGCTGTATATCAGTGGAATAGTGTGACACCACAGGCAGGAATGTATATTACATCACTCGTACGCACGTGCAAGAGCACACACAAAAATTAACAAAATGCAGGACCAACAAAACTACATTGCCCCAGGAGATGGTAGCGCAGTGCGTGAGGACACGTTGAGCCTTTGAGAGGCCAGAAACCTCCCTAAAAATGCCAATAAACCAGTCTAATCTGTGATTCACAACCAAACCTCGAAGCTGGATCCGACAGTAGAAGAGACTATTGAGAGTTTGGAATCATACATTGACGCAGTATACTCTAAAATGACAAGCCAAACAGAGAACAAACATGGAAGAACCGAGCTTAGCTCGAGTAAGGAGGACAAGCTCACAAGCCACGGAGATGCACAGTCTAAGACAATCACTAAACGGGATCAACAACAAACTTCAAATGTTTGACATATTAAACACGGTTTCAGAAGATGTAAAAAAACTGAAGCATTCAATGGATTTTTTACATCTCCATGGCTGAAGTTCTCCAAAAGGATAATTTGTAGCTAAGGCTTGAGGTAAATAGCCTCAAACAGCTGACCGCAGAACTCAAATACACCAATACAAATTATCAGAAGACATACTGGACTTACAATGTAGGAGTATGTGGGACAATATAGTAATCCATGGTTTACCAGAAGAAAATAAAGAAACTTACCAAGTCACAGAAGAGCTGGTTAAAAAGTTTATGATAGACCAGCTAAAAATGGAGCCGCGCATGGTACAGAATATCAACTTTGCCAGAACACTCCACATTGGGAAACCCAGGAAAAGACAGGATAACCCTCGTCCGATTGTGCACCAAGCTACTGAGAAATGTAGTTAAACTAGTAACGGCGCTACTTGTAGCGACGCTACTGCCCAACACTGATATATTCAGTAAGTATGACAGTTCTACAAAAATTAGGAAAATTAATCCACCAAAAAAGGAATTTCTATTAGCTAACTCACTAGTGGATGTATGGAGATTATTACACCCAAAAATAAGAGACTATTCAATTTACTCGCATTCACAAAGCAGTTACAGTAGAATAGATTACATATTTATGTCCCAATCAGATACAGACACCTTAGTATCTAGTGCAATTAATAACATAGTGATATCAGACCATGCTATTGTTACATGCACAATGACCACCAAAGAAAACACCTACTCACACAGACTCTGGAGAATGAACAGGAAATTTTTCCATATAAAGAATTTATATGCTACGTGAAAGAACACATTAACTTGTTTCTATCAGTAAATGTAGAACGACCTAACCCCCAAGATGAACCAGAAGTTAACCTTATATGGGACGCCTTCAAAGCCTATATAAGAGGCATAATGATAGCCTATATAACAACAAAGAAAGCAAACACAGAGAAAGAACTGACTAAAATAGATGACGAAATAAAAACATTGGAAGAAAAAAAATGGAAGACGGTACAATAAAAATTAAATTACAAAGATTAAAAGTCAAATTGGAAAACATTTTACTCGATAAGGTAAAATATATTAAAGAAAACTCAAATAAACTGAACCATATCTCTGTTAACAAATCAGACAAACACATGGCTTCAGGCAAACACATGGCTTCAATAGTCAAAAAATTAACTAGAAACAAGAATAACATATCTCTAAAAAATGAGCCATCCGACCAGAATATTACAAATAATAATACAATAAATAATGAGTTTAGGACCTTTTATTAAAAAAGTGTATATCTCAGAAGTAGTAGACAAAGACCCCAGACTCTTTCTTAAATCATTAAAATTAAAAAACTTATCACCAATCAAAAAAGAAGAATTGAGAGGAACAGACCATTGAATTCTACTCAACCTTTTGGCCATATAGCGAGGTTGTATCTGTAATGCCTTCAACTCGGGTGTGACGTCACTCCCAGCTCCATTTACTCCAAGGTAAATGGAACGCAGCAACAGCTGCATCCATGTTAGCACGTCACGTTTGATGTGGTAATTTCACAGTAGGCAAACACACATGTTCGAAGGCTTGTTCTTGCCCCCTACTGTGCAATTCGGCTAGGTATACATCTGCGCTAAAATATCAAGGTGAAAGTCATCATAGCTTGCGTAGTATAGACCCAGCTCCCAACCCAACTTTGAGAATAGATTAACGGCGATATTTTTTTATCGCCCGATAAGAGTCTCACGTTAACGCAGCACGTTAACGCCGATAACGGCCCACCACTAATATATATATATATATATATATATATATATTAGGGGTGGGCATAAATTTATTTTTTTAATCTAGATTAAAATGGCTCATTTGAATTCTGCCGAAGGCATTCAGAATATGTCTGCGAACGGGTTTCAAGCCAGGTGGCGCATTAGACCAGGGGCTCATCTCCTGTTTCCAAAATGCATCACAAACTGCTTGAGAAAGCTGTTCTACTATGATAATTGGTGATGAAAATAAATCATGTTCAATAAGATGTACTTGTGTGTAGCATGTGATGTGCTTTGCGTTTAGGTGGTACTTGAGACTGGAAGAACTCCTACAGTAAACTAATTCCGCATTGCACAAGGTGCAAACCAGGTGTTGTGCCGAGTTTTGCCTGCCTGCCGAGAATTGCATGCACCTCCAAATAATGCTTTTAAATGCTGTAAAATTCTTTGTGGACTTCATCAATGGTGATAATTTGATTTGAAGTATATATTTTATGAACGTTTAGAGTCTTTAATATTTTAATACACTTAGTAGGCTAGAAGGACCATGACATTCAGTACATATATGTGGCGATAAAGCTGTTTGATCAATGAGCACAGCAAAGTGTCTGAGAAGGACCTAAAGAGGTGGATGCATAATTTGGCAGATCAGATTTTGTAGGCTCCCTGCCGAGATTTGCATCCACCTCTTTTCTCAGCATCGATGACCGTTAGCACCCGCGAGGTGAGAATTCGGCACAACACCGACGGCTTTAGAAATGTTCGTACACAAAGTGCTGTCCAACAGCTGTCTGTGGATGTGTTGCTACAGTTAGTGTGCACAATGCGTTTTTTAATCAACCGGCGTATCAATAACTAACCTGGCTAGTTGTAAACAAACAGCTGACAGCGAGGTTGTAACCGGAACGCCGTCAACTCGGGTGTGACGTCATTCCCAGCTCCGACCTCCGAGGTAAATGGAACGCAGCAACAGCTGCATCCATGTTAGCACGTCACGTTTGATGTGGTAATTTCACAGTAGGCAGACACACAGGTTCGAAGACTTGTTCTTGCCCCCTACAGTGCAATTCGGCTAGGTATACATCTGCGCTAAAATATCAAGGTGAAAGTCATCATAGCTTGCGTAGTATAGACCCAGCTCCCCAACCCAACTTTGAGAATAGATTAACAGCGATATTTTTTTTTGTCACCCGACAAGAGTCTCACGTTAACGCAGCACGTTAACGCCGATAACGACCCACCACTAATATATATATATATATATATATATATATATATATATATATATATATATATATATATATATATATATATATATATATAACAGCAGAAGAAGGCAGTAGTGATAGATGTGGCAATACCAAGCGACAGCAACATCAGGAAGAAGGAACACGAGAAGCTTGAGAAATACCAAGGGCTGAAAGACGAGCTAGAAAAGATGTGGAAAGTAAGAGCAACAGTGGTGCCAGTGGTAATCGGAGCACTGGGGGCTGTGACCCCCAAACTGGGAGAGTGGCTACAGCAGATTCCAGGTAAAACATCAGAGGTCTCTGTCCAGAAGAGTGCAGTCCTAGGAACAGCTAAGATACTGCGCAGAACCCTCAAACTCCCAGGCCTCTGGTAGAGGACCTGAGCTTGAGGATGACACACACCACCCCACACGGGGTGAGAGGGGGATTTTTATATATATATATAGTGTAAACTACTAACACCCCCAAATTCTTATTTCCATGAATTAAATTCCCTAATTTAATCCTTTATCTGGGCAGGAGGAATCTTTTGTTCTGCTCTCAAAAAGAAGGACGTCTAAATCTCCCAAATATGGAACTGTATCACACTGCAGCCCAAATGTTTTACATTGATAGAATCATCAATATTACTAATGAAGCTCCATGGATAGATATTGAGAACTATCAACGTTCATTTAAAGACCTTAAAGACACCTTTAACCTTAAAGATACAGAAACATTCAGGTACCTCTAGCTGAAAACTGCATTAAAGAAAATTGAGATATTGAAAATGACGTCCCATCAACAATAAAGAAACTTTTAATTCAAAATGCAGGGAAAGGGTTAGTAAGCAAGTTGTACCACATGTTTATAACTGCTAATGACAATGAGGACTTGCTACATAATATATGAGGGCTGGAATAAAGATTTGGAGGGTTTCAATACTGAAACAAAATTGAAGGAGGGTTTGCAAGTTACATATGGAATACCAACTAACAAAAAATTGTGGCTGATACAGTACAACTTAGATAAAGTTAAATAAAATCAATAAGTTTGACACCACAACTCCTGCAAATTGCCTGAAATGCCACTGGCAGGAAGATTTTTTATGTAATACCTTTTGGTATTACAAAAAAATCCATGAAATCTGGAGATAAATTGAAAGATGGCTTTCAGAGCTATGTGACCATGAAATGGTGTTCACACCGGAGATCTGCCTTTTACAAGATATTAGTAAGACAGTATTTTCATCATTAATCTTTAAAAAGTTAATAATACAGCACTGGAAAAACACAACAACGCCCCTAGCCTAGAAAAATGGAAATCAATAATGAAACATTATTTGAACATTGAGAGATCTGTGTCAGCAGACAGTAACAAAGAAAGACAGTTTGAGGCCGTGTGGAAGAGAATATATGACGCCCTTTAGTCTATCTACCCAATCAATGTCAACCCAGCACTAATGTTGACTATATAAGCACCTCAAATGCCTGTGTGAATGAATGTTTGTCTTGTCCTGTCCCGTCTGTCCTAAATGTCTCAATGAATGACTACTGCGTTGTCTATGTCCTTTACATCACCTGTCCTGTGCCCTGTATTGTCCTACACTAATTTGAAAACTGTGATAGTTACCTGTAGCTTTGGTATCATCATTGCCACGTACATGCCAGCACTATGCTAAAATACACAATGAGATATGTATCCTCTCCTGAACACCCAAATGCATTATTATAAATTAGATGTACACCAATGGAGCTGGACACACAGACATGCAACCTTGCAGGACAGGTGGCCAGTAGGACCTTTGGTTAGCACCCCTACGCTGGGAGGACACCCCACCACAAAGCCTGCTATTTTTTACCTACACATTACCTGCACATACCTAACTGGCATCTCAGGGCAGCATAATTTAGTCAGTTATGACCATTGAGCTTGTGATTTTTTTAATGCACCCAACACAAGCACAATACTATAATAATGCATACAATAACAACCATCAAAGGTATAAAAAAAAAACATTTACAGCAATAACAATCAACACAGTAAAAAAAGAGGAAACCACCCACTGAACCCACTGAATCTGAACCTATAAATAAAGTTGCATCGACTAAATAGAGACGAAAACTACATTGATTAAACAGAATATTAGCTCATCTCACCTTTAAAGTGTTCAATATAATTTAGAAGTGGGAAAACTGTTGATCTGATGGCGCTAGGAAGGTGCGTGTGAATGTATGAGTTTCACGGGTTGGCTGAGTGAAGGATGGTGTGAGGACCCAAACGCAGACAATGCAAGGCGAGAGGAGGATGCTGTTCACACAAATGATTTATTAACTCAAAAACTAAACTGAAACAGGCTTACAGGGAGCTCAAGGTAAAAGTCCAAACAAATGAAATCCAGAAGTCCGTGAATCCAACACAAAAACAGAGTAATCCAAACGGTTGAACAAAGTAGAAATCCAGGGAACAGAGCACCAGGCAGAACACTCAACAAGATGCAAGGACGTGACAAAGACTGGAGACACAAGCAGACATACATATACACAGGGACTAATGAGCGGGGCAGGAGCAACACAGGTGAGGGGGATCAGGACTAACAGGGCAGGCAGAGAGACAGGAATTAACCAGGTCTGACTGGGCGATCCCGATGGAAAACAGAGACAAGCAGGCGAGCAGAGAGAGAGAGCGGGGGGAACAGAGAGACACTCAGAGATGCAAAACACCATACATTAACAACAAGGACCACAAATGACCACAGGCTGAAGCAAGGACAAAACGGAACTCAGATTAGACATGGGCAAAATAACACATAAGAACACAGACCAGAAGTAAACACTAAGACATGAAGTGAGACACAAAACTAGGAGCTAAGACACAGGGCTGAGATGCAGGGAACAATCTATAACAAATGACAGACCGGTACAAGAGAGCTGAACAGAACCAGTAAATGAACAAGGGAATACACAAAGCTAAACAGAGAACACAAGACCAGGAGTAAACACTAAGGACAAGAACTAATGTACAGGACTAAGAACTAACTAGACAAGACTACACAGAGAAACTCAAAACCAAAAACAGACTTAAACAGGGAAGACATGAACACAGAAACCACATTCCTAAGAAGAAGTGAATGCTTGTCTGTGTCTGAGAAAGAAAGGGGAAAAGCAGTCCAGTAAGTGGGGCACAAATTTGAGTTTATTCTTTTGTTATATACACTCTGTTCATAGGTCAAGAAGTCTATTCTAAAATCCTGACGATGTCATCAGGGTTTCTCAGTTTGACCTTTGAGACTGCAGTCTTATAAAACAGAAAACCCATGTTTTAAAGATGTGGGTGTTTACCAAGGAGTGGGAGTCTAACAAAAAGATGATATGTTTGCATTATGGGAAACATAGGATTAGGAGGAGTATCTTGACATACTACTATTTTACTTGGTGACACTGACTACTTGATCAGTGGACTTTAGAACTGGGAATTCATATGCACAGTTCCACCCAACACTGGAAGTTCTGTCATTTCTCTCTTTAATTGCAGGTCATGTAATATCCTGTTATGTATGTCCATCAAGCAGTTAGCAGCTAAAGTGCTTGGTTTGTTAGAATACTATGAAATGTACAGTTGACATCTACATAGCTATGATACCATGACTTGGTCCACCACTTGGGAATGGGTGGATCATCTCCATGAGGCGATCCAAAATGTATCATTATTTCCAAAAATACCTCCTAACCAAACATTAGCCAACAAAGATACTTCTAATCTGTATCCTACAGCATTTCTGGGCACTGAGGAAAACTCAGTGGAGCTGCCAGTGTGCGACGTTGCCCAGTTTGAAGAAGGCAGCATGAACAGACGAAAAAAAGGAAGTGAAGTAAAAGGTGTAAAATAGTGTAGAAGCTGCTACAAAAGTGTCCTCCAACTCATAGACAACTTAAAAGGTGCTCTCCCTCCTACACAAGTGCTTTAGTCATTTTCTGATACTCACAAAAAGGAAGTGGGAACAGTGGAACAAGCCCCACTTGAATATTTTTTGTTCTCTTTGGTAGATAGGCGGCCAACATCTCTTGCAAGTCAACCTCAAAAGCCATTTCAAAATAAATAGTAGAATTCTGTGCTTTAAGGGTATGTGGGCAAAAGCTCCCTGTGTGTGCATTCAAGTGCTGCCAGTCCAAGTCCAGAAGAAACCTTTTATCAAGCTTCTCCTTATACTAAAATCTTCCTCTCGTTCCCTTTTTCTTCCTGCCTTTCTCTATTCTTTCATCCCATCTCGCCTTCCCTTTGTGTCGGCGTCCGAACACTCGAGCATACTTTCAGCCCTCTGGTTGAGAGCACTCTGGTGGAAAACAAAACGTACAGCAGCCTTTCATGAACCTCCACTTCAACAAGCCATTTTTTTTATTTGCATCCATGGGAACTACTTTCTTTGTGCTGCTAGAATGGACTCAGTGTGTGTGCGCGTGTTTGATTTGTGTGTGGTTGCAATAGCTCTACACAGAAAAAATGTAATTCAGATTGAGATACAAAGAGTTTAGGAGAACAATGATGAACTTTCAAACATTTACTCTTTTATTTTGTCACACTGGGTTCATGGTTGTTTGCCGAAATTCTGCCTTCTCTCTTTCTGTTCTTTTTTTATATTGCTGAAGAATAACAGTTTGCCCACCTCAACTGTTTAACCTTGCCACTACTGTGTGCTCAAAAGTTATGAAATATTGGTCAGATAATTATATATCATGTGTGCTAAAATGAGTCATTTGTGACATTACTGAAAACAACTGTAACCTATTTTTATTAGCGAGCACGTATGCATTTTATTTCACTTCACTCAAAGTGCAGTAGGACGTGTAACTGAGGGTCCAATCACCACCAATTAAGGAAAATATTGACTCATGACAGTGTCTTACTTTTGGACCCACAGTGCAACTGTTTGGCAACAAAACAACTGACTGTGTAACACATTACTGAGTAACACATAACAGAGTTTTTGTCAACTTTATACCTTAGTTATTATTGTAGGGGATTGTAATATTTATGTTTTGAGTTTCTCTTGCTGAACTATACACCATTAAGAAAAAAATTCTATACTAGGTGTCTGTTATAATGTTGTAGCTAAATTAAGGATGTGATTCCATTAGTTTTTATTTCATTACCAAGCATGCAAATTACAGTTCCTCTAAAATTGATCATCTTGTTGATAGTGCTGCAGACTTGCTGCGAATCACATTGGACTCTGTTACCCCTCTAAAAAAGAAGATAATCAAACAAAGAAGGTCAGCTCCGTGCACTGTAAAAACTGAGACTGGGGTTAATTAATATTTAGTAAAGAAATATGAGTAACCTATACATAATAAAAAAGACTATGTGCAGTTTGGAATCATGTTGAGCTGAATTCAACAAATTTGAATAATGTATTAATTACATTTTACTCAATTTTGTTTGAATAAAATTAGCTCACTAAGTAGAACTTAATTATATTTTATCAGGAATGTCAAAGATGCAGAAAATATTTAAATTTTACTCATTTGGATGTCTTTGATTTTAATCGCCTTGCACTTCCTGTCAAGCTGCTTTGCACCACATGGACATTGTCATCTGCTACATTTTTAAGAGACCGCCATTTTCTCAAAGGTACGACATGTTTAATTCGGTTTAATAATTGTTAGTTAATGAAAAAAATTATAACCAAGCTGTAACAGGTAGCTAACATGCGTTACTACAGGTTAGCAAACATCCCAACTGTACTGGCTGTGAAGTGTCAAAGTTAGTCTATAGTGATTCTAAGTCAGCCTTTGTTCGTTTCAATGTCAGAATCTCATTTAGAACTACTTTTGCCAATTTTCCTGGCCTTGGCACGAGCTTCCCACATAACAAGCTAGCTAGCCTTAGAGACTGCATTAATGCACAAATGTAGTAACATTAACGGTAATTTTACTGCATTTAGTTTTCTCAGGTAAATTGTACTGAAGATGAAGTTGGATTTTCGGGGCAGCTAATGTACAGCTCATAATTCACTGTATGAGCACTTCTGCTGGCTGGCTTTTCCAACCCAGACCTAACATTACACATATTAACAAAGCACAATGACAATAAAAACTATTTAAGATTATACAACCGCTATATGCTTGACTCAAACTGTTAAAGTAGTCCCTTCACAATTAAGGGTTTAATTACACTTAAACAAGGCTTTTAAAAGTGATGTAAGAACAATATGTAAACTTGTGATAGCTGAACTTCTGAACCTCTTCACTCCAAGGGCGGAAGGAACAATGGGGTTGAGGCAGTGAAGGCTATCCTACTTGGCTGTGGCTCAGGAAGTAGAGCAGGTTGGCAGTTCAATCCCCATCCCCCCCAGGCGTGTCGAGTTGTCCTTGGGCAAGACACTGAACCCCGAATTTTGTGTGAATGTTAGTTTCTGTTTCAGCACTTAGGCTCAGTGAGTGAATGTGTGTGTGAATGGTGAATGCAGAAGTAGTGTAAAAGCACTTTGAGTGGTCGAAAAGACTAGAAAGGCGCTATACAAGTACGGAGCATTTACTCAAGGTTCCCTTCAATGACTATTATGTTTTCTAATGTCCTGTAAAGTGTCCTGAGCTCTAAGTACTTGCTTCTTAAAAGAAGAGGTCAATATTTTGGATATTTCTCCTTAAGAGTTAGATTTTTTTTTTTACCATTCTTCTGTATTATAAATATGAAGCTAAAACCCGTAGGATAGCTTGTTGTAAAAAGTGGAAGATTTTCTGACTTTGTTGAAAGGTAAAAAAATGTGCCTACCAGCACATGTAAAGCATACAAAAGAAAAGGTGTAAAATGTTGTGGGTTTATGGGAGTTTATGTGCTATGCATTATTTCTTAGCTGGGACCACCTCCTGGGTAATGGCAGGGACTGTTTCATTAGAATGGTCCAAGGATTCTTGATTGTGGTTTATTTAGCAGTAGTATCAGACACCTAGTCTAAGTAAATTGAAGCTTTAACACATTTTAGGACCATGGATGATTTTTACACCATGAACTTGAATTATTAGGGCCCGAGCACGAACCGTGCAAGGACCCTATTGAAACTGTTAGGATTATATTTTTTCTTTTTTCTGCGAAGTAAGCTCAATTTTCACGGCTGCAGCATGCTCGAAAAGTCACCAAATTAGGCACATGTGTCAGGACTGGTGAAAAATTTCGTATTTTGTGGGTTTCGCGGATGGGCGTGGCAAAAAGGCTCGCTAGCGCCACCTAGAAGATTAGAAAAAATTAGCCCCTTGTCCATGTTCAACCTACATGCACAAAATTTGGTGTGGACGTGTATCATATCAAGACGCACAAAAAAGCCTCAAGAACCCATACCCATACCTGATTCGCCATGAAACAGGAAGTTGTAGTAACTTGGCAGTACATGCTCACATCTGCACGAAATTTTACACGTTTGACAAGAGTCCCACCCTGAACACATGTACATGCCGACATTCACCCACAGTCATAGCGCCACCTGCTGGCAACAGGAAGTGACCTTTAACGAAGCAGCCCCCGCCGCACGTTTGTCCTACATGAACGAAATTTCTGTGGCACATCTATCGTGTCCAGATGTACCAAAAAGCCTCTTGGAGCGATGCCCTAAACCCAACAAGAAGTCGGCTATTTTGAATTTTACGTCAATTTTTGGGTGATTTACACACTCCGTACTTTAACAAAGTCCTTTTAGGGATATTGTCGGATCAACTTCAAATTTCTGCTGTGCGTTCTAAAGGCATTGACAATGAAAAGTTGTGCTATCTGTGAGTTTTCGTCAATGGGCATGTCCGTGGCGTGGCGTAAAAGATCAAGTCATCGCCATGACACAGGAAGTTGTTGTAACTTCACTGTACATGCTCAGATCTGTACGAAATTTCACGTTTAATAACAGTCCCACCCTGAACACATGTACATGCAGACATTCACCCACAGTCATAGCGCCACCTGCTGGCAACAGGAAGTGACCTTGAACGAAGCAGCATGAAGGTAGAAAACCTTCATGCTATGTCCGAAGCACGTAGCAAATGCACAGCCGCACCGGCAGAGCTCCAGAATATGCAACGCGGCCGCATCACACCCCGACGCGCTACAGGTGCGAGGGCCCGCTCAACGCTGCTTGCAGCTTTAATGTTTGTTTGTAATTTTAGGCTCCAAGCAATCCTAGCATCAACATGACCATAGATGCTGTTATTCAGTGTTTGATGTTGTACCTTGGGGAATCTACAGATCAACTTTTAAAAAAGCATGATGTAAGTTGACAAACACATTAAAATATAAGGATTGATTTAATCTCCAAAGATTTTATATTACAAATACTTACAACTGTGATCTGAATGATTGATTTTTAACTTACCTGGCATGAAAATATTATTTTGCAAGCGCATTAGCTAAGATTTTTTATTGTCAAAGGGTTGGAAGCAATTTAGTAGTTGTTCAATGAGGAACTTCTTTTTTGCTTGTACAGTATTAAATACACAATGTTCTTGCTATTTCAGGATGCTGATGAAGACAGTGTATCACAGGACCTTGAAGGAGTAAAAGCAGGAACATCAACATCATTAAGACTACTACGTCAGACGGTCCTGACGACATCGGTATCGTGGTAGAGGGCATGAAAATTCTGATTGCTCTGGGTAACTTTCCAAGGGCTCCATGGCCGTTGATTTGGCATACAGGGAATCTTGCCTATCCCAAGGAACTCAGGTACATGTTTGAATTCTTCCAGAAACTCCTTCTCAAGCTGGATTGTTTAAAACTGTCCCCAAAAGTGAACAGCCTGAAGAATAAGCTACTATCTTAAGAAACGGGAACCTCAAAGAACAAAATGGAACCATTAAGTCACTGTCTAAACTGTTACATGATGACCCACTCACTGTGGAGGTGATACAAACTGTCACTGAAGGAGACATTCTCCAAGTAATATTTGATGACCAAGTTGAGGTGTTGTTTATTTCATCCAGGAATCCCACCCACTGTGGAGGAGCTGCAAATTGTTGTTAAAGAGTCCTTTGGAATTCCTGATGAGTTCAGTTTTCAGTATGTAAACTTTTGAAGATTACTTTACTCTCCATAAGAGGGACCAAATTAAACATAAAGACACCATAACGACTGTTCACCCTGCTCTGTTTGTTCTAAACTTGATTTCACTTGATTTGGGCAGTTCTTTTGAGCAGTTAACTGACTGAAATGATTGAGTTTCAAATGGTTGCTTATCAAAATCCAACTAGCCATAGTCATTTGATGGGTATGGCGTTGTGTTTTTGACTTAATATGGCCCAGGCAGTAGTGTAGGTTGTGATTGTAGGTTGTGATTCCACTGTGTACACTAGGGATGCAAATTTGACATAGGTGATTGTTCAAGTGAGTCCCAATATAGCGAGCAGTGAAGAAGAATGGCAAATGGAAGTACCTACCTAATCCCAAACTCCATATAATATTTTAATTTTTAGCTGTTTGAAGAACAGAATGGCCATGATGGTTTCAATTAGCACATGTAATAAATAAAATATGTAATTGAAAATCTAAAAAAAAATATTTTGCAGTCTGAAAACACTGTCTTACATTAAATGCAACAGGACTAGACCTTGAATCAGATATAAATTATCTGTACCTGGTGATGGGCAAAGGTTATTGGTCATTGTACAGTTTTGGTAAATTTGTACTGGGTCTTTTCATAATTTCAAGTGAACATGACATACTTAGTAGTCATATATAGCTAAATTTGTCAGGTATTAAATCATTGTGTACAATTTAAGCCACTGATGTAGCACAGATTAAACACCATTAAATGATTAAACCTTTAACATGAATCAAAAATGCCAGTTTATTGTATCCCTATTAGACACATACATGGTTTCTGTCTTTCTTTTATTATAACCCTCTCTCTGTGTTTAATTTTGCCATTTTGCACTTAAACTAAACAGTAAACAAATTGAAAAATGTTGGATATACATGTTTAGAAAAGGTTGCACAAATAAATGTTTACCTGATCCACACTGGTAGCAAGACTGTGTGATATTGAGTAAATTACACATAGAAAAATTATGGCAACAAAGTGACATTCAACATAATTGAATAGATTTGTGCTATAATATGAGTTAATCTGATTGATTTTATTTAGAGAATTCAAATCAATTTCACCCAGATAATTACTAAATCAAAATCACTATTGCTTGGAAACTTAATAAAAGTAAATTAAATTTCCTTGTAAAATTGATTTAGATTTACTAAATATTTTTAGCTATATAACTCATTAGTTTGCATGCTATTAATAAATCCAGCATATTTTAAATGTTTTTATTAACATCTACTTTTTAACTACTTTTAGATGTGATCTATTTTTTAGGATTTACCTAAGTTAAATTATTCAATACTTTTTAAACAAATTTGTAGTACTTAAAATTTATTCCATTATATTACATGTCACTTTGTTGCCATAATTTTTTTAATTAACCATTGGTCACATTTTTTACAGTGGTATAACACTGAAACTTGCAATTTAAAGCAAATATCACAGAAAGTTGTGAGGAATTGGCGTTCCACCAAACTGGAAAATTCTTGTTTAATTTGGCAAGATAGTCTTAATTAAACCTAATTATAAAAGCCCACCCTTAAACCCAGGGGTTTTAGCAAACAAAAACCTATATCTACATTACATTACCTTTGTTGTCTGTAATTCTGTGTATATTGTGTAGGCTGCTGCCCCCTACCACCCCATCACTCTCTCCCCCTTTATGGCTATCTCTCTCTCTCTCTCTCTGTCTCTCTCTCACCCCCATCCGGTCGAGGCAGATGACCACCCACCCTGAACCATGGTTCTGCTTGACATTTCTTCCCCTTAAAAATAAGTTTTGCCTTGCTTCTTTTGCCTACTGCTACTCTCAGTGGGAATCGTTGGTTTCTATAAATAATATCACAGAGTACGGTCTAGACCTGCTCTTTTATGAAAAATGCTATGAGATAACTGTTGTTTGATTAGGCGCTACATCAATAAAATTGAATGGAATTGTTCAGAAAATCTTAATCAACAAAGAAACAGTTAGTGTTGTGATCCTTTGGAGAAGCATTCAAGAATCAAGACATTCAATGATCTTATTAGATGAGGTCAGATAGACTGAAGGCAGTGTGACTGGCAATGTTTGTCTCTGCTCTTGGTATTATCATTATGACCAAAAAAGTTGGTAAAACCTCAAAACTTTGCTTCTCATGGACATGTTTTACTCATTCAAAAATAGAATGTGTGTGTGTGTGTGTGTGTGTGTGTCCACAGCAAGGGAAATGCTACTAACATGTGTATGGAGCCTTTGTGTGTTGGTCTTTGAAGAAATGGCACCATGATTTCAGTGGAGATCTCTCTCCTTGTACACAATACTCACACACAGTAACGCAGTATATGAATGCTGAGTCATTACAGAGTGCAACAATGTTCACACTTAACATAGTCGGATGGGTTATGGGAGGCCAAAGTTGGGACTCCAGCACAGACAAAAGACTTAACTGTGAAGGGAAGCTTTCCCACAAAGCATCTCCTTCTTTCCTGTAGTGGCCTGTGGGTGAGGCCAGTGCCTCACTCCATCTCCTTAGCCCTGCCTCACTCGCTGTCCAGCAGGATCTCAGCTGGCGTCTTCTCTTCATTTTTAGATTTAGTATTGTAGTACTTGAGACCGCTAACTCCCTTTGGGGTGGACTTTGGGCTTTTTCACTTTGCAAACCTACATTCAAGCCTACATTCATGCTATTACATGCACATAAAGATATATAACTCAACAAAGCAGAGGGAAAAAGTTACAGTTTGTTAAAAGAGAGAAAGTAAACCTGTTAGGATTGTGGTTTCTGTGTTCATATCTTTCCTGTTGAAGTCTGTTTTTGGTTTTGTGTTTTTCTGTGTAGTCTTGTTTAGTTAGTTCTTAGACCTGTGTGTATTATTATTCTGCTTCTGTAAGTTATTTCATATCTGTCTTGTCTCGTATCTTAGTTCCTAGGTTGTGTCTTTAGTTCTTAGTCCTGTGCCTTAGTTCATGTCTTCAGTGGTTTCTCCTGGTCTGTGTGCTTCTGTGTTTTGCTCATGTCTGCTCTGAGTTCTGTTTATGTTGTTGCTTCGGTCTGTGTTCCTTATTATTTAGTTGTGATCTGGATTAGTTTGTTGTTTTATTATTCTGATCTGTAACAACTTACTTTGGCATTTTTGTTGTTCAGTACTTGTGTTATGTCTGTTCACCTCTTGTAACCTGCCTGTCAGCCAGTCTCTCTGTTTTCCCCTTCTGTCTCTCTGCCTCGTTAGATCTGATTCCAGTCACCTGTGTTACTCCCGCCCTGCTCGTTAGTCCTTGCGTATAAATGTTTGGTGTTTCTGTTTAGTCCTTAGTCCTGTTTTGTTCCTGTTCCAGTTATTCCCAGTCTGTTGTTCGTGTTACCCCCCAGTCTGTCGTTCGTGTTACCCCCCAGTCTGTCGTGCCTAAACTCTCTGTTCCTGTCGTCACCCTGAACTTTTGGATTTGGATTTCTGTTGGGATTACTTTGTTTATGGACTCTGTTCTCCAGCCACTCTGTCTGTAAGTGCGCTCGCCTTTTGTTTGCCTTTTGCCACAATAAACCCACCTTTGAACTGTACCACCTCTGCCTCGAGTCCTGCATTTGGGTCCTCCAACCTGCCACACCACCATAAATCATAACAAAACCTAGTTCAGTATTATTTATTTACCACCAAATCACAAACTTAACAGTTTAATTCAAATGAATTGATAATGCCACACAAGTTCGTCATTTTAAATGCCAGTTGTATGGTTGCCTATGCTGCCTGTATCTTTGACAACAGCTGTCTCACCTCACTTGTCACTGGCTAGTTAGCTTGCTATAACGGACAAGAAAACCTCTCACTGAAAAAAAATCATAGAACCATTTAGTTATGTCAACTTACTTCTTTGTAACTCAAATAGCTCTGACAAGTTCTGGATTTTGAACTCAACTCAACTCAACTTATTTTCAACATACTATGGCCCTGTATGCCGTCATAGATACCGTAAGTGAATATGAACGGGTGCTTCTGTTTGAAGTTGAGAGGAAATGATTCTTCATTATCACGACATCTGACCAGTAAAGATGAAACCAGAATCAGACAGGGAGGTCAGCGGGGTCCCTGTGGAACGGGTTTCAACTCTGACAGATAAATGGCCTTTAGGCAGAGCATGTGAAGGGGAGCTGATGCTGACGATGCACACACTGCTTCCTTTCTCCGGTGGACAGACACAAACACAAACCTGAATCTTTTCCCCTCCTTTTATTCCTGTCAGGGAGATTGACAGATCACATTCAACCAAACCTGTCGAACATTTCAGTGCTACATTTATGTCAAGTGGACTCTATAGTATTTGTGTGTATGTGGTGCTGGGTATGTTTGGTTTATGTTTCTGGTTCATGTTTTTGAATAGAATCCACTATAGTTACTGTTTATTGTTTTTATTTTTAAATTAACATGAATAAGCACTGATTGCAGATTAACACGACCATACAACATACCATTGTCATGCATAAAACATAACACCTTTGAAGAAGTCATAGTCCATTTCTCAGATCTGGTGGGACTGATGCAAGATTTTGAGGTTTAGTTGTCTGTTTAGTGGGATGGGTGTCCTGCTGGGAAAGACAATCAAGTCAGCAATAATACATTTCTATAGCAGCTCAACGAAAATGTACTGATATCATGCAGCCAGGCTTGCTTCATCTTATTGTAAACTCTTAAAAGTGTATATTCAACAAGAAACAGGCAAATCTAATGAATTTTCCATTTTCTACACCTGTTTGTCCTGGTAGTGGTTGTGGAGGCCAGTGTCTAATGACTGCCAGTCAAACAAGGAGGAGGGTCGATGACGTGACGCCTACATTTTCTGTCCGACTGGATTTTATTCTTTTTAAAAAATTGTTGAAAGCATAAAAACTTACCATACAAATGCAGGCCCACTCTCATTTTAACTTTTAAAAAAAACATAGTCTTTTGTAATTTTTGAATAATTGAATTGTCAAAATGTCATGTGGTGCGACCATCTGGTCAAGACTGCTGTTTTGAAAACATCTTAAAAATTACTTTAAATCCATTCAAAATTTTGTTTTGCCCTATTTTGCATGATTTTTTAAAGTCTGTACTTATATTTACATAATTATACACCAGCAAACTTCATCCGATTATGTCGAATTTTATGTAATAACGTAGTGCGACCATCAACAATCATTTTGGTACTTTTATATCAAAATCCATTCATAAACAGAAATTTGCATCATTTACCAATTTGCCAAGGATCCATTAAAACAGCAAGTAGGTTTGCAACTCTCTCTCAAATCTGTAAAAATTAAAAAATTTAACTCCTGCTATTGGTATTTCTACAAATATTTGTTTTGATTATAAATTTGTAGCTAGCTTGTTTTGTTTAGGTGGCCTATCCTGTGCTTGTAAATTTTGACTAAATTATAAAATATCATGTGGTGCGACCATATGTGGTGTGACCATTGAGTGTTTTTCATGATAGGCAATTTAGTTTTTAGCTATTTTATCTCTTTTATATTCAATTGATGATTTTTACATATAAAGTATTTTTTGTATATTTTTATTGTAGCATAATTTGGAATAGATTTCAGGAACAACGGTTTATAGTTAATCTTTATAAGCTTGTGAGTCCACCAGCTGCAGCTAAAGCATGTCCCAAAAGGGGTGGGGGATGACCCTGGGCCTGGGGGCCCGTTGTATCCTCTCTGGGGCCCTCTTCAGCAGGGGTGGGGCTCCCACTGCTTCCCCGTGCTGGCTCTCTCACAGTGGGGGCATTCAGTAGTCCCGGGGGCACATGGCTGTTGTTGTCGGGGTATGTTTTGCAAAATCACTCCCTGGCAGTGGGGAGCTCCCCGCATGGCTCTCTGCTGTTCTCCTTAGGGGAAGAGGGCAGCTTTCCAGGTAGTTTGGTTTCTGTGCAGGGTCTCTGGGTGGCTGCTAGGTGTTTGGTTTGTGCCTCAGAGTCCGGGGGAGGCAATTCCTGCTTGGCTTGGAGGGACTAGTTTGCTTCCCTGGTTTGCTTCGTTGGCCTCAGATCCGTGCTCCCCTGTTTCTCTACTGGCCAGTTGTCAAACTCCTCTGTAGACTGAAGTATAAAGTTAGTTGTTGGGATGTGCAGTGTGGGTGCGGGGCACAGCTGTGCAGCTGGGCTAGTTGATTTTGCCTTGTTGCTAATTTGGCTGGCGTTGCATGGCAGCCAGAGGGCGTGCTGTGCATGGGGGTTGTTGGGCTGGCGCTGGCGCCCCTCACTTTTCAGATGGTTGGGGGACGGCGGACTTTTATCGGCGGGTGCACTGTGGCCTGGATGCATATAAGCAAAGAATACATCAAAATATATTTCTTTATCGATAACAGCCACATTTAAATCTTTGTTCCATGTGTCCCTTTTATACTTTGAGCACCTGCCCTTCCAAAGGTCTCTGCACAGCCCTCTGCACAGCCCTGATGTAGCCTACTTAATCACAGTACAAGCACAAAAAACACTAATAATTAATTACCAAATCAACAAAATCTAAACATGTCCGCAAAATAAGGCATGCAAAATTCTCTGATTATGAAATGCTCCCTGTGGGATATTCAGCCTGAAGTTGACGGCATGTTCACAGCAGAGATGCTCACAAGTCTTTGAGCTAGAGTCCAAGTCAAGTCTCAAGTCTCTCGTTGTTATAATGAATGTTGTATCACCTGCTGCGTTCAGTTCAGGTTGTTAATAAAACTGCATAGCTATAAGGGATTCTGTAACTGTAACCTGTTTTTCATTTACAGAGCACAGTTATGTAATGTACAATGCAATTGTTGACGGGTTATTAAATACTGTAAGGCAACACACTCCCCAGACTTTTAACCCCAGTGTATTGTTAACTGAATAAAACTGTGATGCTGCATAATCAACAATAAACCTGTTTTTGCTTACAGAGCACAACCATGTAGCCTAATGTACAATGTGTCTACAATTAATGACTTATAAGCTTTAAACTACTGTAAGTCAACAAACCATGTTGTCTCTCAAACCCAGTGTAAAGTTAACTAAATAAAACTGTAAGGTTACATGATCAACAATAAACCTGTAACCTCTTTCTAGCCAACGGCAATAATTGAGGTGATGGCAGCCAGGGGAACGTAAATAATTACGTTAATACATGTAGGAGCCATTATACGTGAGGGGGACATATTCCCCCGACATTTCAAAATCTGTGTTTTGTCCCCCTCAATTTTTTTGGCGATTTTGGAATTGGCTCATAGCCAGGCAGTTTGAGTGACTAATCAATCACACACTCCACATCAGACATGATTAAATGGTTAAAACGCGGACAAAAATCATGTAGACCCATAGAAAACATGCGACACAATGCAAATGCGGTGCTGAAAAGTTAAGGGAGAAAAAACAGTTCGCTTGAGGCAGGTGCAGTAAAGTGCCTCAATATTATGTTTATTTTGTGCTGTTCTTTTTGTACCCGAAGACATCAGTGGGGACACCTGCTGCAGGGTGGGTAGTGACTTGTTACAGGTAACATAATTTTGCAAAATAAATGAAATAAAAAATGTAATTGGCACCTTTTTTTGTAGCTTTTACTCTTTACTCCAGTATTTTCTGTGGGCCAGTAATCTACTTTTAATTTCGCTACATTTTCTATTCATAGCCTACTTTCATAACTTTACCAGTCTGTAATCTGCAATAAGCTTCCTTAACCGAATGAGCTGTCAGCCAGGCTGTGTGCGCGCAGTTACGCAGAAGAGCGCCAGTCTCCTCTGTGGTACAGAGACGGGTGCGTATCACATATATGAATGAGCTGGGCAGATGCAAACATTTAGAAAATCAGGCAAATACCCTTTCAGTTTAAGGCTTTATTGTTCTACTGAAACAACCAAAATCCTGTGAGTCACACCATGGTACTGGTGGCTGTGTTGGAAAGCAGCCTGCGTCGCTCTTTAACAAGGCAGCAAGTGAAACTTTCACTTTCCATTAACAGAGCATTAATAGCGTCTTTAGTCTCTGCGGAGCAAACGTAGACTTCACACTGTAACATTTAAGTCAGATGGTCAGATGATTGATTCTGATATATTATCAGTATCCTGTTGTTGAGCAGAGCATCACTTTCTTTTGATTGGCTGTTTCGTTTACATTGGTTACAGTTTGTTTTATAGCGATGAGTCCATTAAACAGAATGTCGCCGGTGAAACTAATTCTTCACTCAGCAGCTACCAGCTGTTATTTATTCTGGAAACTGTCAGTTTTGAGATGCACCGAGATAATAGGTTAGGATTTGGGTTTTGTACTGTTGTTTTTCCTGTGTTTATTGGATATTGTCATGGTTTGGAGTTTTGTAGTCTTTATTATTTTGGTTCTTTCGCTTTAAGTTTCTTAGTAACTGTCTTGTCTCTCATCTTAGTTCCCGGCCCTGTACTTTAGTTCATGTTTAGTGTTTTCCTATTCTGTGTACTCTGATGGTCTGTCTTAGTCCTTAGTCTTTTATCTCCATGTTTTAGTGTAGTCTTGTCTCCTGTGTGGTCCCGTCTCTGTCTGTGTCCTGACTTTGCTGTCTTTCCATGTTATTTATGTTTTTACTTTGGTAGATCTGTCCTTGTGTGTCCTTGTGAACTTTACTTCCTGTTTTATTTTGGTAATCTTCTCTACCTGGTGTCCTTGTCTAGCTTTGCTTGTTTACCTGATGTGTCTCAGCTGTGCTTCTCTCCCCTGTTGTCCCTCTCTGCCTGCCTGGTCTCGTTAGCCTCATGTCTGTCACCTGTGTTCTCCTGCCCTGCTCGTTTGTCCCTGGTGTATATATGTTTGGTGATTCTGTTCAGTCTTTGTCTGGTCATTGTTTGTGTTACCCCACCTGTCTGTCATGTGCGCTATAACTCCTGTAGTCAGCCTCGCTTGTCTAGTCACCCTGTTCCTTTGGATTTCTGTTAGGATTACCTGTGTTGGATTTTTGTTTCGTTCTCTTTGCATTTCATGGACTCAGCCACTCAGTGTGTAAGTGTGCTCGTTTTTTGTTTAAATAAATCACTTTTTGAACCGTACCTCTTCTGCCTTGCGTCCTGCATTTGGGTCCTCCAACCTGCCTCACCACCATGAACTGTAACAAAATATGGAGGATAAAACAGTCCTGTTGGGCTTTACGCATGACGCACAGCTTCCTCTATATGCAGGTTTACCTGCTTCAACAACGAGCTGCTCGGTGTTACTGCCACAATAATTCTTTGTGTTGTGAAGATTATTTAGATGCTTTAGGAATAATCAGATTGTTTTGGCTGCCTGTGCTGCTGCAAAGCAATTGGTTTGGTTGGCTACATGTTCATAATTAAAGATACAGGCAACAAGATTGGCTAGGAAGCAAGCTGATATCTTAAAATGATCTTATCAATAAGTTCATGGAAACTTAAAAAGTAAATCAACAAGCAAAATTGCATTCCCTAGAAATAACCATGTTTCTAACCTGATGAACAGCAGATTAAATATATTTTACTTTTACTAGTAGGGTTTGTTATTTTTTCTTTGACTTGATTGAATTTTTATGGGAGTAATTGTACTTTTTCTTAAGGAAAGATTTTGAGTAGCTACCCGACTCTAGCCAGCGGCACCAGTACTAACTCTGACATGGTGCACATGAGACAGACAGCAGAGATGAGGTCAATAGCAGCACTTTATGGGTGTTAGAGAGGAGTGTCTAGTTTTGAAAATGCATTTTAAAGGCTCATTTAGTTATGTACTGTACTTGCATAAAATTCTGAAGAATGCAGGAATAAAGTCTCTAAATACCCAGTGGGCCGACAAATGCTTTGGAGAGTAGGCTGACCAGGCACAAACTCCTAAGCCATTTGTTTGCCCCTGTCCTTCACCTTAAAACCCTGTCCTGAGGTGTTTGTGTCTCTGCTACGTCCATAAACTATTTAAAAGTAGTCAAAATTGCTGCACAGAGACGAGCATCCTGCAGTATTTTAATAGGAAGAGGTCAGAGGTCACAGGAGTAGGAGTAGAAATAACTGAGGATGAGCTTGTAAGTTGAGTGGATATCTAATAGACATACTGTATATTCTAATATTCACATAGTAAAAGATTTTGTTAGGCCACTGGCATGTCTTTAGAGTTTGCATTGAAGACAGTTCTGTGTTCACAAACATTTGTTACAGGGAGAGTCAGGGCCAAGTGAGACACAGGAAACATCACAGACTGCTCACAGGTGTAACGTTAGGATAACTAAATACATTGGGTCTTGATTGAAGTTTTAAAGCCAATGTTTATGATGAATGGCACAGCAGCTGCCGGTGTTTGTTGTCCTCTCTCACGTGCTAGAGATGCTACATGTTACGTAGGCAGGTTATAGGTAACGGAGGGATGGAATAACGGCAAGCTCATAAGTACATAACATGCGACAGGGTGCTGAATTCTTCGGCTGCTTTCTTTCCTGCTTTTATTCTGCTAGAAATTATGAGCAGCGGCTCTCTGATACTTTAAAATTATTTGGACCGTCATTTATTCAGATAAAGTAGGCTATTGCCATACTTTAAACACTTTTATGATCTAAGTGCTACTCAAGTGCGTACTGAAGCACTAGCCTGAACTGCAGTGAATGGAGTTGTAGCTAATGCTAATTAGCAACAAGATGCCATCCTTCTCCATGGACAACTTCCACAAACTTCTACAGAAAATTGCAGTGCTGGAAACGATTCACAGGTTAGAAGTAAATGTGAAAGTTAATGGACTACGAGGGAATGACACTACTTTACCATGGACCCAAAGCAGTGGACAAGACCATGCTAACACATGGCTAATTAGCAACAACATGAATTCTAGCAAGCAGGAGGCCTGTGTACTGGGCAGAACCGCCAGCTCTCACGCATTGAGCGTGAGACTCACGCAATTGACACTTTTTTCACGCCCTCACGCTATACATCAATTTTCACACGCATTAGTAAAACTAATGTAGTCCATAACTAACTGTGTCGACTAGGCTCGATTACACTCACCCAACTGATGATGCGACACCGCAGACGCTGAAGTTAACGTTTCAGAATTTGTGGTGAAAACTGGTTCTGCGTCTGTCTGTCTAGGATCATATCAGCAGGTTATAGAGCAGGCAGATTTTGAAAAATATTGTGAATTGTGATTAAGTGATGTTATATTCTCATAAAAAATCTTTCTGGCAATGTCAGATTACACAGATACTGTATGTGGCCTCAGATGCAAAACGTTTTGAACATTCAGTCCAGGAGTTTCAAACTGAATTAAAATGAATTCATTTATCCTTTAGCTGAAAAAGTGCCATATCTAAATAGGAATTTCCCCAAACAAAGGGGAGGGAGGACTAAATTATGAAAGAAAAATAAATCCAGAATGCTTGAAAGCCATACACCTATTGAATCATATTCTAGTATATTTTATATTTTAAATTGTCGAATACAGCACTATCTGTATCTGTTAACCATATGAATTATCTGTAGCTGTACTCGGACTGGGCGGGGCCTAACCCGAACGTGGGCGGGATTTGATCCGGAAGTGGGTCGGGTTCTCTTGAAATGGGCGGGGCTTTAACCAGTATGTTGTTTTAAGCATGCAATTGATATGGGTTGATCAGAAATTGTTATATTTATTGCTGATTAGAAAACTACTTACATGACAGCATCAGCATTGAGCTTCAGATCAATGGTTTTGATCACGATAAACTATAAACAGAACAAGTTTTGCAACAATGAATACAACACATGCTGTTGCAATTATGAAGTAAAATGTAATGAACAAGAGTTTTCATACTCAACATAACTTTCTTTTTTTAACTTTTAATTTTTTTTATGATCAGTGGTTCTTTTTTATTTTTTTTATTTCCACACCAGAGGCCTGTACCACGAAGCAGGATTTGAGCTTATCCAGGTAACTTCGGGGTTAACCCTGGCACGAAGGTGGTTCACTTCTTACCGGGGTAGATCTCCATGGTAACTTATGCTGAACGGCTATGGAGCAGGTTATGTTCCAGAAAAGAGATTAACTCTGTGAAAACGCTGCCTACTGACCAATCAGCTCTCTGGAAAATGACATCACCATCTGTAGGAAATCCCAATGACTGTTTTAGCCAATAGGCTGCTTTATGTTTGCAGCAGTGATGTGGAGAAACTCTTGACTATGGCGATCCTACAGAGACTGATTAAAAGCCTCAGGCTAATGTTGCCTACAGGTTTTTACAGTACAGCAGGATCAGCCTACTTACTGCCTTTAAATGTGTTTAATATTTTTTATTTGTTACCAGTCGTTTCACACAGCCTGACGCAGCCGTTAAATAAATGGATTTTATTTTTCTTATGTGAGGCTGAATATTATGAGCAGTTTGGTAGGGATGCTGAAATACTAAATTTTAATGTGAACATAGGCTGTTTATTTAGGTTAGTATAGCTTTCTAAGGCCGACTACAGAGACTGTAGTCATGTTCATGTTTTGCGCCCACATCGCGAAAGGTGTGATGGTGAGTTTTCAGCATCTTGAATGTTGAGATTCAGTCTTTCAAACATTATTTGAGCTCATTTGATGGCATGAAGGGATTTTTCCGTTTCACTGCTTTATGAAGTTAATTTAGAACAATGTTTGGAACACTTTTGAGTGTGTTAAATAAATTAATCTCATTTTTTAAAGTGGCGACAAGTTTTTTAAAGTGAGGGAGAACGGCCAAGTCTTTTAATGTGGAAATGCCAACACACAGCCGAGCTGAAAGAATAAGGCTGATATTTTCTGCAGCTCATAAGAACACTTTTTATCAACACATTATTATAGACTACGCCTGTTCATTTAGACATTCACACTGTCTGCGATTTTCTGTCTCCCTGCATGTGTCAGTTTCAGCCGTGCTCCTGTCGTATTTCTGTAGTGTTACAGTTTAATCCTCGATCCTAAAATATGACGCTCTGCTGACAGTGGACCTGTTCATGTCTTTTTGGTCATCTGCTGCTAACACCGCCTCTTTTATGTGAACGCGCTCCCGGCTGGATCGGGAAACCCTGGGTTAATTTACCGAGTTGATAACCATCTTCGTGGTCCCGCTTATCCCGATCGCGATGTTAGGATTAGTGAAGCCAAATATAACATATCCTGGGTTTGTTGAACTCGCTTCGTGATGCAGGACCCTGGTATGTGAGTGAGTGAGTAAGAGAGAGGGGGGGGGGGAAGAGTGTTTGTGTGTGTGTGTGTGTGTGTGTGTGTAGCTTAATTTGTAATATTTTAAATAATTATTTAATAATAATTTTAATTACCTACCTTTATTTTTTTTATAAAATACAGCAAGAAAGTGTCAGACACTCAGTGCATGAAGTCAAAAAAGAGCCAGCTGACAGTTTTGTCATCGAGACAAAAAAATCTCGATGACCGGCAGAGAGGGAGAGAGAGTGTGTGTGCAGACAGTCAGCTACCAAATGAGGATTTTTATTCAATCCAAGCACAGATATTTACTCGTATTACTCGTATAATACTCGGCAAAAGTTCTTTATCCATACCGGATACTCATTTCAGCCGAGTATCCGGCTCAACTCTAATATTGACCAAGCAATGGAATTCAGAGACTGTTGTGCCCACATTGTTACAGAGACATGCCCCGTCAACATCAGCAGGTGGTCAATGTTCTGAGCTGCAAGAAATTAAATATTTGGAGTTTGGGTTACAAATAGTTAATGCAACTCTAAAATATTCATTTGACAGAAATTACTCATTTGAAGTATAAAAACCCAGTGGTTTATGTTCAGTTAACTCAATATTTATTAGTTTCTTGTTCTATATTTTCTGGATGGATCTGTGTGTGGAGGATACATCTCTCTCTGTCTGTTCTGCTGCACCTGTCAGTAGACCCTACAGGGATCAATCATCGATGGCATTGATCTCTTGGACAAGTTAATAATGAAGTGAGGATTTTCTGTTTTGTATTATGTGTTCAGTGCAGCCTAAGAATAGCCATTTAAAATAGGCTTGTAATAGCTTTTAACATGATCATGTACTGGAAAACAAAGCAAAAAAAAAAAGAACAGAGAAAGTGAAATGACCATTGAAAGTAGATGTCATCATAATCATCACAAATTCAGAATAACTGTATTGCAGAGATGTCCTAATCTGTAATGACCACACATTATGTGATCTACATTGTGGCTATGGCAAAATAAATCTTACACTCACCTGGAGGTCATAAATCCTAGGATCTCCGCAGTGCCTCTGCTGTCTTGCCCATCTGTGAGGCCCTCCACCTGGACAGGACAATCAGCTGTGGTGTCAAGCTCACAGTTGAATTGGCTCCATAGGTTCAACATTAGTAAAGATGACAATGGACCTCAGAAAAAACCAGCAGACATTCAAACACAAATACATAAATGAATGTAGATTAATGTTGTTACCACTATGAGAATTTTAATAAGGAAGCATCCTAGTAAGATCAAATGATGTCTGGATGTTCCTTTAAATGCCTTAACTCAAGTCTTTCAAATCTATGCAGTATAAAATGCATCAAATATAATCTTGAATAAATTAAAAGAAATATACAAACTCTTATGCAGAGATGTGCCAATTGAAAACATACCTTGGATAGCTGTAGTGTTACTCAATACTTAATTCTGCAGGTGCAGATAAAGCACAAAGAATTCCCATCAGTCCAGTCAACACGAACGTCATCAATTGCTGATTTTGTAAAATACCATCATTTATCATTTCACTTACTCACCTATCCAAGAGCTGCTTTCGCAAGTCAGGTGATTATGGACATGATGAAATCCCTTCAGCCGCTCTCTTAATGGGCACACAATATATGATCACCGATTTTTTATTAGTTTACAAAATAATGGCCATGTAAGCACTCACTAACATGTGATACTGAATGTGATACTGGATGTGATGGCACACAGGTTAACAGCCAGCAATGGTAGTACTGCGCACAAGCCATGTTTTCAGTACACAAGTTAAGTTATTTTTGCAGTTAGCCACACCCCAAACAATTAATGATTTCAAAACACAGATCACATAGTTTATTTCAGGTATAATATACCTGCTTTAGCCATACACTGTTTAAATGCACACATTTTCTGTCCTAGGATATTAATCATTTTTTCTTTATTACCATGTTGGACAGAGGTCTGTCCTGGGGGAAGAAAGTTGTGGCCAAGGGTGGAGGACTGGGGCGTGTTCAGCGCCGACAAAACGTAGCAAAACATTTTTTTCAACAGAAACGGTGGTTCCCTGAACCCTGTTGTGTATGCAAGCGCACTGAATTTTCCCACCTTTTTACGCCGTTGTGTTTACAAACTTGTGGCAGCTGATTTGGTAACACCAGAGACACACCCAGCAAACGGGAGAAAACATACCTCGAAGCCCGTTGTAGAACGTTGCTCAACGTTGCAAGGAAACATGTCGTTCAATCAGAAAACGTTGCAAACCGGTGCAAAACACTTTGAGATTGAACTCGGCACTGATATCCTGTGGCCTGCCAATCAAGCCATACCATGTGCTGCCATGTTGGAGGGGGATTTTGGGTTTAGTTTGTTTTACTTTGTAGTTGCTATATTTGTCGTCTATTTTGTTTTCCCTTTATGGGTAAATTGGTTTGGCCAATCCACTATAAATGTTCCCTTGTGTCTCAGTCACTTACGTCAGTTTGTTCAGTTCATTTCCTGTTTTGCTGTATGCTGTTTTGCGTATAGTTATGTTTTGTTGACCTCTTTTATAGGCCTAGATGTTAAGTTTTTGGTTTCTATTGTTCAACTTTTTGGGAGTAAAAAAAAAAAAAACTGTTTTTCAAAAAGAAATTCCTGTTCTCCTCATTGCCTGACTGTTTGGTTCCTGACACTGGAATTGTTAAATGTTGTGAGAAATGTATTTAGTCTGTAAGAGTTAGTTACCAGATCAATATTGACATCTAACTAAAAAGTAATGCGGTAAGACATCATTCCTGCCATAAATCCTCCATAAAATGATAATGTTCAGTTTTGGATGAAAGTGTTTTGGAGAGTTGGTGATTTCACTGTATGATCATTTTGGAAACTGCAGTTGTGCTTCTGGTAATTTGCAACGTTATCACATGGACAGGTGCTTCTGTTATTTTGTCCGTTCCGTTAATATCTGAAATAACACACACTCTTTTGTGTAATAATGTAACTCATGTCAGTGTAATGTTACCACAAACATCTTCCAAAATGAACAAATGATAAAATAGCTATAATATGAAAACTGAGCATTCTTCACCAGATAAAAGGTTTCATTACCACAGTGGAGAAATACTCATTTACAAATACATTTTAAAGCTACAGCCACTGCAATAGAAAGGCTGAGGAGAATCATTAGGTTCACAGCTTATAAAACTAAACTTTTAGCCATGTATCAACACAATTTCAGGAATGGCTTATAAACAAACGCAAAGGTTGACTGTCACCACATTATAACGTTAACTAACGTGAGTCAACTGTGACAGCAGTTCACAACAGTGCACAGTTAACCTTACCTCAATGTGAGCCAGCTTACTTCTGATTAGCGTTACTCTTTTGGTAACTGCGCATGACAACAGAGCCGAAATCTGATAAACTATTTTACTCACCGGACCAAAGCGCATTCTCTGCCGACTGTCAGGCGAAGGCTTTAGTCACAAGGTTACATTACTTTGGAGCTAACGTTCGTTAACTTAGCATAAAAGTAACACACCAAACTGTCTCTACATCCTGAAGCGGTCCTCTCAGCACACACGGTTGTAAAATTGAAGTTAAAGAACACAAACACATTTCTTTCACAGCCCTGTGAATAAATCTTGGTTCTCTCGTCTTTTGTTAAATAGGTTATTGACAGTTATGCTCCGTTACTTGCAAATTCATCTTGCTCACATCGGGTAGCCATCTTGAATTTTCTTAAAACGTAAATGACGTCACACATCAACGTGCGTCTCTACACTCAGAGGGTTTGATTTAGAAATCTATCATCACTCAAAAACGATGATTAAACAACATAACTCGTTAAGAAGACTTGGTTGTTTAGTGTATGGTGTACTTATTAGCTGGTTTTGATTGCTGAACTCATAATGCTTTTGAGTAAGCAGTATGTTCAGGTTTACAGTGCAGCCAAGATGGACTCTGTTTCCCAAATGTCAGACTGTTTTTTGTGTAAATGAAACTTTGATACTATCATCTGGTTGCTGCTGTTTACATTCACTCCATAAAAATTCAAAAAATGCAATGTGGAATGTTGGGGGTGTAAGTTATACGTGTCTGTATATATGTATATAAATAACTGTATAGTTTTATTTTATAAGTGATATATTATAAGTTATATTTTAATATAGCTCTACACTTGATTATATGTTGTGTGTGTAGCACAAAGGAACTACAAATTACAGCCTTGTGCTATATAATGACAAATAAACAACCTTGTACCTTAAAAGAAGCCAGTGCAGTAAGAACACCAAAATACTGTGACAAGCATCATACTACACTTAGGGACAAATGGTGTTGTGAAGCAACAGTCTGAAGCGTGGAGAGAGGACTTTATTAATCTGTTGAAGACAGTTAGCTCTCTGAATCCTGAAGTTTTCATCGTGGCCATCTACCGCCAATCCAAAGAGGTGTTAAGAGATTCATCAGATTGTTGGTTTTGAACTGACTGACTATATTACAAAAAACAAAAACTCAAGGGGGGCTAGAGGCCCCTGTGACCTACCCTTCCTATGCAACATTATTTACAAATACAATAATTGCTACAACTCTATCAGCCGGGTGGAAAGTCAATAAAATGACAAACTTCACAATGCAACCCTGCCTATGTACACCCATTTGGCATAACAAAGATTTTCTAGTAAACAAAACACCTATGATAGGCACCAAATGGAAACACATCTACTTCACATCTTTGAAAACAATACATTACTTAGTTTTATTGATGCTATTTAATAGGGGTGGTGGTTGAAGGCTGTTATTAAATATGTTCATTTTTGCCTTGATTGCATGCTTTAATTGAGTGTATTGTAAGTACTGCCCTTTATCAATACCATATTTTTGCATTAATTGTTGAAAAGTATTAATTTAGACAAACTTCTCTCACAAATATGTAAATTTCTGTCTTCTACTGATTCCACTATATCTCTCCCAATTAATAAATGGGAAAAAGATTTCACTGTCAGCACCAATAATAAACTTTGGACCCAAACATCCAAGAACATCTATTGCATGTCAAAAAACAAGACTGATTCAGTACAAAGTCATTCACACAATACACATTACTCAACACAAGATGCATAATGGGACTAACTGAATCTGACATCTGTACTCACTGTACTTTTAACTATTACTTTCATGCACTCTGGCTCTGCCCACCAGTACAACACTTCTAAAAAGAAATAACCATTAAACTAGTTTACTTTCTCTCATTGGTAGCAATAATTCTCAGTACCATCACTATCACTTCTATTATTATTTATTCATCATCTTGAAAACTTCATCCTTCTTTATCCATTTTAGATTTTTTTTTTATCTCAATCATCCATCATATTGACTTGTTTCTACTAACGCTCCCACGAGTATCATTAATGACTGGAATTCTTCTTCTTTCTTTCACCCACAAGCACAGATAACCTGTTTCCTACACCCTAACCTTCTCAGTCTTCTCTCATTGCCCATATCTTTCTTATTGCGTCCTTACCTCCTTCCTCGGTAACCTCTAACAGTTTTAGGTTTACTTTTTTGATATTTCTCATAATTTCCCTCCTGCCCATTTTATTTGATGTAATTTAATGTATATTTGTAATCAAAAAAGAAAGTCGTTGATTGGGAGTGTTGGTGATAAGTTTAATAAATAAATAAAACATTTAAAAAAGTATTGAACATGTGGCTCTCAATGGCATGTACTGTCCATTCAGTGCATTTAATTGAATTTTTTTTACTTTTTCTGGGACCACAGACATCTTTTTAAGGAAGATGGATTTCGCCTTAACAAGTCAGGAGTAAAATTGTTCCAGTCTGTTTTACTTTCTGCGTCACTCATCTGTTCTGTCTGCCAAGGACAAGAGACAAGAGGACTCAAAAAAAAGAAGACACAACATAACATGCCAGAAACCTTTATGGAGAACCACCACATCCTCTGCCGGAAGAGAGCTCTGATCATGGCAGACATTAGAGTCAAGAGGAAGAGTCTCCAGCCCCATCAGTGAGGATCCACCAGTCCCCGAATCCCGATCCAGGTCTCCAGACACCCTTTCTCCCTCCCTGTCGGGAGTTCACTGATCACATGAAGAAGTTGGTTAGTGCTGGGACCAAACTTACTCGCTGCACCTTCCATTGCCCTACTCCCATTTTCTCTCCCCTAAACCCCCGTCACCGTCCACTTCCACCACTGGCTTTAATTCAGAATTTCCCTCTGTCTCCTCAGCCAGATAAAAGCACAGTCAGTACAGTTATTTGTGTACAAAATACCGCAAGCTCTAACTGAAATATACTGGGTGTAGGCTACAAGGGAAATAGCACTCATGACTCTTCCCAGGACAACCCTTGGCCCGGTGTGATGGTGGCCTTCTCAATTCCTGTCTTGATAGTTAACAGAAAAAGAATGGTGAATGCTTTATGAAACAGGAAGCACTCAACATATCCTGCAAATTTAGCGTCAAGTCCTCATCACCCACCGCCTCTTGCAGAAAGTGGGGCAGATAATGTTTTTAAAAAAACAAATTTAGCTTAAACGTCAAGGGGCACACTTTGGACTTAAGTCATCACCAGAGGTCTGAACATTTCCAAGATTATGGTAACTGATGTTGCTCTGTCTGATCATTCCTGTGTTTTCTTTGAAAGGGCTATCTCCTTGCACACAAATGTTCAAACTGAGGTAATCACAAAACAGCATATCTCTGAAAACACCAGTGAAATATTTATTCAGGCTTTCTCTTCCACACCTGCCCTCTCATGGGTCTCAGTCTTTGAGCAATTCTACAGTTACAAATTTAATTGATGCTATTGCACCAGCAAGTGAGGGTAGTCTCTGGTAAGAGAAGATCTCCTTGGAGAAATGCCACACTGGTTAGAACAATGAGAGTGTCGAAAAGCTGAATGCAGGTCGTCTATAGAGATAATTCACATTTATAACTTAGAATTGAGAAACGCAAGGCGGTCCTTCTTCTCTGACATCATTACCAAAAACAATAATAATGCATGTGCCTTGTCCATCCATCATGATTTACAGTTATTCATTTAGCTGAAGCTTTTATCCAAAGCGACTTACAATTGCTTTTTAGGTCAGAAGTTGCTCGCCTCTGGTGCAACCAGGGGTTAAATTTCTTGCTCAGGGACACGTTGGTGGACACAGTATCACAGATGAGAATTGAACCCGGGTCTCTCACACCTAAGGCGTGCGTCTTACCCACTGTTCTATCACCACCCCAGAAGTAATGACCTGCGATGGCCAGGAATCTAACCCAGGTCAACTGATTGGAAGGCAGCTATGCTCACCACTATACCACCATCGCTGATGGTGAAAATGGCTGGCCTTGGGCCACAGTGCTTGAAGTGGGAGCCCCCTACTCCTATCATCAAGTCATCAAACGCTGTGGAAAAGTAATTACGACATGATTTGATAACGCAGATCGCAAAATGGAGGAAGAAAGAGGAAATAGCAAGGGACGAAGAAGAGACATTCAACGTAATCACGATTGCTATTGGTTAATTCTTGAGTTTGGGTTGTATGGTGATATGAGTTACACAGCTGATCTGATAATGTTACCGAGGTCGCCAAGCAAAAGTATTTCTTATCCAATTACTCGATGAATCAATGGAATATTCTGTAGAATACTGTATTACTAAAATAATCAATAACTGCAGCCCTAGTATAATGGTTGTTCAGCTTCTTGTTACTCCTTTATTTTACGTTTTCACATGCATATTGATATGAATCACTGGCTAGCTGAGCCAAGTCTGTTAGTGTCTGCACAACAAGCAGAGTCTTTGGTAGAAGGGTTGTGGATTTGGAAAGCTCTAGGCATATTTAAATTTTCCCACACAAAGTCCAATAGTCTGCAAGTGCAGAGAGATCCAGACATTTGGATTTGGCCTCAGTCGTCTGATATAAAACCTTGTTGAAATGATCTGCCAAATAAATGCCTACTGGGCCTTCCTGGACAATGATGATGGAGGCATTCTGAGGGTAATGTGGTAATTAAGGCAGAAATCTACAACTGTCTCACCTTGAGGTCTTTCTCTTCCTTCAAAAATGTCAAACTGACCCAGGACAGTATGTCAGTGTTACAGATTCCCTCTCTAGCTTCTGAACAGCTGCTGAACAGCCATCCTGCTATGTTGTCTGCTTGCTTGGACGCTCTTACTGGTCAGATCAAAGGGAGCATTAACAAACCCCCACGTTTGCTGGACTCCATTGAGATCCTTACTATGCCCTGTCCCCCACACTCCAACCATCCCCCAAGGATGGGTAGAGAGTTTCCCTCAAGGGCCTTGGGGGTTTAGCACCATATGGATCAAATCCATTAGCAGGCACTTTAAGGCCAATTTATTTTAATGCTGATGTGTTCAGTGTCTCTGTCTGTAATTCATTCAAAACAGAAGTTGACCTTGGAGTCAAGTAGAGCAGGGATTTAATCTCTTAAAATGGTAATGTTGTGGAATTACAAGAGGAAGCATCAGGAGAGACCAAAACAAGAGATAAGCCTTCTATAGATGTCAATAATACATTTCTGCTGTACACCATGCCATATAGTGTGGATCTATCTTTGATTACATGTAATTCCCAAACACCAACAGCTATTCAACACCTACATTAATGCCTGAGATGAACTTTTACATTTATTTAAAATGTAAAATTAAACCCGAATCCTTCACATTCATAGAGAAAGGACAAGACTGGCATTATTTTGCATTTTGTTGTCAACAAATCCTATGGAAAGACATCAACAATGCTTCTATAAATACCTTCCTTCTATAAAAACTTTCTGACTTCCCTGCCCTGTGAGGGCCGAGCCAGTTGGGTTTAAGTAAGGCTGGTTTTGCACCTGACCAATATTTTCCTTTGATGAATGCTGTCTATCATAGTACATTGAGATTTGTGACTGGATGTAAAGATTTTACACACAATTGTACCTTGTACAAAATGACTGCCCTTCATTATCAGTGAAGGAGGCACATACATTGGCTTAATTTATTTACACATCCAAGCTTGGTATGCTCCCCTCTTATCATTGAACTTATATATCATGGAACAACAGTTTCTATAATATACACTTGGAAGAGTTGTATTTGTTGTCTGTACCCTCCACCTTGAATCAGGGCTGGACTGGGACAAAAAAGCGGCCCTGCCACTTGTGGCTCAGGCGGGCCACCAAAATTGATGGTACACCTATCACCAATACCCCATCCTTCCATTTAAGGACTCAGATTAGGGGTGTGTTTAGGTCTCGTAGGTTTTTATGCTAGTGAAACATCAGCCACCTGGAAATTATGGTGTGAAACGAGCTAACAATGTTTATTTTAGTTTTACATTCTGACTGCCTGATTTTCATATGATTGGAGATATTGGGTATCAGAATCAGAACCAGCTTTATTGCCAGGTATGTGTACACATACGAGGAAACAAGGCACCAGATGGATGACTAAACTGCACCTAGTGCTAGTGTGTTGCTAATTACTAACTATTACTATCACTTTATTGCTATCCTGTTTGAGGTAAAATCCCAAATTGGTGCCCTAGTACATATTGTGTATAGTGAGAGTTGGTCTTGAGTCTCATCAGATCATTGAAGTGATCTGAAAATAAAAAAACCTTGGGAAATAACACTCCCTAGACATTTAAAAAAAATCTGTTATTGTAATTTGTGGGAACAGACTCTTTAAAGACAGTATTTCACATCAAACTACTGACTGTAATCACAGTTAAAATTACTCCCTTTTGGACTCAACTACTTTAAATGTTTTCATTTTAGCTTTAAAAACCTCCCTGATGAGAATTCTAGCAATACAAAATAATATAAAAAGACAAAAATCAAATTTTGGGGTAAGAAAACAATTTTGACTATAACGGAGTTGATGCAGATTACTGTTTGAAAAATCTAGTAATGTGCCTATCTACCCCCCTGTGTACATCTCTTATTGCATTACACATGTGAAAGAGCTGGAAAGAAAGAGCAATCTATCCTCAATTGGTTCACATCTGTTGACTTTGGAAATGGATGATCTTCAATCTGATAGCTGTTTGGAGTGTGGGTGGGTACATGCCAGAGGGGTGAAACAGCAGGAATAGAGAGCCCCTAGGGTAGAAGAAAGACCACTTAGTTAGCCTGCAAGGAGTGTGTGTGTGTGTGTGTGTGTGTGTGTGTGTGTGTGTGTGTGTGTGTGTGTGTGTGTGTGCACACGCACATGTGCCTTCTGTTTTAAGGCCTTCTGCAGTTTAGCCATCCATCTGTTGCCTTGTTTATGACCTCAGGGCTTGGCTTCTCAAATAGTCAGTTTCATCAAACAGCCAGTGGGAACTGGGGATGGAATATCACCACTTTTATCGCTATGTTTAAGGTTGACATGGCTGTGCGGTTAGTTTCATCATTCTGTGACATGTCAAAACTGGCTGGGGGAAAAGGGATTTTTTTCACAAATACTCAACCTGATTTAAACATGTAAATGTATATGCTTCAGTCTGTTTTTATATATACAAGGTTGCCACGTATCTATACATAGCACACATAATTCATAGCAGAGCAGTGGTACATTTTTCCTGGTTACACAAAATTGGGTTTAAAGGATGGAGGAAGTCTGTTGATAGTATATTTTGCTTTTCTAATTGCCAACAAATCTCTTTTACAGACTAAAACCAACAATGAATTGATCCTACTGACAGGTATTACGTATCTGAAGCCTAATATAGATCCCTTTTTCCATAGAGCTCTATGGTCTTACACTGTCCTGCTGCCCCAAATACCCATCACATGCTAAAAACAACAATGTCCAGCTGTTTAAGAAAATGACTGGGTCATTTTTAAAAATGGAGCTAGATGTGACCTGTTTTTAAAGATTAATGAATTGGGGCTGAGTGACAAAGACAGGTAAGACAAGTTAGAAAGCATTGAGAGGTTTTCTTCATGGGTTTTGTTGGTAATAAGAAAACAGAACAACACTAGCCTTGTCATTTAACATGCTGACTTTCAGATTTAATTTGATGGTGTTTATATCCATAGCAGATAACACGAATCCCACATTGAGTATTTTCACACATTTAACACTTAGAGGTTCAATAATTCATATTTTATATGAACAATGAGCAAATGATGATGTTAAAGGGGTGGCTCAGCGTGAATGAGAACGGCAATTTATTATAGTTACCATGTCTATTCAATGCTAACCTATGCATTTGCATTGCATTTTGGTCTTTGCAATGCCTGTCGTTCTCAACACCCCACTCTCAGAGCAATATACCTTCTTTCAACCAGTAAAGCACATATATTTTCACCTAGACTATTTTTTGGTTAGCAGCTCAATTATGATAGTGATTCACCCAATTACTATCAGCAATCATGCACCGGTTTATATCACTGTGAATAAAAAGAGTCACAACATCAACTAGAAATTGGAGACTCAATACATCATTACTTAAATACCTAGATTTTATTTTTGTTATATCATAAAGGAGTGGGCAATATTTATGGAAACTAATGACCAGCCAGGGATCTCAAAATGTTTTTATTTGGGAGGCAGCAAAAGCAGTCATGTGAGTTAAAATAATCTCATACTCATCATACAAAAAAAGAAAGATACAAAAATAAAAAGACATTAGAAGCTGCCCATGCTGCCTCCCCACAGAACATACGTTAATGTTCTGGAATTAAATTAATTATTGATAAAAAGACTCAGTTCCAGACTATGCTTGGGGGACCTTGAACATGGCAATAAATTCAGCAGATTTCTAGTCAACCAATTGCAATTGTGTAAAAAAATATATATATATATTTCATCCATTAAAGGACTGAGCTGGGATTATTACTCATAATCCATCCAGAAGAAATAAATAATACCTTTAGAGATTTTTATAAAACATCGCAAATTGACCCATCTTGTTCTAACATTTCTGAACAATACAGATTTTCCAAGGAGGTATGATGAACAGATCTATGACCTTATTTATAAATGGTGTGTACATACAAAACAGGGCTAGAAACGTGTACGTCACTTCCCACGCAGAGGTTGTGGTCTTTAAAAAACAAACAAACTTGATGGAAAAATGCGCGGTCCTCCACGCAAACTCTGAACCATGCATACGCACATAAACTGGAGAAATGAGAAAAAGCGACTCACATGGCAGAAGGATGAAACGGTTTGAAATGAATAGGCCTGCTATTATGTAAAATATTATGTAAAATAAATTGAAATATTACCTCTGAGTATTATAGGCTTAAAGCCTTTCTGAATTTCTGAACACCATTTGATCTATTTTCCCCCAACGTGCAGAAAAAACTTAAAACATAATTTAAGATCATTTGTAGTGCACAGAAAAAGAACCATGAGTTAGGATAATAAAAACAGAGATATCTGTTTCTGCAAAAGAATGCCTCAAATATGTTGTACAGTTTAATCAGGAATTAGATTAATTAATAGGCTACTTGCATACAGTGCAATTTAGTCTCAAAAATAAGTTAAACATTAGGAGAAATTACATTTTATAATATAAGGTTACTCATCGCATTGACCCTAGTTGTCTCTCATAATCACAGAGAAGAGATCCAACTTCACCTCTCATCTCTTCCCCCCTTAACCCATTATTTCTAAGGCTACACATGGTTGAAACTTCACAATCCCCATATTGAGTGGGGTGTAAGAAAAGTGATGAGTTGTAACCCTTACTGTCATTCCTCCTGCCTTCGGTCTGCATTACCTCCCATTTAGAGCTCTGCCTGTTTCTCAATTTTATCATGAAATAGGAAGGGTATTTAATAAGGATTTAGCCCTCTCCTTACCACTGCACCGACAATACGACTGCGCCATTGACCTACTCCCTGGAGCCCCCTTACCTACCAATAGGCTGTATTAACCTGTCTCGCCCTGAGAGGGAATCTAGGGTAAGATACATACATGACTCATTACCAGCTGGCATAATCTGTCCCTCTTCCTCACCCGTTGGGGAAAAAAGATGACTCCCTGCGGACATGGGTTGAACAACATCAACATCAAGAATAAATATCCATTACCCTTCATCAACTCAGCCTTCGTTCCCCTGCACGGTGCAACTATTTTTTCCAAACTGGACCTCAGGAACACATACTCTCTAGTCAGAATCCGAGAGGGGGATGAATGAAAACTGCGTTTAATACTTTACTCGGCCATTTTTTGTATTCTTTGTAATGCCTTTTGACCTCAACGCCCCCACAGGGCCTTGTAAATGATGTGCTCAGGGATATTCGTAACCAGTTCGTTTTTGTTTACCTCAATGACATTTTGAATTTTTTTATACAATGTCTGATCACATCTCCCATGTCCGCCAGGTTCTCCAGAGAACAGACTGTATGTGAATGCGAAGGAATGTGACTTTCACGTCAGCTTGGTCAGCTTTTTGGGCTACATTATTGACAGTGGGCAGTTGAGGACAGAGCCAGAGAAATCCGAGCAGTAGCAGAGTGGCAGAGACCTACTACATGTAAGAACCTGCAAAGCTTTGTGTGGTTTGCTCATTTTTGTTGTAGATTCATACCTAACCACAGCAGAGTGGCAGCCCCCCTTACCAGTCTCACCTCCTCTTCCATTTCCTTTGTATGGACCCAACAGGCTGTGCAGGCATTCTCTGAGTTGAAAAGACTCTTCATATCTGCCCCTTTGGTAAACAAAGACGAGATTGCCGTTCCATCAGTCCAGGCTGCTGGGCACAAGAAATACAGCCGTCATCTTGAACCGGTCGTACTCCCAGTTGCGCAGCTGAAGGAAGCAAGATGCCAGAGCGCTGTGCAGCATATTCATTCGAAGTGATCTTGTGGTCATTACACCTGAGTAACCCAAAGGAAGATGAAGAAAATGAGCAGAATAGAAACATGGACAAATTTGACAGGCTGTTCAAAATAAAGCCCCTGTATTCTGAAATAGTGACTGCCTGTAAAGCCCACTTCCAGCCCCATCAGAATATCTCAATAGACGAGAGGATGGTGGCGTCCAGAGCCCAAATAAGCATGAAGCAGTACATGAAAGACAAGCCCACAAAATGGGGTTACAAACTTTTTGTACTTGCAGATTCTAAAACGGCATACACATGGAATTTCTTTGTGTATTCAGGAAAGATTCGGGTCTGAGTTACACCTCTGTAATGGATCTTTTGCCGCTCCATCTGCTTGGCACTGGAAACACTTTGTTGGTAGACAATTTTTATGCCAGCCCTCTTCTCTTCATGGACTTACACAGAAAGAACATTGGTTGTTGTGGGCCTATTCGCAAAAACAGTGTAGGCTTTCCACAGACAACGCAGAACAACCTACCCAAAAAGGTAGGGGTGATCTGCGTTGGATTAGAAAAGATGAGCTGCTGTATGACAAGTGGACGGACACCCGGCTGGTGTGTGGCAGACAAAAGACATCGCTGTTCCTGTTGCTAGAGTTGATTTATCAGATGCTTTGATTGGCTACTACAGTGTCCACCATAAAACAATGAAATGGTACAAGACATTTTTTTATCATTTCATAGACATTGCGGTGGTGAATAGTTTCATTCTTCAAAAGGAGCTGTTCAAGTTGAAGACGGATCCCGCCACATCAAAGCCGCATACGCAGAAGACCTTCAGGGAGGAGCTTGCTGCAAAGATGCTGGAGTTTGCTGCAGGCTAAGCACCGCCAGCACCCCCACCAACTCCCACCTGCATGCCAATATATTATGGGAGTGATGCCACAAAACTCAGGAGATATTGCAAGAGGTGCCAGGACATCCAGAGGGTCAAGACGCCAGTGTACTGCAGGAAGTGCCAGATCCCTCTGTGCCTCACTTCAACTAAAAACTGTTTCCACCTGTGGCATGACAGCCATTAGAGACACAACAGCCACAAATACAGTATATATAGCTATGTATGTATATAGTTATTGCCAGCGGGCTTTTGTAAATAGTTGTTATAGTTACGTTTTGGTGTGTTTTTGAAAATAAATCTGCTTCATTTAGAGTCAAACTTTTTTGTCTTTGGATGGGAAAATGTATCCGCCTTATTTTCGAACGCGGAAGTAAATATGGGTCCAACTTCCGGTTTTTGTGCGGCACTTCCGTTTCATCGCTTCCCTGGGCTAATTAACGTTAGCTTAACTAAATTGGTGAACTATGTCGTGGGAACATTTCCAAAAATCGCTAAACAGTCGAAATGGCAGGTCAGTGCCACACCCTCAAACTATTCACGAGTGGGATGATGATATGAAGAAGTGGCCTAATATAACATACGAGGACATTTTTAACTATTTCGTGTTGTCACTTGGTGCGGATGGGTCTACAATGCGCAATTACAAAAGTACAGAGGCGTATCAGTACCTCCACAGTGGAAAAGTTGGCAAGGTGTTAATCAATAACAACATCGATGACCTGGTATTCATGAAGGCTGATGTCCAACCAAGCCAAAGCAAGTCAGACGTTCACTCTGCCTGGATCCTGACTACATCAGCCGGCACTATTGAGACAGCCAGGTGCTCCTGTGTCGCGGGTCAGGGGAAGTCCTGCAGTCACGCAGCGGCGATCTTATGGAAGGTAGGCTATGTAATTGTCTGTTCAGTGCCATAACATACTAGCTGTTGCCTCGTTGTGATTAGATTGCTAGTCAGTTTATTTTACATAGTTAAAAGCTTATGAGCTCTTACTAGTATGTATTGTCAGTTGTAGATCTATATTTGATGCTCTGTTGATACTTGTAAGTTGTTTCTCAAATGTAAGTCGCTTTGGATAAAAGTGTCTGCCAAATGAGTAAATGTAAATGTAACAGTGCTAAATGTTTGTGATTGAACTAACGCTACAATTTGATATCAAAAGGTAAACTTAATTGTTGCCTACCTCATAATGTTTAGTTTGACACATTGTAATAATCTGATGTGTAGCCTACTCAGAGAGCTCTTGATGCAAGTTTTTCACGTTAAAATTTAAGTTAGATTTACGTTGAAGCTTCAAGTTTATTTATATTTTATTTGTACTGTTTGGGTATCAGTATCAAAGAGCTGATGAAAACATTGGCTTCTAAAGCATTTGTGAAAGAAAATTTTGTATATGACTAACGTTTTTATTTTTTAATCAACAGATGTGCACCTTTTCCAGATAAGTAAAAGTCTAATCTCTTGTTCACTGATGCTGCTTGGCTTAAGGTAAGGTGTTTCTAGTTTGGGTAAAGGTAATATTCTGTCAGCACACCACATTTTGGTGAACCACCTCTTCCTTTCTGTGTAGGTAAGTATACAAATTCTAATTCATACCAGTCTAATCTCGAATGGCAATGTGGGTAAGTACATCGTCTAGGTAAGTTGAAAAATATGGACAGTTTATAGTTGTCACTATAAACTGTCCATATTTTCTATATAAGTATTGTGACACCAAGGACTGTAATACATTAAAAATATGTAACTGGTGTATTTATACTTTGTTAAAGGTGCAGTTTGCTGTGTCCAAAGGTCTGACTGGATTGTCCTGCACAGGCAAGGCAAGGCAAGGCAAGGCAAGTTTATTTATATAGCACATTTCAACGACAAGGCAATTCAAAGTGCTTTACACAAAACATAAAAGCAACAGGGAAAAAACAATAAAAACATTTGAAAGCAACATAAAATATAATTACAATCAGGGTTAAAAGCTAAAAACAAAGAAAAAAGAAAACAGGACAGTAAAAGTTACAGTGCAGGGTAAGTTATCAATAAAAAGAAAAATCTTAAATATTTAATTAAAAGCAGTGGTAAAAAGAAAGGTCTTCAGTCTTAATTTAAAAGAACTGACTGTTTCAGCAGACCTGCAGGTTTCTGGGAGTTTGTTCCAAATATACGGAGCATAATAACTGAACGCTGCTTCTCCTTGTTTAGTTTTGACTCTGGGGACAGAAAGCAGACCTGCCCCAGACGACCTGAGAGGTCTGGATGGTTCATAACGAAGCAGAAGATCAGAAATATATTTTGGTCCTAAACCATTTAGTGCTTTGTAAACTAACAGCAGGATTTTGAAATCAATTCTTTGACATACAGGTAGCCAATGTAAAGACCTCAGAACTGGAGTGATGTGATCCACCTTTTTGGTCTTAGTGAGGACTCGAGCAGCAGCGTTCTGAATCAGCTGCAGCTGTCTGATGGATTTCTTAGGGAGCCCTGTAAGGACACTGTTACAGTAGTCAAGTCGACTGAAGATAAATGCATGGATAAGCTTTTCCAGGTCCTGCTGGGACATAAGGGCTCTTATCCTTGATATATTCTTCAGGTGATAGTAGGCTGACTTTGTAATTGTCTTAATATGGCTCCGCAAATTCAGGTCTGAGTCCATGACTACACCAAGATTTCTAGCTTGATCCGTGGTTCTTAACATTACAGATTGAAGTTGAGCACTGACTTTCAATCGTTCCTCCTTGGCTCCAAAAACAATAACTTCAGTCTTATCTTTGTTTAACTGGAGAAAATTCTGGCACATCCAGTCGTTGACCTGCCCAATACAGTTACTCAGCGCCTGTATGGGATCATAGTCTCCTGGTGAGATTGTTATGTAAATCTGTGTGTCATCCGCATAATTATGGTAACATATTTTGTTGTTTTTCATAATCTGAGCCAGTGGAAGCATGTAAATGTTAAACAAAAGAGGTCCCAGAATGGAGCCTTGGGGAACTCCACATGTCATTTTTGTCAGCTCAGATGCGTAGTTACCTATAGACACAAAGTAGTCCCTGTCCTTTAAGTAGGATTCAAACCAGTTTAGTACTGTGCCAGAAAGTCCAACCCAGTTTTCAAGTCTGTCTAGTAATATGTTGTGGTCTACCGTGTCAAATGCAGCACTGAGATCCAATAATACTAAGACTGAAATTCTGCCACTGTCAGTGTTTAAATGGATGTCATTGAAGACCTTAACTAGAGCCGTCTCAGTGCTGTGGTGTGGTCGAAAACCTGACTGGAAGACATCAAAACAGTTATTTAGTGCCATGAAAGCACTAAGCTGTTGAAAAACAGCCTTTTCAATTATTTTGCTTAAAAATGGGAGATTTGATATGGGCCTGTAATTGCTCATTAGTGAACTGTCTAGATTGCTCTTTTTTAAGAGTGGCTTAATGACTGCAGTTTTCAAGGCCTGTGGGAAAAAGCCTGAGAGGAGAGACATGTTGACAATTTGTAGTAAATCTAAGGCCATGCATTTAGACACTTTTTTGAAAAAATCTGTTGGTAGAATATCAAGGCAGCATGAGGAGGATTTCAGATGTTGTATTATGTCCTCCAGATTTTTATGGTTAATAGAATCAAATTGTCTCATGCTATAAGAATTGTTTTTAAGTGGACACAGGGATAGGACATATCCTGTACCTGACATGGAGGTGGTGATTGCTTGTCTAATTGTTTGAATTTTGTCTGCGAAGAAGGAAGCAAATTCATTGCAGGCCCTGGTGGATAGAAGGTCAGAGGCTACAGACACAGGAGGGTTGGTTAGACTGTCGACAGTAGCAAACAGGGCACGTGCATTATTAGTGTTTTTGGTGATGATGTCAGAGAAGAAGGACCGCCTTGCATTTCTCAGCTCTAAATTATAAATGCGAAGTCTCTCTTTATAGATGTCATAATGAACCTGGAGATTTGCTTTCCGCCACCTGCGTTCAGCTTTTCGACACTCTCTTTTTTGAGTTCTAACTCTTTTTTGAGTTCTAATCTCCATGGAGATCTTCTCTTACCAGAGACCACCTTCACCTTGGCTGGTGCAATGGCATCAATAACATTTGTAATTTTAGAACTGAAATTATCCACAAGCTCATTGACTGAAACATGTGGAGGGGCAGGTGTCGGGGAGAAAGCCTCAATAAATTCTTCACTAGTGTTCTCTGTGATATGACGTTTTGTGATTACTTCTGTTTTAACATTTGTGTGCGCACAGATAGCACTCTCAAAGAAAACACAGGAATGATCAGAGAGAGCAACATCAGTCACCACAACCTTGGGAATGTCCAGACCCTTGGAGATGACCAAGTCCAAAGTGTGCCCCTTATTGTGTGTGGGCTCCGTCACATGTTGAGTCAGTCCATAATTATCAAGAAGACAGAACAGTTCTTTAGTCTCTCTGTCCAGGGGGTTGTCAACATGGATGTTAAAATCGCCAACAATAACCACACAGTCAAAGTCAACACAGATTATAGACAGCAGTTCACCAAAGTCATCAAAAAAGTTTGCACTGTATTTAGGGGGCCTGTAGATATTTAGAAAAATAGCTCTAGAAGGGGAATTCAGCTGAAGAGCCACATATTCAAAAGAAGCAAAATTCCCATAAGACATCTTTTTGCATTGGAGGGAGTCATTAAACAAAATGGCAACTCCACCTCCTCTCTTATGCACTCTGGCTTCACTCATAAAACTAAAGTTGGGAGGGGTCGACTCGATAAGGACAGCTGCACTGTTATCTTGGTCCAACCAAGTTTCAGTTAAAAACATGAAATTAAGATTGTGAGTTATTATAAAATCATTGATTAAAAATGTTTTGCCTGCCAAAGACCTAACGTTTAACAAAGCTAATTTTAGTGAATTAAAAACATTATCTGGCCCACTTTTTTCAACAGGCTGCGGCTGACGAGGAATTAATACTAAATTTGCTGGCTTCCTGTTTTTTAACACATTCACCATGCTTTTTCTGTTACCTATCAAGACAGAGATGGAGAAGACTACCAGCACATTGGGCCCCGGCTTGTCCTGGGAAGAGTCATGAGTGCTATTTTCCTTGTAGCCTGGACCCAGCACATATCAGACAGAGCTTACTGGGCTTTTTCGCCATTGCATAGCAGGATGGCGGGTTGTGCCTGGAGGACTTAGAGCCAGTGGTGGAGGTGTACGGTGAGGGGGGTTTAGGGTAGAGAAAATGGGAGTTGAGCGAGGGAAGGTGCTCGGAGTGAATTTGGTCCCAGCTCTAACCAGGTCTTCCTGGTTAGAGCTGGGACCAGATGAGCAACGCCACTGGAACTCAGGGACACAGCGCAATTTAGTCCCCAAAAGGTTGAGCGATATATGTTTCAAGCACCACAAAGAAAGTTCTGATCTCTCTGAGAACATCCTGCCCATCTCTCCATCTCTACCGCCAATCCCTGCCTACAGCTCACATGAAGCACTGAAGATGAGCTTAAAAGTTGCCAATGTTCCGGTGGGCAGCCTTCTGCACAAATGCATCTCTGCTGAACCAGACCGAATTCCAGCAGCTCCCACACAGCTCCAGCAGCCTCATAGTGAACATGCCACTGACATACAGTGCCAGAAATGCATGTCATTTTATGATATGTACATTAAATTAGACGAGGATAAATGTGCCAGTTTGGAGGAGTTCACTAAAATGCAGAGTGCCTCCCACTTGTGGTTTGATGCACGTAAATTAAGAGTAACTGCTAGCTCTGCAAAAAAGGTCCCCGTGCGTGCATCTACTAAGCCAGATAATTTTCTGAGAGAGCACCTGTTTCCTAGGTTCCATGGGAACACTGCAACCAGGTATGGCCAGGAGAATGAGGAGGTGGCCTATGCATGGATGGAGAGCTGCGGGTTTACAGTTAGTGTCACAGAACCATGGCTTTCTGCAAGCCCAGATGGCGTGATTAACTCCACAGAGCTGCTGGAGATTAAATGTCCTGTTCTGACCAAGAACTGTGCATCTCTGGCTGAAGTGTTTTCCAGCAAGCTCACAGATGTGAAGATGGTGGACGGGGTTCCACAGCTGCAACCAAATGGATCCCGTGGTTACTACCTTCAAGTCCAACTAGGTATGTTTTGTACCAGACTAGAGAGATGCAAGCTACTTGTGTGGGCTCCATCTGAGAAAGTCATCATTGATGTGCCATTTGATTTGGAGTATTGTTCACAAGTTCTACCTAAACTCAAGTCCTTCTATTTTAGTCACATGCTGCCAAGGATTGTAGATGAGTTTCTGTCAGGCAGACTCACACTGTGCCATAAATATGTACATTTGTGTAAATAGGCTGAGGTTTTAGTCTTTAACCTGCCGTATGGGCATGCCAGACACCAGTTTTCCTGTGTCTGTGTTGATGTGTTACCTAACTGTTAATAAGTGTTCCGCTGACCCTTTGTTAGGCTAGTTCCTTATTGTTTTTCTTTTTATAGATAGTTCTGTTTTACACATGAAGGTGATTTTTTTACATTTTAATAGTAATTGTAATCAGTGGCTTTAATTAATGCCATGAGTCAAATGTTTAAATTTAGTGATGTTTTACCATTTTTAGAGTAATTGTAATTATAATGAATATGTATAATAAATTAAATAGCCTACAAGTAATGCCATAAGTGAAATGTTTAAATTGAGTGATGTTTTACCCTTTTAAAAAATGAATAATTGTAATTAAATTTAATGTAAAAAAAAAGACAGTTAATAAATTTCATGAATGAAATACTGTATTTTCTTGCAAGTTTATGTACAAAAAATCACTTTAGTTATTTACACGTGGTTAGGACAACATCCACTCGATCAATATATGACAAAATACAACAAATGATATTAGCAATTAAAATTTAAACAGACTGAAACATTTAATAATACACATTTTAGTTGGACACAAGTTAAATATCATATTTTTTTATCTTTAAACATTTATATAGTCTGAAAATAAGTTGATATTATACAATACTTGAAAAGCTATTACAAAATTGAAAACATCAAGGTGCCAAACACTAGAACTATTTAGTATAAAACCTGAGATCCAAAACACATTCTTGTGCATTATAATTCCACTGGTTTACAGTTTCAGATTCAGAAATACTTTATAGTTTACTGTAAAATATAACTAATCACCACTGCAGAATAGATACTTGAAAAATAAAATGTTAAAGACAAATCATATGTAAATAATGATGTACAATCAAGGCACTGCAGGCTGTCAAATAACTTTTTACAAATATTAAGCTACAGTGGAAATCAGGATGTTTTTGACACGCTTAACGTTCATGCTCACGCAGCATCCTCGTGGATGATTTCTCCCTGCATGTTTACAAGGGCTGCACAGATTCTGAGGATTTTGTCCATTTTGTGTGCCAAGTTGATGGGTACAGTCTGGGAGATTATTTTGAACACTTTGAGCCTCCTGATAACTCTTTCCACATGTATGCGCACATTTGCAATCCTCCTTGTGGCAGTTACATCCTCATCAGACAACTGCCCTCCTTTATGAGTGAACGCTGGTAGAACAAGGTTAACCCTTCTCTCAAAAAGCAGATCTCTGATGGTAAAGCCTCGGTCTGCCATCACTTCATCACCGGGACGAAGGTACTCCAGGAAGCCAGACTCCTGAGTGATGAACTTGTCACTACACCTGCCTCCATAAGCAGGCGAGATGAACATAACAAGCCCACATGGGGCAATAGCAACTAAATACTTAATAGTATTGCTGGAATAATAATGGCTGTATGACTCGCCTCTGGAGTCAAGGTTGTGTGGTTTCTGCAAGGTGGTCTCAGTGCAGTCAATGATGCAGGTGGTGTTGGGGAACTTCTCCCTGAAGCACTGAGGCATTGTGCTCCGGATTGTCTCCCGTGGCAGCCAAGGAATGTAAATTCTCATGTGCTCCTCCATTGTGTCTATCCAGTAGGAGAGGATCCTGCTCACTAACCCCTGGGACACAGCAAAGCGTTCTGCAAGATCACCCTGGAGTAGATTCAACTTAAGTTTCATCATGGTCATCAATATTTGATCCATTACATGCATCTTAAAGTTTGCTTTATAGAACTGTTCCAGATATTTAACATGATCAAAAAAGGCATTGAGAGAAAGGCCTGTGTACAACACACAGCTAGTGTCATTCTTCAGGATGGCATGGGCAAGGGGTTCTTCTCCACCACATTGTGTTTCTCTGTGGCATACATCCTTCATCTTTTCTCCTAATATGTAGGTGTGATCCATCAGTGCCTGAACCTCCCACTGAGTGTCAGCATCTTTATGCATAGGTGACTCTGACTGTGGAACGGTCTGGTCAGCCTCTGCATCACAGTGGCTGTCATCTGCCAAAGACAAGACCGCATAAGCCCACAACCAGTTTAGCAAACAACATAAAACATACATAGACTACTTACTACTAAGTTAACAAGTTAAGTTAATAAGTTAAGCTAATAGAGCAACACCTGTATTAGTGCTTATTCATATAATCATATTGCATAACGTTACATTGCTTCCAATTTTTTTTTACAAATGTGCTGTGCTAACAGTGAAAAAAAATATAAAGATATATCAATAAATATACAGAGAGAACAAACTTAAGACAGTTGGCTTTATGTAAGAGAATATATAAACTGTCAAGACGGAGACAAACTTGAGAACTAACAAGAGTAAACATTACCTTGCAAAGCAATTAAACATCCGTTAACTTACCTGTGTCTGCTAACCTCTTGATGCGTCTCCTTGGAGTTTTTATTGGGACTTCGTAGCCCAGCCACTTTTCTGGTATCGGGTGGTCCTCTGTAGGTCTTGTGTCCACGAAATGAAAAGAACAAACGTACGGTCACTTCGGAGGTTTCTTCAAATTTAAAGCTTTTAACCACAAGTGAAGGGATTCCTCGTTCTTCGGCGGGGGGTGAAGTTCGTAGGGCGCCTCGCATCCACACTCTGCTCTCGTACGCGGTCGATGATTAAAACACTCCTGCTCTAAGTAAATCTTTCTTTTGTACCAGTTATTATGACAACCTCTAACTGCACAAACAATCCCGGTCTTCCTCGAAGCCATAACGATACGTTAATTTAGTTTTTACTTAGACTTGTCGTGTTAGCCGCTACGATAAATAGTTAGCTAGCCACTGACCGGAAGTGCCTGACCGGAAGTCTCGCACAAAAAAACGTCAATTGGCTGTTTCCGTATTTCCGTTAAAAATAAGGTGGATAGAGGACTGGTTGATTTTTCAAAACAAACCCCAAAACAATTGTATTTACATGGATTGAATACCTTTTGTAACCTCATGTAAGTGAAATTAAATAAGTTTTACAGCCTGGAACCTGAGCAAATTCAAATTGCACAGATGGTGCCAAAATGTGCCAAAATGGCCACCTTGGAGAGTCCGCCTAAACATACCTCTAGAAAAGCCCCTCTCACACTGCTCTGCTTGACTTTATTAGCATCAGACTTTGATCAGGTAATGTTAAAGGGGCATTATGTAGTTTTCAACGACCACTAGCGGTGCCGTTTTAAGATTGCAATCAGGTGTGTGCTTGTACCGTGCTCGCTTGAACTCATGAGCGAGCAGAATCCGAAACACAACCGCTTTCATACAGAAATCCTGCAATAAACGCAGGAACACCAGCATGCAGGCTGTGGCTTTTCACTCAGACATGTTCAGGCTCTGTTACTTCAACATTCCCGTCTCAGAGGTGGATCAACACCGGCGCCGTAACGTTTCTTCATTCAGCGCAGCGAGACACCGGCATATCAGCAAAGTACTCCCGAAAAAAGGCAGAGTGACAGCGGCTAGCCGCCGTTATTGCGTAGCTGACTGTGGGCCCTCTCTCTCTCTCTCTCTCTCTCTCTCTCTCTCTCTGCCGGTCATCGGAGATTTTTTTTTAAACTGTCAGCTGCTCTAACCAGTTTTTTTTACTTCACGCACGCACTGAGTGTCTGACACTTTCTTGCTGTATTTAAAAAAAATAAAGGTAGTTGTGGTATAAATAAATTATTTAAAATAATATTACAAATTAAGCTACACACACACACACAACCCCCCCTCCTCTCTGTCTCCCTCTTACTCACTCACAAACACATACCTGTCCTGCACCACGAAGCGAGTTCAACAAACCCAGGATATGTTTTCGTTATCTGGCTTCACTAACCCTAACAACCGCGATCGGCACCACGAAGCTCGTATCAACTCGGTAAATCAACCCAGGGTTTCCCATCCAGCCGGGAGCGCGTTCACATAAAAGAGGCGGTGTTAGCAGCAGATGACCAAACAGACATGAACAGGTCCACTGTCAGCAGAGCGTCATATTTTACAATCGAGGATTAAACTGTAACACTACAGAAATACGACAGCAGCACGGCTGAAACTGACACATGCAGGGAGACAGAAAATCGCAGACAGTGTGAATGTCTAAATGAACAGGCGTAGTCTATAATAATGTGTTGATAAAAAAATATCAGCTTTCAGCTCGGCTGTGTGTCGGCGTTTCACATTAAAAGACTCGGCCGTTCTCCCTCACTTAAAAAAAAACTTGTCGCCACTTCAAAAATGAGATTAATTTATTTAACACACTCCGTTTCACTTCATAAAGCAGTGAAACGGAAAAATCCCTTCATCCCATAAAATTAGCTCAAAAAATGTTTGAAAGACTGAATCTGAACATTTAAGCTGCTGAAAACTCACCGTCCCACAGGAACATGACTAGTCGGCCTAAGAAAGCTATGGGCTACTAACCTAAATAAACAGCCTACGTTCATATTAAAATTTATTATTTCAATTCCAAACTGTTCATCATATTCAGCCTCACAAAAGAAAAATAAAATCCATTTATTTAACGGCTGTGTGAAACGGACTGGGAGCAAATAAAAAATATTAAAGACATTTAAAGGCAGTAAGTAGGCTGATCCTGCTGTACAGTAAAAACCTGTAGGCAACATTATCCTAAGGCTTTTAATCAGTCTCTGTAGGATCGTCATAGTCAAGAGTTTCTCCACATCACCCAACCAGAAAGCAGCCTATTGGCTAAAACAGTCTGTGGGATTTCCTACAGATGGTGATGTCATTTTCCAGAGAGATTGGTCAGTAGGCAGCGTTTTCACAGAGTTAATCTCTTTTCTGGAACATAACCTGCTTGGAGCATGTTAACCGTTCATAAAATAATTTAAAGTTAAAAAAAGAAAGTCATGTTGAGTATGAAAACTCTTGTTCTCTTGTACAATTTCTGATTAATCCACATCAATTGCATGCTTAAAATAACATACCATTAAAGCCCCACCCATTTCAAGACAACCCGACCCACTTCTGGGTTAAACCCCGCCCACTTCCGCGCTAGGCCCCGCCCAATCCGAGTACGGATACGGATACAGATAATTCATATGGTTAACAGATACAGATACAGATAATGCTGTACTCGCTCATCCCTAGTGAGAACGCAGTAAGTAACTTTACTGTAACTAGTGTTAGTGGATGGCTCTTCTTCCTCTGGGTTGTATATTAAGTGGGTTATGTTAGTTACAGCCACTGAGAGGTGGAGAAGCTGTGTACCCATCAGTAAAAGGCAATAAATCTAAATTGAACGTTAGGAAGCAAACAGCGGTGGGTCCGAGCTAATGTAGCTCTAGCTAGCTGCTCGTGGCTGCGTCACTATGGGATAGTGAACAAATCGCTCCACATTAGCTTTTTATATACAGTCTATGTTTCTTGCAGGCTTTGACACTTTGACATTGTGGTACAGAGGAAAGTAACATGGGTGATTGGTTGGTGAAGTAACGTTAATGTGAAAGCTATATAACTTTGCACCGGACAACATTAGCAACTGCTCGACGTTAGCCGGCGAGCTAACGCTATCTAACTTGAGCCAACTGCAGCACAAAATCAAAATATATTTTACATGCTTTGTAGTAATATTAGCTTAGCTATCCAGTAGGAGGAAAGCCAACTCCGGGTCTGTTTTTATACCCAAAACAAAGCGGAAGTTTCTCCGACTCAAAAGCCCTGCCGATGTTGTTCCATGTTTTCATCCGCAGTCGATCCGATTCACATTTGGCCCGACGAGCTTCAGCAGATAAAACTATTTGCATGCATTTTATCTTTATGTGGAGTTTATGTTGGAGTCTGTGTTGTGCTGGGAACAGGACTTTCTTAGTGTTAGCAGGCTCCATGTCGTAAGTTGCAGTGTCGTCGCTGCTGAGTGCAAAGTCAGGGCTCTGGACACAGCGAGAGGCTCAGGAGCGCGCATGCACGTGTCAGTCACTGGATTTCGCTCCGACCCGGAGCCTTCAAATAAGAATAGGAATATTTGCCTTCAGAGTTAATGGCCAAACCCGGCAGGTGGATCATTTTAATGTCAGATTACAACCCCTTCACACACAGGCAATAAAAAAGGATTCAAAAGAGACAGCATTATGCATGTAGGCCTTATGGCTGAGGAGTAATATTTGATTCATTTTGGGTATGTTATTTTAGGTGTCTTTTAATTTTTGCGGGTCAGTTCTTAAGTGGTTAAATCGGCGGACCATCGCTAACAGGGCTCAGGGGATTACTTTTCACAAGTAAGATTTAACATTACCTTACTATTGGTTGTATTTTGGGTATGAAATATTACCAGATAGTTGAGAAGGAGCAAGGATCTTTGATATCACTGTACTGAAATCATAGCCATCTAGCTAGGCTACGTTTACTGCACCGGCCGGTGTTCACCTTGCTATGAACTTAGACTTGATAAATCATATTCCTTGTATTTTAAGGTTGCTTTGTTCTTATTTTCTCTGTTGTGTAAAGTGTCTTTGAGCACTGTGTAAAGCGCTATATAAATATAATGGATTATGTCCATCCATCCATCCATCCATCCATCGTCAACCGCTTATCCTGCGTACAGGGTCACGGGGGGGCTGGAGCCTATCCCAGCTGACATTGGGTGAAAGGCGGGGTACACCCTGGACAGGTCGCCAGTCCATCGCAGGCCACACAGAGACAGACAACCACTCAGACTCACATTCACATCTAAGAACAATTTGGGAAACACCAATTAACCTAGCCTGCATGTCTTTGGATGGTGGGAGGAAGCCGGAGCACCCGGAGAGAACCCACACGGACACGGGGAGAACATGCAAACTCCATAATGGATTATGTTTTTATTATTATTATTATTATTATTATTATTATTATTATTATTATTTATTATTATTATTATTATCATTATTATAATAAGGTGCTGAGAACTGCAGACAGGGTGATGTGCCGAGCTTCAACAGTGCAAGCTCCTGAGGTGTCGACAGTCACACACATCCTCTGGGAGGAGATTGAAATGGAGGGTGTTTTTCTGCTTGGGGAACACATTGAGGAGACACACTTTGGCATCGACAACCATCGTTCTGACTTGTTGTCATTGGTTGTGTCTGTGTTTCTCAGGATAAGGCTGCACCACATTGCCAAACTCACCTCTCTTGAACTGCAGAAAGGGAGCACAAGAAAGAAGCTCTGCAGACCAGTCCTCTTTCAGGGCTTTTAACTCATGCAAAGCTTTCATGTGTGTTTGTGTGTGTGTGTGTTGGGCTGCTAAATGTCAAGGGCTGGGAGGAAAGAGTTGCAGAAGAACGTATTAGTACAGTGTGTGACAGAGAGGGACAAAAAAAGCTTCAAGTAGACTGGAGATATCATTTAATCATATATTGTTTGTTTGTTAATCATATATTTATTGGTTCAAATGATTAAAATATGACTGACTCTCTGTTTCTGCTTCTGTATCATATTTATAGTGTGTGATGTGCAATATACCTATCATAGCCTACATCACATATAGGGTGACCAGACGTCCCAGACTTCAGGGACAGTCCCCGTTTTTGGCTGCCTGTCCCTGGCTAAATACAGAAAAAAACTTTGAATAGAAATAATAGTTTTAATTTAAAATAGAAAAAATTGATAGTCAAACTGGAAATGTCCCCGTTTTTTCCCCCTTTTCAGGGATTATGTTCCCAATTTTGATCTCGGACGTCTGGTCACTTTATATCATATATCAGAATATTCTATTACTGTTAAGCCCACAATGAATATTAAAATACGCCGAACCATGTATCCTGTGTCATAGCTACATGTCTGACCTTTGCAGCAAAAAACCCGTGTGAAAATCAGTTTGGTATTCAGTGAGTTATAATTAATTAAATGCGCTGACAGCTCATTGCACCTGCCAAACAGATTACACTGAGTGGAGCGGGTGACCAGTTCAAGATGGTGGATGTAAAGCTTAAAGGTCCAGTGTGTAATATTTCTGAGGTTCTATTGACAGAAATGCAATTTAAGATAAAAATGCTCCGTATAGCACCTTTTCTCTTTTCGACCACTCAAAATGCTTATACTTCTGCATTCACCATTCACACACATTCATACACTGAGCCTAAGTGCTCAAACAGAAACTAACATTTACACACTGGTGGAACAGCCACCAGGGGCAATTCGGGGTTCAGTATCTTGCCCAAGGACACTTCGACATGCAGCCTGGGGGAGCCAGAATGTGTGTGAATGGTGAATGCAGATGTAGTGTAAAAGCGCGTTGAGTGGTCGAAAAAACTAGAAAGGAGCTATAGAAATATGGACCATTTACAATTCATAGCATTATTTGAATATTATGTTATTTCTGTGTCTGTGTCTGTGCCGAACTTTCAAAGAATATATTAATGCAATGTTTCGGTGCTAACTTACTTCAGACAAATGGTGTTACATAGTGAAAAGCCATCTTTTATAGGAGGTGACTTATTTTGTCCACACCAGAGGTCAATAACAGGCGGACTGCGGTCCGGATCGGACCCAGACGCTGTCCTCTCCGGACCGCCGACCTACAGCCAATTTATTATTGAGACTTACTACCTTGTGACGGAGCTTTTCTATTTTAACTCGCGCAGCTTTTCTAGCATTTTCTGTACTGGTTTAGCGGCCCAGGAAACTCAATGACCAATCGCATGTGCTCCAATCGTATCATGTGACGCTGCTAAGCCAATCAAATCTGTGCAGTCGAGTCCACATTTTGGAAACGCACACAGAGAGAGAAGGCGAAACAGAAAAAACATTTCACAAGAATGTAGAGATTTTTACATGTACATTTCTCCCACGGGCAGTTCAGAACCAGAATATCTCGTAGATCTCCAATGCTAGCTGGCAGGACAAGCTAGAGCTCATGTTTCTCACTGAACAAGAGAAGGCAGGAAAGTGGTTTATAAGAGGGAATGAAAGAGAAGAGCAGGCATTCTGTTGTTGATTGCAACAGAGCTGTTCATTTAAGTTGAGTGCTTATTATAAAATTGGTTAAGACTACACTTCATCACTTCAAGCTACCCTTTTTATTTCATTTTTTCAAAAAAAATAGGCTCTTTATTTTAGTTTACTTAAATTTAGAATTTATTATTAGAGTATTTATTATTTATTATTCCTCCAGTTTGATGTGAAAACTGAATATTGTTGAAATGCTGTCAGTTGTTGACTAAAAAAATATATGTTGATACAACTATACGTTAAGGCACTGAATGATAATGCAAGTTATCAACGTTAACGTTAGTCGTTATGATGATCCGGACCTTTGCTTCGGAAAATTTTCCCTAACAGGACCTCTTTGAATTCTAATTGGATACCCCTGCTCTACACCAATCACCTGCTTCTTTATCAAATAAGGCAACCATTACAACACATTCATTCATACTTCCATGAAATGAATGTAGATACCTGTATACTGAATGTACATCAGAATAACATCATAAAGTTTGGATCCAATTTTCCTGTCATTGAGAGCTCCATAAAAGACACTTTCGGCAAACACAAGGAGAAGCTACTGTTATAGCAACGAGATTCCATTAATAAAAGGCTCAGGCAAAACACTTGTCTTTTGGTGGATTTATTCAAGTCTTCTGCAGAAGGAGCTCACAGAGACACACGCAACAAAGAGTATCATCCGAGTGAGCTGCTGTGCCTTGGCACATGCAGCTTTTTATATCTAACTCAGGGTCAGAGATATCTCACAAAAGGACTTTGAAGATCAAAGACACCCATGTATGAAGAATGTGGTGAAAGACCCCCCAGGTGTGAAGCAACTGGTGAATGTGTCTTGACCTCTTAAAACAATAGGAGCTCACAGGGACATTACCCCTCTTGCATCCCTTGTCCCCATACCCAGATGGTCAGATGGCCTAAAACAACACATCAAACATCACACCTCTTGTGTCCTTTGTCCCCAAATGGCCTCAGTGATAAGTCACAGAGCAGTGTTTTAAATTCCCATTACACTACTCAGCATCAAACTGAAGAAATATAAACGCGACACTGAGGACTAACAGAGAAATGAGGTTTATAACTGGGAATTTACAGAAAAAAGGCCTTTTCCCAGACATCCACAACTACACAACGATCCATGACTGCGGCAAGTACCAGGGCTGCGCACCATAAGATACCCAATTACCAGAGAGAACACGTCAGCAACAATGGTTTCTCTATGGAAAGTGATTTCACATTGGACAGTGACTCTGGAATCCCATCAATTAACCCCTCTCTTTTACACAAATGCAAGAAAGAAGACAAAGAAATCCGACGCAGCAAGCGCGCATCAAAGCACCGGACACGCAGTCATTCACAGACAGGGTAATCAACATCTCTAATAAGGAATCGAGCGACCAGACATCTCTCCTGTCAAAACGGCTGTCCGTTGTGCCCAACTGTGAGCTTAATGCATTTGGCCTTAAAGTAGATCTTTTTAAGTTCTTCAGACCAAAGATCAAAGATTGGTGTTTCAAGATCAAAACTTTGTCACTTCTTCTCTAGTAACAGAGCCCAGCCCACTGACACTGAGGTTCTCATTTTCAAAGCTAAAAGCACTTCCTGCCCAAACACCAAAAATGCTTCTATAAACACGTTTTGCAGAATTGTGGAGCAGGAGATTATGCAGAGGACTGTTAAAACACATATCAGCCCACCAAACCTAACTGACAATGAAAGCAGGGATCTGGCTGAACTGAGGAACGACAAAGACATTGTCATCAAACTGGCTGATAAAGGGGGGTAGGATCTGCATTCAAGACACTGAGAAATACAGACAAGAATTTTTTTCTCAATTGTCTAATGCTAGGTTTTCTAAAAAGTTAAATTATGACCCCATTATCCCCTTTCAACAGGAAATAGTCTTACCTTGAGGGTGCTATGCAGAGGGGTTGGATCACTCAATCTGAATTTGATTTTTTGCAAACATCCCATACGCCCTGTTATATACACTTTGCCTAAAGTACATGAATCATTAATCCCCCAGGTCATCCCATTGTGGCTCAAACAGATTCCCTATGGTCTCCATTGTCAAACTTTGTGGATTTTTAAATTAAACCTTTTGTTCAGACCTTGCCAGCCTACATTAAAGATTCAACTGATTTTATAGACAAAGTCTCAGGTCTTATTGATTTACCAGATAATGTTCTTCTACTTACTCTCAACATCACTAGCCTTTATACTAATATACCATAATATACCACATGAAGGCGGTCTGGAGGCCCTAAGTTTTTATTTACGGGGCCGGAACAATACATCCAACCCTCCTAACCAACTTATCATTGACCTTGCAAACTTTGTCATGAAATATAACTATTTTTGTTTTGAAGATCATTTTTATTTGCAGGTTTCAGGCACAAGTATGGGCACCATTTGTGCACCCAATTATGCTAACCTTGTTTTTTTGAGAGGGAATTGTGAATACAGTCATGAACCCACATTTGTCTAGGATTGTTAAATGGTACAGATACATAGATGACATCTTCTGTATCTTTAATGGTAGTTCAGACGAACTTACAGAATTTGTTACTTTGTAACAAATTGAATTTCCTAGATATGTGGGTTGTAAACTATAGCGGCTCTATCATTACAACTATTTATCAAAAAGACATTGACAAAAACACTTTGTTACTCGCTACAAGTTTTCATCCTACTCTGTTGAAAAAGGGTCAGCCTGTTGGTCAGTTTTTCAGACTGAGAAGCATCTGCCATTCCATAGACGACTATATTGAAAAGGTGGTAGATATGAAAAACATAAAACATGATTTGCTCAGCAAGAGTACCCTTTACATTGTATTCTGATTACAAAACTAATCCTACTCGGGACATACAGACACGCTTGCACCCTCTTCCAAAGGGGAATTATTGATGTGGAGGTTACGCACAATGCAATAATACTACCAAAATGCACCAGTTTACCCACCCACACACAGGCAAAACTTTTTCCCATTAATAGTGTCATCACTTGCGCAGCCACACACATGATCTATATATGTTGTCCTTGTGGTCTTGCTTATGTTGGGAAAACCACTAGAAAACTTAAAAAAAGGATTAGTACCTGTCACTGTTTAATTTGCAAGAACTCCCAGTCTGTTTTCTGCCACCCCGTGTTATATTCAGTAACGGTCCCTGTTCGTTATTGGTGCATGCAAAAAAAAAAACTAGTCTGATGCTTCGTCTGTATTTATTTATTTTTTTGACAAATCTTCTGCAACAACGGAATAGACCATCTGCTTCATGTTTACACTGGCACGTGGATGCCAGGGTACCTGAACGGGTCCTAGCTGTGCGTTTTCATTCAGTCTTTCAGTCGTTTTAATGTGGACAGAGATCAACTCCAAAATGCAGCTAAAATGCTGGTGTGGACGGAGATCGTATTTGTTTTAATGCTCTGTTTGTAAACTAAAACGTAGTAGCGTGGACGGGGCCTGACTCCTTGTTGAAGAAAACCTCCTACCGAGGAGGTTAGCTTGACAGCATAAGTTGAGGTAGTTACTAGGGATGAGCGAGTACAGCATTATCTGTATCTGTATCTGTATCTGTTAACCATATGAATGATCTGTATCCGTATCCGTACTCGGATTGGGCGGGGCCTAGCCAGGAAGTGGGCGGGGTTTGTCCCGAAAGTGTGCCGGGTTGTCTTGAAATGGGCGGGGCTTTAACTGTATGTTATGCATTTGATATGGGTTAATCAGAAATTGTACAAGAGAACAAGAGTTTTCATACTCAACATGACTTTCTTTTTTTAACTTTAAATTATTTTATTAACGGCTAACCTGCTCCAAGCAGGTTATGTTCCAGAAAAGAGATTAACTCTGTGAAAACGCTGCCTACTGACTAATCAGCTCTCTGGAAAATGACATCACCATCTGTAGGAAATCCCACAGACTGTTTTAGCCAATATGCTGCTTTCTGGTTGCAGCGGTGATGTGGAGAAACTCTTGACTATGGCGATCCTACAGAGACTGATTAAAAGCCTCAGGCTAATGTTGCCTACAGGTTTTTACAGTACAGCAGGATCAGCCTACTTACTGCCTTTAAATGTCTTTAATATTTTTTATTTGTTCCCAGTCGTTTCACACAGCCTGATGCAGCCGCTAAAATAAATGGATTTTATTTTTCTTATGTGAGGCTGAATATTATGAGCAGTTTGGTATTGAAATACTAAATTTCAATATGAACGTAGTCTATCTATTTAGGTTAGTATAGCTTTCTAAGGCCGACTACAGAGACTGTAGTCATGTTCCTTTGCGATGTGGGCTCAAAAGGTGGGACGGTGAGTTTTCAGCAGCCTAAATGTTCAGATTCAGTCTTTCAAACATTTTTTGAGCACATTTTATAGCATGAAGGGATTTTTCCGTTTCATTGCTTTATGAAGTTAATTTAGAACTATGTTTGGAACACTTTTGAGTGTGTTAAATAAATTAATCTCATTTTTGAAGTGGCGACAAGTTTTTTTAAAGTGAGGGAGAACGGCCGAGTCTTTTAAAGTTTGTGAAATTTGGAGTTCTGATTGCCCAGGGAAAGAAAATGTACTTAAGTATGATTGTCCAACCTGTGATGCAGCTGTATCGTCTACCAGAGGGAAGGAGAATAAACAGGTTTTCATCAAGATGGGAGGGAATTGTGTTTTTAGGACATGACATCATCAAAGGAATTGGCCTTTGATGTTGTCATAACATTATCAAAGGAACTGGACCTTTGATGTTGTCATGACATTCAAAATTAAAAGTAAACAAAAATATTTAAAAGAAAACATTTTAACCTTCCTCACATTAATAAAACTTTTCACATTCTTCATACTTTTTAAACAATTGAAAATCAACTTTCATGCATTTTTGAGTGCTTTTCTGACTTTATGTTGAATGTGTATGGGATGGAATGTTTGTGCCTAGACTGGCAGAACTAAAAACATAAATAAGTCCATATAATTGTTAATTAAATCACAATGAACACATTTTTTATTGCATATAAGACATTTTTAGGCTCTTATTAGAAACTTGTTAACATTCAAAATTCAAAGTGGAAAAAAAAAGTCTCTTGGAGCCATACCCTAAATCCAACAGGAAGTCGGCCATGTTGATTTATTTACAAACGTTTTCCCTGTTTACAGGTGCTGTACTTTTAAAGGGGTGGTATTATGCTCCTTTTCAGGTTCCAAATCCTAATTAGGGGTTGTACCAGAACAGGTTTATATGGTTTAAATTTCAAAAAACACCATATTTTTCTCATACTGCACATTGCTGCAGCTCCTCTTTTCAGCCTGTCTGTTGTACACTCCGCTCTTGAGCTACAGAGTGATGCATCTTACTTGTACCATATCTTTGTTGGGAGTTACACATGCGCAGTTCCTAGGTAAGGACTACTAGCCAATCAGAAGCAGAGAAGGGTGGGTCGTAAGAAACAAGGTAGTGTGATCCAAATCAAAGCCGAGACCGTAACCTAGCAGATGGTATAAGTTATTACCAGTCCACAACCACACAACATCATTGTTAGACATCTTACCATCAGGACTGAACGTTGAACTGTTGCCGGTGTTCTGACGATCTATGCTGCCTTGCTGTAAAAAAGGCTTCCATAGCGCAAATCGAGAGACTCTACTCGGCCCTGCTCCGTTTTCCATTGCAGATATATACAGTCTACAGTTAAAACGTTTGAATATTCCCCAGAATGTAAAGACAGATAAGCGGTATGAAAACTTTCCAGCTGTGTTTTCCTCTGCCGTTGTTGCTGCAGCGGTCTGTGTGACACGGCGGGAGCAGAGGGCTCTGTGAGCAGGCGGCTGGCCGGCCTCACACGCTCCTCCCGCGGGTTGGCGCAGGCTTCCCCCGCCGCCACTTGCGGAGCTCCACAACTCCCGAAAATATTCATCATATTTTTGTTCCGCCATCACTTCTTGTAAAACTGTCAATATTCGAAATCTACACAGCTGATTTCTCACCTCATAACTTCTCAGAAGTGGATTTAGTCATGAAATTCCATACAAAAACTGTAAAATAAACTTTCAGTTGCTGGCCTCTGTCTGGTGCAGTAATGATGATGCAGTGAATAGTGAATATTCTCTCTCACTAATCAGCAGTCTGTCGTGTTTTTGCGTTACATTTTAGTATCCCTCAGCTCGCTTGAAACCTCGATGGAGGTGAGGTGATACGAAAAAAAGTACCTGGAAGCAGGTACAGGTACAACATTTCTACAATGGAAACCCAAACAAAGGCGAGTCGAGCCAAAGGGCCTCCACTCAGACTACCTTGGTTTGAGGGCGTGCCTGACCCTGCCAGCCGCTTGGCAAGCGTTTGCATTGTGATGTCACAAGTCAAGGAAGTGAAGGGCTGGAGTACAAACGAGCTGTTTTCAAGCGGTCCTGAGCGCAGCTTTCTGTGGGAGATGGGAACTCCCTTTGGGCTGGACTTTGGGCTTTTTCACTTTGCAAACCTGTTACATGCACAAAAAAGAGTTACAACTCAATGAAGGTGAGGGAAAAAGCATAATACCACCCCTTTAACAAACTCCTCCTAAAGCTACACTATGTTACATTCATAACAATTGTAACCGGCTGTTCCAGAGAACGTACTGCACAGTCCTGACTCGAACCGGCGACCTCGGGTACAGGCGGCGGACACGCTCATGAGCAGGCTTAAACCCATGGGCACTAGCATCGGTCGACCGTGCATCTCTTAAGTTGTCAGGGAGTGAGGTTTACTCACTGCAAAGCCTTGCTGGCTTCCGTCACAATCTGACATTTGCTAAATAGTGAATGTTCTGTCCCTTCCTAGTCTTCCGACCACTCAAATCGCCTTTATGCTAAGTCACATTCACAGCAATGACATTTGCTGCATGGTGAATGGTCTGTACTGGTATTGCGCTTTTTACACTTCGTCACAATCGCAGCAATTGTAACCGGCTACTCCCGAGAACGTACTGCACAGTCTTAGTGAGTTTTGCGTTGGTGGTTGCTGTGTTGTGACAAGCAGTTTCATCAGCTTTAGCTGCCTTGACTGCATCCTTGGAGGGGGTGGGCTTATTCAGACTGCGTTTCTCATCCGCCATCTTCTCCTCAATGCTTGTTACGCCATTGGTGGGTGTTACCACAAGGGTTTCCCCAGAAGACACTTTTTCTGGTTCATCCACTTTCAGATCAGTAAAGGTTTCATACAATACCCCCTCATTAAACAGCTCCTGGTCATGCTCTGTCTTCATTTTTTTTTTACACATTTGAAAAACATTGAAGACATCTTTAACTAGTAACTCTAATGTGTGGTCCTGCATGATGGACACTGGGCCCAGTAGCTCGCTCTCTGCAGTACTGCCACTGCCTTTTCCACAGATTTTAAGCTAAGCGTTTATCCTGCATTGTACATCATTTATCACGATCAATGTTAGATTTTTTTGTGAAAGGGTTGCTCAATACAGTATTGGGATCTTTAACACCCATCGCATCCATAAGAATCCTTGGAATGATCTTACCCAGATTTTGGGATATGAGGATTTTACGAGTAGCATGTAGCTGCAGTACCGGAGGCTGCGGTTTCAGGACCGCAATCCTAGGACCGGAACTGCAATTCCAGGACCCTTGTTTACTTTGATACAGCCAGCTAGCTGCGCTAGCAAGCCATGTTGCTCTTTACAGCCCCCCAAAGCCAATTATCCTTACCACAACCACCACCGAGTGTGTGCCTAAATCTAAGTTATTGATTATATGCATGTCGACTGGTTAACCCTACAGCTACGGACATCGGCCTCACAGCCGACGTGCTAGCAGACAGGATTAACCTCCTTTGTGTTGGTGTGTATTACCACCACCACTCCACTAGATGGCGCTGTTGCAAAAATAACTAGGGTCCTAGAACTGCGGTCCCAGGATTGCGGGGGTCCTCAAACTGCAGCCTCCAGTACTGCAGCTTCATACTATTGGATTTTGTGGCCTACCGCAACAGAACTAGCCACACTTCTGCTTGATTTGGAATGTCTTTGAGTCAAATGCAAGTCACACTCCTGTGCCAGACTTTTTTTGAAATCCTTATAAAAATATAAGTATAAATACAGTGTTCATAATCTCCACACACATGTCCTGTAGGATATTTTTTGTGGCCTTAGTAATGTCCTCGAATGGCACCACGGTACAGTTATCCAACGTCAGCTTGACCAGGTGCAACTGGATGATTGGACGAAGCAGCTCTTTTATGGGCTTATGCATGATCTCATGGCTTATGCATGATCTCATGTGTGCATATTTTAATCATAGTATCGGCTTGTCTCTAGAATTATAAAGCTCTGTCTGGTGCAGCAATGATGATGCAGTGAATAGTGAATATTCTCTCTCACTAATCAGCAGTTTGTCGTGTTTTCGCGTTACATTTTAGTATCCCTCAGCTCACTTGAAACCTCGATGGAGGTGAGGTGATATGAAAAAAAGTACCTGGAAGGAGGTACAGGTATAACATTTCTATAATGGAAACCCAAATAAAGGCGAGTCGAGCCAAAGGGCCTCCGCTCAGACTACCTTGGTTTGAGGGCGTGCCTGACCCTGCCAGCCGCTTGCCAAGCGTTTGCATTGTGATGTCACAAGTCAAGGAAGTGAAGGTCTGGAGTATAAATGAGCTGTTTTCAAGCGGTCCTGAGCGCAGCTTTCTGTGGGAGATGGGAACTCCCTTTGGGCTGGACTTTGGGCTTTTTCACTTTGCAAACCTGTTACATGCACAAAAAAGAGATACAACTCAATGAAGGTGAGGGAAAAAGCATAATACCACCCCTTTAACAAACTCCTCCTAAAGCTACACTATGTTACATTCATAACAATTGTAACCGGCTGTTCCAGAGAACGTACTGCACAGTCCTGACTCGAACCGGCGACCTCGGGTACAGGCGGCGGACACGCTCATGAGCAGGCTTAAACCCATGGGCACTAGCATTGGTCGACCGTGCATCTCTTAAGGTGTCAGGGAGTGAGGTTTACTCACTGCAAAGCCTTGCTGGCTTCCGTCACAATCTGACATTTGCTAAATAGTGAATGTTCTGTCCCTTCCTAGTCTTCCGACCACTCAAATCGCCTTTACGCTAAGTCACATTCACAGCAATGACATTTGCTGCATGGTGAATGGTCTGTACTGGTATTGCGCTTTTTTAGTCATCCAATCACTCAAAGCGCTTTTACACTTCGTCACAATCGCAGCAATTGTAACCGGCTACTCCCGAGAACGTACTGCACAGTCTTAGTGAGTTTTGCGTTGGTGGTTGCTGTGTTGTGACAAGCAGTTTCATCAGCTTTAGCTGCCTTGACTGCATCCTTGGAGGGGTTGGGCTTATTCAGACTGCGTTTCTGGTTCATCCACTTTCAGATCAGTAAAGGTTTCATACAACACCCCCTCATTAGACAGCTCCTGGTCATGCTCTGTCTTCATTTTTTTACACATTTGAAAAACATTGAAGACATCTTTAACTAGTAACTCTGTGTGGTCCTGCATGATGGACACTGGGCCCAGTAGCTCGCTCTCTGCAGTACTGCCACTGCCTTTTCCACAGATTTTAAGCTAAGCGTTTATCCTGCATTGTACATCATTTATCACGATCAATGTTAGATTTTTTTGTGAAAGGGTTGCTCAATACAGTATTGGGATCTTTAACACCCATCGCATCCATAAGAATCCTTGGAATGATCTTACCCAGATTTTGGGATATGAGGATTTTACGAGTAGCATGTAGCTGCAGTACCGGAGGCTGCAGTTTCAGGACCGCAATCCTAGGACCGGAACTGCAATTCCAGGACCCTTGTTTACTTTGATACAGCCAGCTAGCTGCGCTAGCAAGCCATGTTGCTCTTTACAGCCCCCCAAAGCCAATTATCCTTACCACAACCACCACCGAGTGTGTGCCTAAATCTAAGTTATTGATTATATCAATAATTGTAAAGCCTTTCTGAATGTACAAAATATACAACTAAATTAGGAGTGCTAATCCTTATTAGAGCAAACCACAAAAAAACTATAAAGAGTCAAAACAAACAAACAAAAGGCACTAAATAAAATTGCTCTTAGAAAGACTATTGCACTTTGGAAGAAAACATCTAGTAAAACACTGAACTTGCACTTGAATGCAATAAATAAAAATATTTTTAAAAATTAAAAGAAATAGGATGTGCTTTGCTAAGTATCACTGTGCCCAAGATAAATTCCTGTCTGGGACAATAAAGTGTCTATTCTGTTCTCTTCTAATATTAAAAGGCTCAGCAGAATCTTTTAATGTGGAAACGCCGACACACAGCCAAGCACAATTACCTTTATTTTTTTAAATACAGCAAGAAAGTGTCAGACACTCAGTGCGTGAAGTCCAAAAAAACTGGTTAGAGCCAGCTGACAGTTTTAAAAAAATCTCCGATGACCGGCAGAGAGAGAGAGAGAGAGAGAGAGAGAGTGCACAGTCAGCTACACAATAACGATTTTTATTCAATCCGAGTACAGATATTGACTCGTATTACTCGTATGATACTGTACTCGGCAAAAATGCTTTATCCGTACCGGATACTTGTTTCAGCCGAGTATCCGGCTCAACCCTAGTAGTTATTGATATAGGGTTAATCTTTTGTTTCTCTAAAACAGAAAGAGTTTCCCTCATCTCAGGCTTTACAAATTCAGATTTTCAGAATCACGCTTTCTGAAACAGGGCCATAGTGCCTTTGCTTTGCCCCCTAAGTGTTTCTCTGTCTTCTGGGTGCGTCTGTGGGCCTTTCCGTTAGTACTTGCTACTCCCTCCCCCTATCTACTTCCACCCCATTTGCGAGTTCACGCGGAGGGTCCTCCACCTTCAGTTTATCACACATCTCTCAATGCAAACACTTAGACACATCATCAGTGTTGTATCCTGGAGTCATTGGGTGTTTCGTGTTTTGCAACAGACACCTTCATCCAGGCGACCCGACTGAGGTTGATCAGACTTCAGCTTGTGTCCGAGTGGCACTCTACTGGCACCCCTGTCACCCCTTTTTAGCAAGAGCCATCTGGATGCTCTCTTTGCCATCTCTCATCTCCTTCTCCGTGCTTCCCAGGGTTCCGTAGGCCTCACTGAGGGAATGCTAGCAAACCCCTGACTGCATACATCTGGTCCTCCACTCATTCCTGCAGCAGTCCTCCACCAGCTCCTGGTACTTCACCTTCTTCATCTCATGCCTCCTCCATCCTCTCCTCCCACGGCACAGTCAACTCCAGTAAGATGAGCTGCCTTGTGGCCACAGAGCCCAACATGATGTCTGGTCTCAACATTGACTCTTTGGCCGCTCTCCCTCCTTCACAAACAGTATCGTCTTAGCTTTTGTTAGCATCTCTGCAGTCATTAATCCCTTTGTGGAATACCTCTGCAATGGACTTGAGGACCCGGTCATGTCTCCAGCAATAGCGGCCTTCACCAAGTGCCTTTTGACAATTGCTTAGGATGTGTTGTCTGATAGACAATATCACTGTTTTTTTTTGTAAAAAAAATCTTATTCATCTCATACAAAAATCTTCAAAAACTACAAGTTTTGAAAGGCCGCCTACTTCACACCGTAAGTCTGACTGACTTGAAATTTCACATATAACATAACACATGTAGCTCTCATTGCCACCAAATTTTCAGTGTATCATCATTGGACTAAGCATATGTAAAGTTTGTTGAAAGCCCCTTTTGTTTTCAAGATATTGATCAATAAACATATAAAGGGGCATGGCTCATGACATAAATAGACAGAAATCAGCAAACATTGGTCCAGTCATCACAAACCCCCAGTATATGTCCACATTAGTCCCGGAAATGATTGCTGATAATTTCATTCACATTGACCACTAGGAGGTGCTTTAAATGCACAATAACTCAACATTGAATTATACAAAATAAGCCAAAGATCAGAAAATGATTGTCCAATCAAACAAAAACTTGCAGGATATGTTTCATAACAATGTCCAACTACATGTGTGAAATTATTTTGAAGTCGCTAATGCAAAAAAAGGTTTGAGTGCTTGGCGCTTGTGGCTATATTTAAAACTTCATTTTATGTACAGCTTTGACTGGACAATTCCTGTAGCAAATGAAAACAGTACGTGTGCCTGCTGAAACTGCAGTATGCACACCATAAAGGTATGTTTCAAAAAAAAAAGAGCTTTGCACGAGTTTAAATACATAACCACTTGTGAAAATTGTGCTGACCATCATTACATATCCAGATCCAAAATGTCTAGGCATCACATTATCTCAAGTTACTATAAGAGGTTGTTAACAGCACATGCTACAATAATTTCTAATCACACTTCATTTCGTAACCCCAGTTTTTGTGTTTCAGAATAGATTTTAGGACTAATACATTTTCTTTCCTCTTCCTAAAGCATCAAAGATGTACTGTGCTTCCTTGAACAACAAGTTGACACCACAACAGAATTTAAATTGTGTGTGGACAGAGAAGCCCTTCCAGACAGAGGCATTGTCCAGTGGCATAGGAAAAAAGCTGCATCTCCTACCAGCCCTCTGAAGGTGGTGTATATAGAGGAGTTAGGTGTTGATACAGGAGCACTAAGGAAAGAGTTTTTGATGGGTAAGTTGTCCATTGCCTATTTTGTTCGAGTGTACACCAATACCAATAGGTCATCTAAAATTGGCTATTGGTTTTGTGCCAATATGATATATGATTTCAGGTATCAAAAACAGATGGTTACACACAAGTAGTTTACATATTTATATCAACTTACTACATTTAGTATGAAGTGTGTTTAAGTTACAGTCCCCTCCAGTAGCATTGGAACGGTAAGGCAAATTCCTTTGTTTCTGTTGTTCACTGAAGACATTTGGGTTTAAGATCAAAAGATGAGTATGAGACAAGATTTCAGAATTTCAGCTCTCATTTCCTGGTATTCACATCTAGATGTGTTAAACAACTCAGGACATACCACCCTTTGTTTGAACCCACCCATTTTGAAGTGAGCAAAACTATTCAAACATGTGACTGTTATGTTTTTTGTTGCCCAGGTGTTGCCTTTTAGGTCGATTGTCCAAGCATTAAGCAGCTCTGCATGACTAGTCTAAGTTAGTTCAAACCTATAAAGACGTCATGTTTTCCTGTCAAAAAGGCTGTCTATGGGAGAAAAGCAACCAAAGCCATTGGACAAACATTGGGCAATGACTGGAATAGCCCTCTGATGCAATATAGGACGCATTTCTTATTCATCATGGTCAAATCATGTAATTGTTTAGTCATAAGAAAAAATACCTGCCTGCCTGTCAAGCAGGATGTGATGGGTTGCTTGCCTTTCCACAGGACGAGATTCTATGACCCCAATTGGCTGTTCCAGGCGGCAGCAGATGGTGATGATAGATTTAAATCAAAGCCACCTGTGAGCCAAAAAGCTAGTTTTGCTCATATTTCACCACCTTCTGCCCCTAGTGTGACATCACTGCCTTTTCACTTCCTGTTCTGGCTGTCCCAGCATCAGCTTCAAGGATGATTTGGACGCTAAGGCTCCCAGGAAGCTGTCTGTTTCCTGACCTGACTTAGAAAAACAGTCAGAGGTTTGGAAAAAACAGGAAGTTGGACACAAGAGGGACAAAATTGTGATTAATGGAAAATATAGACCATTTTGTCTTTGGATATATTTTATTCTTTTATTGCATGAAGATGCTTCCACGTGCCTCCACGTGATTAACTTCCCTGGACAAATGTCCACAAACAAAGTACTTTTTACTATTTCTGTTCTATCTGTAGCTTCAAAATGTCCTTTTTACACAAGGATTCAAAGGAGGAAGAAAAACTACTAAAGAATATGATGATGTTGTATTTGCTATCCAGTTTGAATTTGAATTTAAATACTTGTAGTTAGTTAATACTATACAGTAAATAGAAAGGGAAAAATGTGAACATTTCAATGCAAGTACGATGTAGTTTTATGGGTGTAGTTTGTAAAGTTGTGAGGTGGACAAAATATCAGAAACACCTTTCTACAAAAACACTGTTTTCAAAAATCACAACAAAAGTGAGTCAGCACACCAACCGCTTAAGTTTAATTTAATCTTATAGGAACAGTTTAACATTTTAGGAAATACAAATTCACTTCTTTGCCAAGAGTTAGATGATTAGACACATGCCACACTTATGTCTGTACTCTAAAATTTAAGCTTCAGATCACAGATGGTTAGCTTAGCTTACCACAGAGACAACAAAATTGTAATTTACAGATGGGAGTTGTGTATGGTACTATTTATTGACCAGGTGCAGTGACTTTTTCAAGTCCCGCCCCTGTAAAACCACAAATGTGGTTTTTACACTTAACTTTTTGTAATAAGTAATCGTCAACTGCTTAACCTGTGTAGGGCCACACATAGACAAACAAACACTCACACTCACATTCACACCTAAGGACAATTTAGAGCCATCAATCAACCTAGTCTGCATGTCTTTGGATGGTGTTTCCACATTTCTACATATATTTATTTCTGTATTTACACATTTCTCCATTTATTTTTTCCCTGCGCCTGTATGCTAATTGGGTGTGTGGTGCCAACATCAGTCTGAAACAGGATTGGTTAGCTGGGGGCCGCATTGCAAACCTGACAGAAGCAAGCAATTCGTCTACATTACACAAGTTAGCTACACAGAAGATTTCTTAGTCAAACATATTTGAAATGAGATTGTGAGCCAGGTTCAGATGTGAAGAAGTTTCGGAGACTGATGAAGACTTAACATAGCATGGTTTATTGAGTCTGGCCGAGGAGATGCAGTGCCAGCATACAACATGTGAACACGTCAAATTCTAACACCAAATGTTACATCAACAAAGCCCCTTAAAAAATAATATGAACAATATTCATTGTCAAAGTACATGGATACTTCCATGTTATTTACAACAACAGCTAGAGTACGGTTCCTCCTCTGTTGGTGCAGTTTTTCGTAGTTAAAAGACTTGGTAAAAGAATTATTCCATAAAGTTGTTAGTATAATGTTATACTATTAAATAAAAAGTATACATAGTAATATGTTTTAGGTTACACTTTATTTTGAGAGTCTGCCTACAGATAGTTTAGAGAATGTTTGTAACATTTTAACACCTTATTATTTGAGATTAAATAATTCAACTGTCTACTTGGCTGTGGCTCAGGAGGTGGAGCGGGTTGGCCGTTAATCAGAAGGTTGGCGGTTCAATCCCCGGCTACCCCAGGCTGCGTGTCGAAGTGTCCTTGGGCAAGACACTGAACCCCAAATTGCCCCTGGTGTGTTGCCCTCCACCAGTGTGTGAATGTGAGTGAATGGTGAATGCAGAAGTAGTGTAGAAGCACTTTGAGTGGTCGAAAAGACTAGAAAGGCGCTATACAAGTACAGAGCATTTACTTTAACAAATAAAAACATTTTATGATCATACTGTGGCTAAGGTTTGATTAGGGCAAATGTTAGCGTTCAATTTAATTTATATACTTTGAGCTCACCTCCAAAAATTGTCTACATGGAGGTTAATCCTTAATTTGCTGATAACTACTGTCAATAATTATAACCATTCATACAGAACGAGTTCAGCATTTCTAATGTTTGCTGTAGTGTTTTAGACTTTTTCTTACTGTCCCGCCCCATCGACATGAAAAGAATGTGTCTTCTCCTTCCTCTGTCTCTGCTGACAGAGACTGGCAGGATGAAGAGAATGGGAACAGGTGAGCGTTACATAGTGCCTCCTGGGTAATGCAGTTTATTCAGGGCCATATGAATGGCACAGGTCAGTTGTCGTGGTCCGTTTCTTTACGGCCCCTTGCTGTGTTGGCAACTGTTAGTGTTACTGTGAATAGCCCACAGCTCAGAGGTCACAATCCTTGGTCTATTAAATGACCTATATTTTTTTCACCATACGATTATACCTATATTCTTATTGTTGCTATATATTGCTGTCTGTGTGGTTAAAGCTTCAGAAATGAATCTCTCTGTCTTTGGTTATTGCCTACAAGAGCCAGTGTTATCACCTGTTAGGGAAAGTGTGGTGAGTGATGATGAATCCAAGCTGGCCTGATTTCCAATTAGCCAAACAAAGTTTACTTACAATTCTAATACTTCTTTTCCCAAAGATGCATTATCACAGAGGTTCACTGCATGTTTAAAGTAGTGTGGAGTAGAGAAATGAAATATACACAACAAACCAGAAACAAAGAAGAAACCATACACCTCACCATTCTATAGAATACTTCTTCAGCATAATAAAAAAGGAACTGTTGAAAGAAGATTATATCACACATACATAATATTCTACAAGAACTGATGGATGGACAGTTTACACATCAAAGCAAAATGGGAACTTTTTTTTATCTTTTCAGATAAAAAGTGAAACTATCAGAGAGGGACATGAAACAACACTAACAGCCCCACTTGGAGGGAATTTAAATAATTCAATTCAATTCAATTCAATTTTATTTATATAGCGCCAAATCACAACAACAGTTATCTCACAGCGCTTTTCATAAAGAGCAGGTCTAGACCATACTCTGAAGTTATTTACAGAAGCCCAACAATTCCCACCAAGAGCAGCACTAGGCGACAGAGGCAAGGAAAAACTTCCTTTTAAGAGGCAGAAACCTCGAGCAGAACCATGGCTCAGGGTGGGCGGCCATCTGCCTCGACCGGTTGGGGTGAGGGAGAGAGAGAGAGAGAGCAGAGAGAGAGAGCAGAGGGAGGCAACCTACACAGTATACACATAGAGGTACAGACAATAAAGGTGATGGTGCTATAGACTAAATGAAAAATGGTACAGATATTTATAGTAATGTTAATGATAATAATAATAACAGTAATAATAGCAATAGGACTAGTAATAGCAATTGCAACTGTAGCAGAGGGCGTCGAGCAGGAACACGGGGGCAGCAGGAGACTCCCAACCACAGATCCAGACTCCACAGCTCCAGAGCCAGCAACACCAGCAGGAAGTGACAGGAGGGGGAAGCACACGACCACGGGAGAGGGAGAAAAAATCGAGTTAGTAACATGCATTAATGGGATGAGGTTGCACTCAGAGAGAAAAAGAGAAGAGAGGAGCTCATTGCATCATGGGAAATCCCCCAGCAGTCTAGCCTATAGCAGCATAATTAAGGGATGGTTCAGGACTCACCCGAGCCAGCCCTAACTATAAGCTTTATCAAAAGGAAAGTCTTAAGCCTACTCTTAAATGTAGAGACGGTGTCTGCCTCCCGAACCCAAACTGGAACCTGGTTCCACAGGAGAGGAGCCTGATAGCTGAGCAGCTCTGGCTCCCATTCTACTTTTGGAGACTCTAGGAACTACAAGTAACCCTGCATTCTGGGAGCGCAGTGCTCTGGTGGGGTAGTAAGGTACTATGAGCTCTTTAAGATAAGATGGTGCCTGACCATTAAGAGCTTTGTATGTGAGAAGAAGGATTTTAAATTCTATTCTGGATTTTACAGGAAGCCAATGCAGAGAAGCTAAGACAGGAGAGATATGATCTCTTTTACTGGTTCCTGTCAGAACACGTGCTGCAGCATTCTGGATCAGCTGAAGAGTCTTAATGGACTTTTCGAAGAGCCTGATAATAAGGAATTGCAGTAATCCAGTCTAGAAGTAACAAATGCATGGACTAGTTTTTCTGCATCATTTTTAGACAGGATGTTCCTGATTTTTGCAATATTATGTAGGTGAAAAAAGGCGGTCCTTGAAATTTGCTTAATGTGAGAGTTGAACGACATGTCCTGGTCAAAGATAACTCCAAGATTTCTCACAGTGGTGCTGGAGGCCAGGGCGATGCCACCCAGGGAAACTATATCTTTAGATAATGCGTCGCGGAGGTGCTTAGGGCCTAGAGCAATAACTTCAGTTTTAAATAGAAAGTAAAGAAGAGAAAGGACCCCTGTGACATCAAAATCTGATAACATATTGATTCAGCGGTGGAAGGGATGCGGTCTGCTATTTGCTGGCATCTGTGATACGTGTGGCTGTGATCTGACTGAACCTACCAATCGGAAGTCTCCAATCAACCCGGTGGGTCCACATTTCAGGGTGGCTATAAACCAGTGATCAGTGAAACAGAGAAGGGTATAGAGGTTAGCTAGAACTTTACCTAGCATCAGCTTATGTATAAAAATATACCAGTGCTGTTGTCTGCGGGTTGTTCGTGATGTCCAAACCACCAAATCATAAAAAAAGTAATGGTGATTAAGGGACTTTTCATTTGTGATAAAACGTATTTGCATGATACTCTAAATCAAGGCTCTGTAAGATGCACATATGTCACCATAATCAGTCACAGACAGTAACTTCCACAAGTTTTTATCTTCACTTTGAGCCTTATAACTAGATGAGCAATATGTACAGAATAAAAGTTTGTCGTCTACCTATATACCCAAGTACTTGTACAAGGGCACCCTTTCAATAGATCTGACACAGTGTATATAAATTATAATATTAACCATTTATATAATAGCCTACAATAACATTTTACAGCAGTTTCTGTTTAACATATTATTCTAAAAAGGATGACAGTGTATTTCCAGATGGGTTTATGTGGGCTTGTCTGAATCAAAAGTCTTCACAGGTATCCGCGCAATCACTCCTCTTTGTAATCACTCTGTAAGTGTGTTGGTATTCTTTTGGGGACAAAAGGCTCATTATACAAACAATTCTGTTGGGGGTGGGCAGGAAATGGGCTAAAAGGCCAAAGATATGGATTTTTGAAAACACACACAGACATAGACGGACACTTCTCTGATGACCAAAGGCTGGACAAGTTGGCACCAGCAGCCTGTGTGTGGGTGTTCGGTGTGTGCAGGTCAGAGTGGAGAGAGAACGAGAGGAAAGCATTAAGCTCCACACTGTCCTCAACTGGTGGACCAGAGAATGACACAGTGAGGTGATGTATGATAAGATGGCATTATCTTTTGAATTTTCACATAGTCAATCACACAAAACATGTGAGTTCTGTTACCAGCTGCTTTATAAATGCTTTTATATTCTTGACTCACTTACTACACGTTTACTTTGATGTAAGATGAGGGAGTAACCGGTGCAATGAAACTAAACAATGTTGGTTTAGTAACTCTGTCTCTGAACCAACGCACATGATTCAATAAGCTTAACCAAGTACAAACAAGACACTAATAAATACCATTTTAAATAATGGGTCAGCTAAATCTCCATTTTATGTGTGTAACAAAATCTATTTCAGCATTTATTTCTTTGCTTTTACTACAAAGTTTTTGCCCTCCAGAAAGTCTTATAAACCATTTTTTCAGATCATAAACTGACCCAGAAAATGTCTGCACACTGTCAACTGCTTGTATTCACTTTATAAAGTGAGCAAGTGAGTACAGCAGGTGATTGAGAGTGTGCTGGATGCTTTTTCTCCCAGCATTTATTTCTTTACAATTTTGGTGAAAAATGGCGGGGTGACTTGATATTTGTGTTAGTGTTTTCACTTTTTTTCATGTGATTATTCTCACAATCTTGATTCAGCTACAGCAAAACCTGCAATGTGGAAATCACAATAAATATTTCTGTTTCTGATCACTGAAATAATTTTTTGTTACATTATAGTCTGCTAGTGCATTCCCAAACATTCAACTGCATTTGCTCTTAAGATGATATTACATTGTGTTTTGATGTTGCATTCCTTTTAGTTAATGCTTTCCTCTTAAAAGCTAGTGTATCACTCAGTCAAAGGATGGTTCTTTTCAAATTGACCATTGATATCCGATTTCATCCCCTCATGAATCTTGATTGATCACTGCAGAGTTCACTGCAGAGGCTTAACCCTCAACGCTGCCTTACTTTTACCTGATCTACATCAAATCAATAATAAGCAATGCTGGACTAAAAACCTGCTCTGGAGAAGGTTAAATTCACTGGACTAGACTGGATTGGACTGACCAATCAGCTCAACTCAGAAACATTGAGTCAATATTCCTACATGGTCCTCACAGGGACAAAAAGCTGCAATCACTGTCAAGTAACAGAATAAAAACAGAGAGTAACCCTTTCATTTACAGGCTGATAATTACAAAGTAATGTGAAGAAATTGCAAAGGATAAAGCAATTAGCCCAAGAGGCCGTGGTATTTCAGGGATTTCAGCACAGCTAAGGGGTGTTGCCTAAAACTCCCTTAGCTATTATAAAACCACTGTAAACCATGGTGTGGCTTATTATTTTTAGAAAACAATCACTAGATATATGGTTTCATAAAATAATCACAAGATGCAATAATTTACTGATGACAAATAATAATTCTTCCGCTAAGCAATGTAGTCCTTCAGCGACATTTCCCTATAGGCCAGTTTTTGTTTAGTGTCCATTGCAAGCAGTTACTGGTGTAGATTGTCATGTTGTTGGCTGCTTTAAAATCACCCTGTGGGCTCTCTAGTATACCTAACATGAGGAAAATTAATAAAAATATTCCTATCATGCAATGTTCATCATCATCATCATCACGCAGTTACATTATAGTTTGTCGTGTTATTCTCACCAAAGTGCTGTCACTACTCCAATACAACATTGTTGCTAGTGATAAACTCATTTAACACATTGAAAGTTTCAACAGGATCTTTCAACAGACACCTGGATAATAGTAATATCAAATGTTTAGGAAGTAATATCACTAAAGTAAATATACACTAAAATGAAGAATAACGCACTTCAGTGGCATTTGTCAACACCGTCAGACACAAATCCTGATGGTGTTGACATCTGACGGAACAAAATGCCATATTTCCCCTCAAAACACATGTGCTCATCAACGGAGCCATCTTGTTTGTCATTAGTTGCTTGTGACCTCTATAATCTTTTTAGATTAAGAATTTATAACAGAAAATATGATACAAATCTTGCATTACATTAATGATGTGTTGACACACTACGGTTGTGACTTGCAAGGTATCAACAAGTAGGTATAAAATATATAATATATAATTATTATTATTCCTGATTTTTTTTTAATTTAAAAAAATGACGGTGTTGACAAAAACCCAGGACACAAATTAAATCGCCTAAAAAGTACATTAAAATCTGTTTTAAATTGTAACTTTTGATACCAATCAAAATATTTACTGATCTACTAACAAATAGTAAGTATAATGGTTAATTTTGCATTACTTTTAATTCTTTTTAAGTTATTGTAATGTAATGACACCTTCAGGGACAAGGAATTTTACAGGCACTGGTCACATAGTATAAAATTTATAATTTAAAAAAATATAAAACAACATGAAATAAATAATTGGGTGTGCTAAAACGGTCTCGTTAGTTTTCTGGTAAAATGTATGAATAATATTGTGTAAATGTTTTACCCAAAAAATGTGTTTTATCTGGTGGTCCCAGAGCTCAAGAATCACTGAGGCACAGTATTACTGGTGTAAATCAGTCACAGATGTGTTTTAAAGGTGAGTATTTCACAATGTTATCGAAAACGGCTGAGCCAATCATAATCAAGGACCAGAATTGTCTGTTTAATAAATAAGTTAAGGAGGTTAAGTACCTCAGGTTCCTAAGTGAAGGGACAAAGGAGCGGAAGATTGGCCAGAGAATCAGAGCAGCGGGAGTGGTATTGTTATCGCTTTACGGCACCTGTGCCTTAAGGAGAGCTGTGGCCTGAACTACAACTACAGGTAACTGGTTTATCCAGGTAACTTCAGGAGTAACTTTGTGACGTCAGGTGTAACTTCCAAATTAAACCATTACTACAAAAGGTGGATAGGTCTTACCCGAGGTCTGTTGCCATGGCAGTTTACGCTGCATCTCTAAACTGCTCCAAGCAGGTTATCTGTGTGGTTAACTCGAGGTTACACTGTATACGTGAACTACACACCACATCTATAAGAGGCAATTTTATAAGAACAAAGATCCCTGAAAATAAAGTCACAAGAAATTCAAATCACTCTGGTGTTTATTTCTGAATACTCCCAATCAACGGCATATTCAGCTTATATTTAACCTACCTCTTGTTTTTTTGTCTCACCGCACTGATCTTTTTATTCATCACAAATTATCAGCAGGAAAACTAAACCGAACCAAAAGGAAAACTTGATTGGCTTATAAATGAGCCTGCACAACACCAGAGGAAAGTAGCCTGAGACAGTAATCACCCTCGACTGAAAAGAGGTGGACAGCCAAGCTGTCATCACCCTGACCACTGACCCTCTTGGCCAACGTCAGAGCCACGAACAACGCCACCTTGGCCAAAAGGAACTTTAGGGTCACCATCTCCAAAGGCTCAAAAAAGGGGCTTGGGTCAGGGCAAGTAAAGTAATAGTGTATACTGGGCGTTCTCTTGGTTGCCCCACCGAACCTGGGCCAGATCTGCACCAGATCGGGGTGGAGACGCCACTCATCTGGGCGAGGGCCCCTCTTAGACATGATGTCCACCCCTCTGTTCAACACGCCAGGGATGTACTCCGCTCTGATGGAGTGCAGATGAGCAGCCGCCTGGCCAAGCCCAGCAGCTGCACCGAACGCACCCCGCCCTGGTGGTTTATGTAGGCTGCTGCAGCCTTGTTGCTGGTTCTGCAGCAGAGGGGCAAAGTGTCGGACCACCTTCCACACCGTGAGGAGCTCCAACACATTTCTGTGGAGAGGCATGTGGGTCTACCACAGACCGCCCACCACCTTAAAAAGGCAGGGCGATACGGCTCGGTCTTAAAAGTACTTTAAAAAGTCTTAAATTTCATATTCCAAAAATAAGTTCTTTAAAGTATTAAATTTCATTTACCAAGGTCTTATTTTTTCCTGTGCTTTTGTAGGATTAAATAAATGCCATAATGTCATAAATAGGCTAAATACTTTTTGTGTGTGTGACTACAATTTACTCCGTTTGGTGGGACTCTGATGTTATATGGCAGTACAGGTAACGTTACCGTTTGCGTCAGTGTTCAGCTTTACGCTCTGGACTGTAGAGTGTCCACGGTGCACAAGCAAAACGTCTCTGACGTGCTAACTAACAAGCTAACGCTAGCTGATCACCTCAGAATGGGCAAGTGTGTGAATTATTATTCCATAGGGTAAACCTATGGAATAATTGTTACAAGGAATTAAAATTGTGTACTTTGCTCTGTAATTTTAAGAAAATGTTTAAAAACAAGGTGATAAATAATTACATAACCAAGGTTATTATAGTTTTGCATTTTTCATTAGTTTTTATTTTTATTTCGTTTTGACTTTTTGATTTCAATTTCAGTTTAGTTTTAATTAGTTTTTAAAGTGAGTTTGTTAGTTTAGTTTAGTTTTTATTTTTGGAAAATGCTTAGTTTTAGTTTAGTTTTTATTAGTTTTAGTGTTAGTTTTAGTCTTTGTCAGCAGCGAGTTTCAAAAAGGTTAGAAAACATATTGTGTAATAAAGACTCAACAAAACATCATTCAGTGTATTGAACAACCCCAGTACATAAAATGTACATATGGACACAATATGTAAACAGTCTACACAAGATGCAGCAAGTGCAAAATATGAACTTTAAATTAACTACACTAATGAATGAATAGGACTGCCCAGCACTAGTAGCAGGTGCTGCAGCTCTATGGCAAATCATTGCAATTAATTACTACCTCACATGTTGTAACATTTTAAGTGCACATGTACTGAACCTGATAGTACACTGAAAGCCTGGCAAGATACTGCTCCATCTCAGCTGGAAGCTGATGTGCCTTGCTATGTTGAGATTACATAGCCCTGTGTCCAACATTGTACAAAATAATAATTAAGTCCCTTCATGAATGAATCAGCTGTTTTCAAGATTTCAAGTGTGAAAAAGGTCGTGTGTGTTTGTTTACCGAGGTGAGCACCGCTTGCGCCGTTCCTACGTATTTATTAGGCTACTAACCAGCAGGTATCGGGTCGCCGGTGGAAGCACTGCATTAGCGTTCTTTGGCAAAACGTTGCGGTTGTCTCTTGCTCCTTCATGCTCCCTGGACGGGGCTGATAACCACTGATAATGCCCATTCAATCGAGTGATAACATTCGAAGCGGGTGCCGTGGTGCCCGGCGAGGGGCAGAGAGGCGTTCACTAATGCTGCGGAAAGTCGAAATTTCCCAGTCGGAAATGTCAACTCTGAGAAATAGGAAGATAGATTTCATATCCACGTATGAAATAAATTGAGAAGACGAAAACTAAGGACATTTACTCTATAATTTTATTTTATTTTAGTTAGTTTTGCAAACTGACAATAGCCTACCGTTTTAGTTAGTTATCGTTTTTTTCTAAACAGTCGTTTTTATTTTTATTTTAGTTAACGACAATGTTTTTTCACACCTAGTTTTCGTTATTTCGTTCGTTTTTGTTGACGATTATAACCTTGTACATAACTCAATGCGATTAATCTGTGTATGCTTTATGTCAAATATTGAAATAATATCTGAGATATGTACCACTGTAATTATGTTTGAACATCTTGGAATTTTTTTTGTCTCTGTAACGGTACGTTTATTTTAATTGGACTAAATTCAGAGAGAAAAGTGATGCTCATTAGATAATTACGTAAAAAGGGTAGGCATAATAAGCATAGGCTTCAGTCTACACCTTTTTCGGTTGTTATGCATGTATATATTGTTTTATTTGTATTGTTTTCCTTTTTTGTTTTGGAAAATTATGTGTGAGGACCGAAATAAATTTTGTTGATTGATTGATTCAAGTTCAGAAGACACGGACAAGTTGGCGGACGAGGCAGAGGGCGGTGGCGCTGAGGTTAGCAACAAGCGGATCAAAGTGCGAGCCAGTCACATCGTGGCGAGCGATAATGAAACTACAAGCTGGAAGACCCGCTGCGGGTTCCTGGTTAGTCTCTCCATTACAACAGTAATGGAGAGACCGTTGTGCATAATGACAAGGACGGTGTCTGTGTGTCGGCGTTGCGCTGCTGTTGTAGAGTAAAGTTATGTGAATAGAAACATCCAACTAAAGGACACTAACCTTACATCACCTATGCGCCGATCATGGGAACAAGAAAAAAACAAAACGGAGCCCAACTCCTCGTCCCTGCTGCTTTCATGACAATGCTATATAGGCCCAATATTTCAAGCAGCCTTAGATGCAAACACAGAATAGAATGAATAATCACAGAGGCAACTACCATATTATATTACATTACCTTATCTAGCCAAGTTGCATTGTAACAACTCACTACACAAAGTTTTTGTATTTTTGATTTCACCCCTTAAGAGTTCTTAGTGCACAAATATTGTACTCATTTCATAGTTGTCATTTACACTATGGACACTGGGGATATGTCTCCATTACTTTTTTTAAAGCATTTGTTGAAATGTTCTGAAAAATGGCTTGCAACAAGAATTGTAAGATATAAAATTAAAATACTTTGAGAAAGGTATATTTGCACAAAAAGAAAACATGCAATGCAATTTAAAGATAGAAACAAATGTACATTGTCCACAATTTTCACCTGAATCACTTTATATAAATTGGTGCAGAAAAATTCTCAAGAATGCAGGAAATTAAGTGTTCAGTATTTTCTAGGGAAGGACCCCCAGACCACCCATTTTTATATTTCAGCTCTGAATATTTCATCAAATAGTGTTGTCTTCTTGTCTTGTTCTCGTGAACCCAATATTGTGAATCATGCATGTGCTAAGTGTATCGCCACACCCCTAATGTCCCCAACACTTTTCAACACAAAGTGACGTACTTGATTCATTTTATCAAAGTATAAATACACCCCAAACAGCTATAGTGTGTTAAATATGAATGTTTTATAATAAAATGTTTTATTAAATTCATGTAACTTCATAAATAATTTTGTCAGGCTTAAAATTCAAACAGATTTTCCATTTTATGGCAGTGAGTTGGTGTTAAATTTCACCCTAGGTGGTATTAAAAAGGTCTTAAACTTTGAGAATTTTGAGGGTACCCTGAGGGAGAACCGCAGGAACTTCCTGTGTTTGGGGATGATGGGAATGTGAAAGTTTGCGTCCTTCAAGTTGATGGAGGTGAGCCAGTCTCCCTGACACACACACACTCCAGCACTGGTTTTACTGTCAACATGCGAAAAGGTCTCTCTATGATGGTTTTGTTGAACAGTGACAAATCCAGGATGGGCGTCATTTCCCTCGTCTAACGGGAGTCGAACCCCTGATTCTCCTCCCCCAGAGGAGCCCTGGAGATAGCATGCCCCCCAGCCCTGCCTGCCAGCCCTGTTGCGGTCACTTAAAGTCTATGCCACAGTATCACGTTCAGGCAAAATGCAAGGAAGATTAAAAATAAAAACCCTGTGTCCGATTGGCCGGCGGTGGCTTTAAGGTTTTTCCAGAGAGAGACATGAGACAGAGGTAAAATGCAAAGCACAAACGTGGCATTTATTATCTTCCATACAGACACAATGAGACACCAGCACCAATGAGCACCAAAACTTACACTGAAAGCTACTAGCTGCCTTATATACACTCCCTCCTGCAGGTAATTAAGTGGGTAAAACTACTTAGGTGGGACCACCATCATTTATAATAATTAATATTTAGCTAAAACCCAACACTATATAAAGAACAGAGTACAAAGAATAAATATTTACATCAATACAAAATTTCTATAAATAAATCATTCACATACACTCAAAATAATCACATAAATCAGCATTGTTGTATTCTTCATTCCCCCCACCCTCAGCTTCATGGTTTGTTCCTGCAGCTCTTAAGCAGGTGCTTAGGCCTACTACAATCTTTTGCCTCCGCCCCCTGCCGAGGAGACAACCAGGAAGAGGTGAGTACTACATTGTTCACTTTATCTATTTAAACCAATTTATTAACTTACTAAGACTAGAATAGAAGCACTCCATACTATGTTGTGTACCTTGACCAACACTGATTGAGGTCTCTTTCTACACAGGCAAGATGGCCAGACCCCTCTGTGCTTCCTCAACCCCCACTGGAGCTACTCAGAACAAAGACGACAATAAAATGTTTCACAAATTAAATAAACGATCAAAACAAGAATGTGTATGGCACTCTATCAATAATCCCGACCTTAATACTCTAAATACTATTGGTGGTAATGGAACCCCTGGTCTCCATTACACCCTGGGCCTGGGAACCACAATGTCTTGCATTTGCGGGTTCTCATGCCCTTTTCAGGCATGGACCCCTAAATAGGATCAAGGTTAAGAAATATCAAAAATTTTGAAATCAGCTACTACAGTCTGTTTGAAAGGTAACATGTATACTTTGCTCGCCACAACACATGTTTTTTTGCCCCTGCTCCAGAAGTAAACGCCCTAGATGGGACACTACTTTAACCTCTACCTCTAATGACTGTGTGATTAAACTGTGGCCTTCTAGTTTGGATTTAATTCACCCTTCCATTCTATTACCACTATTTTACAGAGTAACAACGGAAATGAAATCAAAGATACTTCAACCGTACCCAAACACATAAATACTGCTGTCATAACACTTTTTTTCCCCAAAATTTTTATTTTCTTTCAAACAAATTTTACATTTACCATACAGGAACAAAGCTCAGCATAACATAGATCTAGACAATATTCAGGACATATGATACAACACAAACAAAAATGTTAATCTGTAGCGATGCTATACAATATAGATGCAACGGGAGAGTTAGTGAAGCGAAGATAAGGAGTCAAAATATTTAAGAAACGTCCTTTTGTAGAATAAAGAAGGCAAGTTAAGTATTCCAAAGGAAAAAGCTCCATGATGAGTTTATGCCAAGATGTTTTAGAAGGAGGTTTGTTGCTGATCCATGACAGGAAAATGTTCCTACGTGCAGCATAGGTGAGGATATCATAGTCTGCCTGAACCAGGACTGATTTTACTGTCTTTATATCCCAAGAGCAACGAGACAGGGTCACAGGCCAAAAAAATTCCAAATATAGCGCTCATATCTTTCAGAACATCTTGCCAGTATGACTGAATGTTAGGACAGTACCAAACACAATGAGTATATGTACCTGTGACGGAGCGGCTCCGTCACTGAGTGCGGGATGCACACACACACGCACATACTCACTCACTCACTCACTCGCTCACTCACTCGCTCGCTCACTCACTCACTCACTCACTCACTCCCCGCTTCCTTCCAGCCGTAATTAAACCGGTCATAACAACTCGCTGTTATGCATTTTTCTTCTACTGTTTAAGTAGTGCGATCAAGGGTGCGCACTTGGTAGTTCTACTCTTCTTTAAGTGAAGTGTAATAGATATAGATCCTTTAGTGAAGTTAGTAAAATCTATTTATTATATTGTGTAAATAATGGTTAAGCCTAGTGGGAGGGGCTACTGTGTTTAAAAGTCGCAGCTTTGGGCCTGTGAGGGCAGTCTTGGTCTGGTTACAGAGAAGGTAACTAGTGATTTGTATTTTGTAGTTTTTGGTGTAACTTTATTATTGAGTAAGTTCTTTTTTTAAATATTTTTTTTGTTTCTTTTGTTTTCTTTATGCAACTTTTTCACTGTTTGCACTTCGGAAGCCGGCAAATAAAAATCTGACTTCTGCTTATCAATAGCTACACCTAATTCAGTTTGCCATGCTAGTGCTGCTTCTGAAACTGCCAGTATGACAGATGTCTGGTTAAGCACATTATAAAAACAAGTAATCACCTTCTTAACTGGACATTTGAGCAGTAATTTCTCTATTGGAGATAATGAGGCATCAGAAGCAAATGTACTTTTTTTAAATATAAAATCTCGAACTTGGAGATATCTAAAAAAAATGAGAACCAGGGAGGATATATTTAGCCTGAATTTGTTCAAATGAGGATAAGAAGGACCCCACAAACAAATCACACATCTTTTTAATTCCTTGACGCGTCCAAATATCATAACCTATATCTGTCATGCCTGGCTCAAAGCCGGGGTTTCCTTGTATTAGGGAAAGCAAAGGAGTCAGTGAAGATCTTCCCTCTAACTTACGTACTGCAAACCATGCTTTAACGGTATTGACGATTATAGGATTGTTATTGCACAAAGTCCTTACAGATTTTATATTCTTACAGGACAAAAGGCCGAGCTATGAACAGTGAGTATGTAACTTTTCCAGACATAACCAGACAGAGATGGGATCCTCCCTCACTCATTCGGCTACAAACTTCAAATGTGATGCTAGTTGATACAGTCTAAAGTTAGGTACATCTACCCCCCTTCTGACGTAGGTAACTGTAACTTCGAGAATTTAAGCCTGGGTTTTCTTTTATTCCATATACAGTCACTCAACCAGCTATTACTTTGTTTGAAAGTAGTAAGGGGATCATCTGTAAGGGGTACAATAATCTAGGAAGCACGTTAATCTTAATAACAGATACCCTACCAAGCAAAGATAAGGGAAGAGAGCACTACCTCTGTAAATCTCTCTTTACAGCATCTAGTAGAGGAATATAGTTAGCCTAAAACATCTGGTGAAACATAGGGGTGATATGAATACCGAGATACACAAAACCAGACAGAGACCAACGGAATGGAAAAGGTACAAGAAAATTAGTCCTTCCTCTGAGGGCCCCCAGAGGCATTGCAAGAGATTTCAAAAAGTTTATTTTATAACCCAAAAATGTTCTAAATTGGTGAAGTAGATTGAGATATGTATAATAAAATATCATCCGCGTATAGTGAAGTTTTACCAGTGCCAATTCCTCTTATTAATAGGTCTTGCCTGACAGCCGCAGCCAGGGGTTCAATCGCCAGGGCAAAGAGGGAGGGGCTGAGAGGACAGCCTTGACGCGTCCAGTGGTAGAGTGAGAAACTGTTAGATCTACAACCATTAGTGATAACTGAAGGGGTTATTATGCAGCAATTTAATCCACCTTATGAATGTTTCTCCTAAATTAAATTTATGGAAAATATGGTCCAGATAAGGCCACTCGACACGGTCGAAGGCCTTCTCCACATCCAGTGAGATAATCAAAAGTTTAATATTCTGAGTTTGACATATATTGATAATATTTAAGAGCCTTCTTACATTGTGGCTAGAGCTTCTCCCTTTAATAAAGCCCGTCTGGTCTTCCTTGATTATGACAGGCAAAGCTTTTTCCAGTCGGAGCGCTAGTATCTTAGAAAGTAACTTAAGCTCTTGATTTAACAAAGCGATAGGCCTGTAAGTAGAACATTGATCTGCATTCCTGCCCTTTTTAAGGATGACTGTAATGTCTGCTTCTCTCAAAGATTGAGGCAGAGAACCGGATGCAAAAGAATGCTCCAACATAGCCAAGAAAGGATCCAATAGCACATGTTGGAACTCTTTATAAAAGTCGGCAGTCAAGCCGTCTGGCCCGGGCGCTTTCCCTGACTGTAATGTTTTAAGTGCCAACAGGGCCTCATCTCTAGTAATAGGCGCATTTAATTCAGCCTTCTGAGCTTCGGAAATAGTAGGGAAAGTAATTTGAGAAAGGAAAAGTTCCATTTTCGCAGAGGCCACTGGAGGTTGATCTGATTTGTAAAGTTGTGAGTAAAACTCTCTGAAAATATTATTTATATTTTTATTATCAAAATAACGAGTGCCCGCAGTGTCAACTATTGAGGTGATTATTGGAGGATCTGACTTGACTTTAGTCAAGTAAGATAAATACTTGCTGGGTTTATCACCAAATTCATATAGTCGCTGTCTAGAAAAGTGAATAGCACTCTTAGCCTGTTGAGTTAACAAAGCATCTAGTGCAGCTTGTAAAGCACATTTATTTTGTAATAATAATGGGTCGGATGATGAAGTTAACGTTCTCTTAATATCCTCTAAATCTTTATCAAGTTTTGACTGGTGCTCCAATTGCTTTCGTTTCTTAGAGGCAGAATAGCCAATTACTAAACCTCTTATATATATTTATATAAGTCTCCCAAAGTAGAGAAGGGTCTTCAGTGGACTGCATATTTATATCAATAAAGATTTTAAATTCACTGGTCATGTAAGATACAAATTTCTCATCTGTCAGAAGGCGTGAATCAAATCACCATCGCCTACTTCCTGCAAAGTGTCCAACAATGGTCAATTCCAGACATACCATAGCATGATCACTGACTACAATGTTCACTATTTCACAAGATGAGACATATTGTATGTTGGACTTTGGGGCAAAGAAATAATCAATACGAGTGGGGGGGAAATAAAATGTAAATTGTTTGTCGGTTGGGTGTAGAGTTCGCCACACATCGACGAGACTCACCTCATCACATATGGCAGATAGGGCATTGGCCTGGCTTGTTAGTAAAGTTGTTAGTAAAGTAAAGTAGAAATTATAGCTTAAGTGTTCTTTTGAGGGGAGACCTCCCCAGGTTTTATGGGGGCCACCTTCTCAAAACGCGCCCCCAAAAAAAGGGTGCATAAACACTTGCCAGAACTAATACAAATCATGGCAGGGACTAAAGCAAGCACCCACAAATAGATATGTGGTAAAATCTTAATGCTGACCCCTTTATCAATCACCGTTAGTAATATAAACACATGCAAGTGCGTTATATAGAACATAGGTTAAGTCTTAAATAGGGACTAAATTCCAGTCTTCATAAGTTAGTTATGTGAAAGCACACATTGTATAACCCACCGGGTCTTATCAGATGAATGCTCCTCAATCCTGGTTCGCAACACTGGACACAAAAGAAAAAGCGTCGGCTGGTGACAGAAAAGTTTTCTTTATCCCGTTGAACGACGCCTATAGTTTTGCTGGGTAGAGCATGGAGTATTGTGCGCCGATCTCTCTGTGACGCTTTTTAGCCTCCGCAAACTCCTTTCGCCTCCGCAGCACTGCAGGGGAAAGGTCATTGTAGAAGGAAATCCTCTTGCCGTCCAGAGTAATGTCGCCGCCATCACTCTTTGCTTATCTGGGAACGAGTGGAACTTGACAGTGACCGGACGCAGCTGCTGGCCATCCCTGGGTTTGGGTGCGAATGTTCAAAAAAGGCTAAAGCATTTTCCCCCTCTGTGTTTTCAGGGATATTAAAATACATAGATTCTTTCGCCGTCCCCTATTTTCCAAGTCATCATTATGATCTGCGAGGGCTTTGATTTTCTCCTCTAAGGCCTGTGTTTTAGCACTCTGGCCTCTGCTTTGTCCAGGCGCGGTTATATGTGACGCGACCGCCTTTGCCAAGGGATCCAGCTTTTCGCTGATTTGCAGCATGATCTTTTTTGTCATTTCCTCAAATGCTTTAGCAAACCCAGGCCCCAGTTCAGGTTCAGGCGGGTTGCTGTTGTCCTCGTCATCTTGTTCGCCATGTTGAGCTAAAACTGTAGCCGAGGCATCCGTAACCTGTTGATCCAGTTTGACGTTTTTTCGCTTACTGGAGGGCATTGTTTCGTGTTGTGCAGTCCAGAAGTGTCCTAAAGTCATAATACAGCGTCAGCATTTGCAAAAAGAAGAAAATGTCTAAAGGAATATTGCAAGATATTTGGGCGCTTGCAGAGCTCCTGCAAACACGTCTGTCTTCTACACCGCCATCAGGTGTCTCCTTCATAACACTTTTATTGAAAACAAATATCCAACTCACTCCTCTACCTAGCAACAAGAATAGAGACAGTTACACCAAAACTAATCCACCCAGATCCGACATGCTTCATCAAAAGCAGGAACGCTTCAGATAACCACCGTAGACTCTTTAACTTAATCAATATATCACAGCAAAGACAAGACAAAAGCATAATTGAATCATCAGATGCCAAACAAGCTTTCGACAAAGTAAACTGGAGTTTTCTATGTAGCACCCTGCGCAAGTTTGGTTTTGGAGTCGTTCATCCATTGAATAAGAACACTGTAAACGGAACACTGTAGAGCTTTAGTAATCACAAACCAGATCACCTTACCTAGCTTAAAATTTCATCAGGGAACTAGACAAGGATGCCTACTCTCACCACCACTTACAGCAGCAATACAACAAAATTATAAAATTGATGGAATCCAGGATGCAGATGATTTATTATTGTATCTAAAAAATCCATCTGTGTCACTAAAGAAAACATTTAACATCATTAATAACTTCTCAACAATATCACACTACACAGTAAACTGGAATAAATAAACTATACTACCACTATTTCTAATTGTGTGGGATTCTGCTGCTCATGACTCCTCCTTTCCTCTTCAAACTGGCAACATATAATATATAGGCACTAATATTTCTAATAAGATGTCAGATCTCTTCCACCTCAACTACACGCTTCTGTTAAAAAAAGCAGATGATGACTTTAAATGATGGACCAAACTTCCACTCACTCTCATTGGACGAATCGCATCGGTTAATATGAAAACATTACCTTAGATTAATTACCTCTTCTCAATGCTTCCCAATCCCCCCCCATTGACAACATGGTTCAAAACACTACACTCACTAACTACTCTGTTTTACTGGAAAAACAAAAAAACAAAAAGAATCTCACTTTAACATTATAAAACAGGAAACCACAAGGAGGCCTGGAAGCACCAGATTTTCTTTACTACTTTCTGGCAAATTAATTACAATATTTATTCAAATGGACACAAATGGACACAAGGTTGTTAAATTTGTAAGAGTTAAGTCAAACCACTTGGTCAACAGAATATGTCTGAGTGATCTCTGTCCCAACCATTGTTGTGTTTCCACCCACTCGCCTCGCCACTGCATACAGCAGCTCTCTAGGCATCCACACTGACCTTTGATATGAGGCAATATCCATCAGAAACAAATAATATCTTTTTCTTCTAAAAAGTTTCCACTGAATCCACTTTTTCAGGGACAAGTGTGGGAAAGCCTGAGAGTGATGCAAACAGGAGCAACATTGCAGCAAAGAGTGCCTGTCATGAAGTGCCCTTGGCACTTTAAAGAAGAGACGGGGTGTGTTTGGCCCAACCCACAGGCATTCTGAAGATGGCTTATTTCTCAGGACTGTTTTTCTCAATATTATGTGAATGTGGATGTCCTATAACCTATAATAACAAAAATCAAAGAAAATGCGAATATTGAAGATAAAGAGAGACAGAAACCCATGTTCCTAAAACTACAGAGAGAGAGAGAAATAACTCAAGCAGACCAACAAGCAACAAGCAAAAATACTGTATTGAATACTGGAAAGAAAGAAAGTCAATTACAATGTTATCTGACCCAGAAAGAGAATTCACACTGTAGTGATGGCAAGTTCAACTCCTTTGAGAGACTTGAGTCATCAAATCTCGTTCATTCAAATGAACTAATCTTTTTTTTGTGTCATTTCGTTCATTTGAACTAGGCTGGTTATTGTGGCGCTGCAGCCCTCTAGTGGGCGATTAAAAAACAGCGCCGTTCTCAAACACTGAAGGCTGCCTGGCTTGCTTTAATTGACAAAGTATAATGCACAAATTCACCACTTGATCTTTCTCTATCATCATTATATACATCCCCTTGGGCCCACAACCAAACCATGTAAAAACCACAGAAATATGTTGTCTATATACAATCCACTACTCCGCCTAAATGCTTCCATTTTCACAATCTTTCCTGAGGACACAACCAGACCAGCCTTAACGGTAGGGTAGGCAAGTTGCTTCTAAAACACTTTTGGTCATATTTGTTGAAACTGTCTATATTCACCAATGCATATTAAAAAGTTAGGTGCACTGAAAAGTATAAAAATCGGCTGTCTGTAGTTCTCTCAGGGCTGCAGTAAACACAGCCACTCGTTCCATTCGGACCGAATGCAATGATTGGCTGGCTGACTGTCACTCTCCCTCGCTGCCATGGGTACCAGCCCTGCTGCTACATGAGCTGCCCCGATGCGCGCACCCGGTCAGCTCGCTCAGACCTGACGAGCGAAGCGGTCAGACGGGAGCTAATATCTGTGTGGCTTTTCAACGATAGTGACAACTGAGGAACACCGAGGGGCTGACACAGCGTGGGGGCTTTATTTCTGCTGGACAGGTAATCTGGCTTTTATCATTTGTTGCTTTCATCGCTAGCAAACGTAGCTACCTACGCATAGAGCTAACAGTAGCTACCTACTTAGCATACAGCTAACTGTTGCTACGAGTGCAGGCTGGTGTAGGAGCCAGAGTAGAGACGATGAATTATATCCAGCTGTAGGTGAGCTGGAAAACAGCTGCATGAGCTGTTTTCCGATGCTAACATTAGGTAAGACAATGTAAGTGTAGACTGTGCCGGTTTAGTTATTCAGCATCTAGGTTTATTGTTATAGGTCCTACTATGTTTACACCTAACTTTATGTTATCTTTACACCTTGTATCTAATCGGTTTGTGTGATTATCTTGTGTCTGCAGTTGATGTTTGACTGTATGCTACTTTTACAAATGTGGTGATGTAGCTGTGTGTTTGTAGTTATGAGAGACATTTCAACGTTAGTGTACATAAACAATGATGGCCAATGGTCCCCAAGTATCTGTGTTTCTGGTATATAAGCTACCTATAATATAACGTTAGTTTGACATTGTTCATCGCTAAACCTACTGTGTGAAAACCTTTTGTAATGCTGCTGTTACTTGTTGATGTCATTACTTATTTTACCAGAAGTAAAAAAAAGTCCTGTATGTTTTATTTCTACTTTGCCCTCAGGTCACCTGCAGGTTTGGAGTCTTTCATAGCCCTGTGCTTCTCACCAGTATACACTGAAAGGACCACGCTGGTTGGCCTGGATCATAACCACCAGGTCCACAGTCCAGCCAGGAGAAAAGCTGATGACACAGTTCAGTTTGTTGCATTATGAGTACTCCTCTGCATTTTACTCAATACATTTATAAGATGAGTCAAAAATATTACACAGCATGAGGAATACAGACAAATGGTGCTGATTTATTGTTTTGATTGCATTTTATGTGGAAATGCTAACTGCTCTATTAGAGAATAATGTCAGGTATTACAAACTTCACTAAGCTGATCCTCCTTTTTGTATTATCAGGTAAAGCAAGGTGTACAACAAAAAGACATCCAGAGTGCTCTCCTCCTCCTCCTCCTCCTCCTCCTCCTCCGACAGTTGCCTACTACTGAGGAGATGCCAAGAAGCAGAACCAGGAGACCTGATGATCCCTGTCAACATGGGGTTCATTCAGGTGTCCCTGCCCCAACTGTGTTACTAGATACAGCAAAATATTTACATTACATTTACATTTACTCATTTGGCAGATGGTTTTATCCAAAGCGACTTACATTTGAGGAACAACTTACCAGAATCAACAGAGCATCAAATATAGATCTACAACTGACAATACATACTTGTAAGAGTGGCAATAAACACTAGTAAGAGCTCATAGTACATATCACATCAAAAAGTAATATGGTTGTTTTTGAAATGTGGTAATGATGTCAGAGAGGTGATTGTGATATATTTAATCATCTCCACAGCAGTGATACGATGCTACATGCAGGTCTGAACTGTCTTCATAATCAGTCAGGACACCTCTGGACACACCTCGTCGATTCCTATATATACTTATTTTTAATGATGTTTAAAATGATCTATTTGTGATACAGGTTGTAGTTTTAGTAGTATTTAATAACAAACAAGTGTTTTACCACATTTTGATGTCATTATTGGAGACATAAGACAAAAGTAGTTGCTTGATTGTTTATGCTGCAAGTGTAAAGAAAAGGCATTTATCATTTTCAATGTTTTATTTATAAAAAGAAAGAAAATATTATCCAGAACAGGGAAAAATATACTTTGTATTTTCTCTGCCCTCCTGGGAATAAAACTAACAACGTACAGGTATTTATCCACACAGTGGACGGAATTATTTGTGTAGAATCAGTGACATTACATCTTCCACCCTGCTGGATTAAACCTCTGTATTGTCCTAATGGATCAGGAGAACAGTTGCATATCTTCTAGAAACAGCAACTCAGTATCACGACTCTGAGTTCTCCACATTGCCACACTACAAACTGTCTGTATGCTGCCTGACTGAACTGTCTGTTACTCTGTCCTGGGTCTGAAGATCAGCCATGTGTGTCCACAGTCCTCAGATTCTGGTCTGTAGTTGTTAGAACTCCAAATGGGGAAGATCTGTGTAATTGGACAGAACATTCATCAACATGATCAAATATTTTTATTGAACAGGGGCTTGTTGTTCTCTAACAGGACTTCTGAGTCCACATTACACACCAGGTCAATGTACATGACACAGATGAGCCCAGCTGTAGTTGTTCTAATCAGTAAAGAATAATAAAGTAATAATAGTGATTACACAGCACTTTATTTTTGACACCCAAAGGGCTGAGGGGGAAACAGCAGAGAAACTTTGAGACAAGCACACTGGGAGATAACAGACTAATATTAAAATATATACCTGTTCATATGCTGAGGATGGATGGTCCTGAACCATCCCTTAATTATGCTGCTATAGGCTATACTGCCGGGGGATTTCCCATGATGCACTGAGCTCCTCTCTCCTCTTCTCTCCTTCTCTCTGAGTGCAACCTCATCCCATTAATGCATGTTACTAACTCGATTTTTTCTCCCTCTCCCGTGGTCGTGTGCTTCCCCCTCCTGTCGCTTCCTGCGGGTGTTGCTGGCTCTGGAGCTGTGGAGTCTGGATCTGTGGTTGGGAGTCTCCTGCTGCCCCCGTGTTCCTATTCGACGCCCTCTGCTACAGTTGCAATTGCTATTACTAGTCCTATTGCTATTATTACTGTTATTATTTTTATCATTAACATTACTATAAATATCTGTACCATTTTTCATTCAGTCTATAGCACCATCACCTTTATTGTCTGTACCTCTATGTGTATACTGTGTAGGTTGCCTCCCTCTGCTCTCTCTCTCTTGCTCTCTCTCTTCTCTTGCTCTCTCTCTCTCTCCCCTCACCCCAACCGGTCGAGGCAGATGGCCGCCCACCCTGAGCCATGGTTCTGCTCAAGGTTTCTGCCTCTTAAAAGGAAGTTTTTCCTTGCCTGTGTCGCCTAGTGCTTGCTCTTGGTGGGAATTGTTGGGCTTCTGTAAATAACTTCAGAGTTCGGTCTAGACTTTATGAAAAGCGCTGTGAGATAACTGTTGTTGTGATTTGGCGCTATATAAATAAAATTGAATTGAATTGAATTGAATTGAATTGAATTGAATATGCAGTTGTTGGAGTGTGAAGCTCGACGCAGGTATGTGCTGCTTGGCTCGTCCTCCCCGTCCCGCCTCTTCTTCCTCGGACCCTGGCAGCCCTCCCTCCTCTGCTTCGCCTCGACCCCGGGCCGGTCCCGGTCCTGTCCCGGTCTGGTCCCGGTCCTGTCCCGGTCTCTGCTTGGTTCTGGAGTTCACTCCTCATCAGAGACAATAAAGCTGTCACAGTGGAAGCTCTAACATGCAAAACAACGTACATGTTATGAGTCTAACACGAAATTCACGTTTGTGCAGTGTAACTGATGGAAACGGGAAAATGTGTATCAGCCTGTTTTTAGCTTTGCCCAATGTTACCGCAGCTGTTAGCACAGCTACCTGTTGCTAACAGTTAGCTAACCAGCTCGTTACTGAATCAAAGTCAGACTTTTAAACCTATCCAATATAAACATGCTAGCTCGATAGTGAGAACTAACAGCCGCGTTAGTTGTTTATTTTCATAACGATAAAGTCAAATGTTTTCTTACCCCTCACGTGAGCCGTTGCATCGCTGCTCTCCGCTGGTCACACTGTGCTCGTCCTCCAACACTCGGTAACGCGCGTTCACATGTTTTGGGGGCGTGGCTTTGGAAGGAGCCCAGAAGGGAGGGGGGGTGGGAGTTTCTCTGTTGGATACTCTCAAAAATCTGTCAGTTTCGAGCTAGTTTCAACTTACCTACCCTGCCTTTGAGGCTTATGTATATAATTACTATCTTTATCTCTAACATGCTCATTCATACAGTAGCCTAACGTCCCTATCCATGAGTAAAATATTAATATCAGATTGGCATATATAGAAGTAATAAGCTTGATACACTATATTAATAAACACACTCTTATTAAAATTCAACCAATTTAATAGTAATCTGGATCAAGCCACCAAGTTCTTAAAAGAACTCCAGCACAGAGAGGGGAAAAAAGAAATATTAACACATTATATAAACGCAGCAGTTTGGCAGGCCTGGACGCAGAATGGGCCACATCTGGTCCTGATTCTGCAGACAGAGAAACAAACATGAGCACATCGCTCCCAAACACTGCCAGGTTGTTCACCAGTCAGGAGCTGTGAAACAACAGCACGGCTCTGTTAGTAAATAAGTAATTAAATAAATGTAATAATCAGTGGTTAATTTAGTTTTAAGTGAAACCTTAAGAGCTTTATCTCTGTTTCATTGTGTCCCAGAGGGATTCATTAAACTATGGGAGCCTCTTTTTATTTGATTTTCTGTTTGAGCTGTGTATTTATCAATTGTATTCTTTATAACAGTTATAATATTGTTAGATGTATGTACACAGCTTACTCTATCAGTTTTGGAGGCCCAATCAATTTCATTTAAATCCTTTTTAAGGTGCTCTTGATTTCTTTTAGGAATATGAGGAATTTTGCACTGTTTGTTTGATTGTTCTTTATTTATGTATCGTGATTTATTTAATTTCCTGGCTATTAGAACAAAATTATGATCAGACAGTCCAGTTATTAGATTGTATGTTTTAATTACCCTGTCTGGTTTATTGGTGAATGTTAGATCTATCAAAGTTTGAGACGTTTTTGTTATTCTAGTAGGCTTTTTAATCAGTTGTGTCATTTGTATTGAGTTTGCTATGTCTTTTAGATGTTTCCTCTTGCCTTTATCAAGCCAATTTATGTTGAAGTCGCCCATAAGCAATATTTCCTTTCATTCATATGTTTTCAAAGTTTTTGTTAAACCAGTATAAAAATCACTTGTTGCATTGGGTGGTCTATATACACAAAGTACAATAAATGACATTTGGGTCGATAGTTAAATTGTAACACCAACACAGTTTTTTTCAGGAATGTCTATTTGGTGACTGTCAAATATTGTCTTTTACGTAAATCAAGACCCGGCCCCCTTTTCCCCTTTCCTCTGTCCCGTCTGTATACATTGTATCCAGGAATTGTAAATGCCGATACAGGAGTTGTAGCTGTAATCCAAGTCTCAGAAAGACACAGGTAATGTAGATTTGATCCCAACAGGAGATGTTCCAACTGTTTTAGACATTATGCTACGTATGTTAATATGTCCTCCAAATATTCCTTTCGGCTTTGTCGATGGATTCCATAGGACCGACGCATGGTTGACTTTCTGAAAAAGTTTGATCTGACTTTGTTTTGAAACAACAATAGCCTGCATAGCTTTTAATTTACCACTTTCATTCGCTGGTTTAAGCGCGTGTAGCGCCAGGAGATTACCTTGTTGCAATGTATTGGTAAACGTAGATGCGCATAGAAGCTCACTGTTAGCAATGGTAGGCCTACTTGATGGCATCCACGCTGTGTTGGAAACATGTGGAGTGTGGTTCAGTGCGGTCTCCGCCACCTGCAGTGGTTGTTGTAAATCCATCGGCCCTGGGTTCTCTTGAATATCCCCGCAAAGAAGTAGGATACTGCAGAAAAAAGTTGTACAACTCCGGTAGATTGTTGTTTGAGCCATTCTCCATGCTGTCGGCCTGTGTTGCTCATCCATACCATTCACACGTCCATCATCAAGAACCTTGGAGAAGATGACATACTGGTTCCACGAGTCGAGGGGTGTAACAGGCCTAGATGTGCCACTTACTTGTGGGATTGATCGTTCACTGGCAGCAGTCCAACTCCCATACATTTGCAGAGTGATGATCGTCATCAGATAGAGTGATACAATAAGCACATTTAACGCCTTGGCTTTGATTGGCTTTGATGGCCAAGATGTCCAGGTTTTAAAGGTAGATGTTAGATAGGGCGGTTTTCCAGATGTATTTAGAAAAGGGAGAGCATCAGCACCTGCCAAGCTGCTACCTGCCACCGCCATTGTGACAAATGAACGAATCAAACAGACCCACAGTTGAGAGTCGTGAACTAATCAATTCTGTTTTCTGTGCTGACGGAGACCATGCAGCTGCCATGGGACGAGTGAACGTAAGAGTCCAAGATCCTTCACGCAGGCGTGAAAATGAACAAATTACTCACTGAGACTACCCGTTCCTCCCGAGTCATTCACACGATTAGGTCTTATGAACGAAACGTTCATTGAACAACACTATCACACTGACAAATTACCTGAGCATGATTAAAAGTTTTTTAGTGGTGTGTAATCTTGACAAAGAGCTATTTAGCTTAATTAACTGTGTGTTTTAAAGGTTATTGTGTGTATTGATATAGCGTAATGGTAGTTTAATTTGTGTATTTAATTAGGTTTACTTAAGGTACTTATGTTTGTATATTTTGTATGTTTTTATAGTTTTCAAGGTGCTTATCACGATATTGGACAAGGAGGAACTGAAATAAAAAAAGAAACTGTAAAAGGCAGTCAGAGACTCTCTGCATCCTGCTTTACCCACCGAGGGCAGTTACACAGATAATACCTCTTGGTTAGGTTCTGATTTTAGAAAAGTTAACAGTGTCACTAAACTAGACTGGCATCCTCTCCCAGGCATTAATGACTGCATCAACTAGGTTGCTGCTCTGAAATTCATCAGTAAATTTGACCTGTTAAAAGGTCTGGCAGGTCCCTTTCTCTCAAAAATCCTGAGAAATCTGCAGCCTTCATCACGTCAACTTGTCTGTGTTCAGTCATGCCTGTGGGTTGCGTAATGCACCAGCAACTTTTCAACGTTTGATGAATAAAGTTGTTGGAAATTTGCAAGGCTGTGCAGTGTATTTAGATGATGTGGTCAATTAACTTGGATACTTGGTCTTCTCATGTGCAGAGCGTGAAAGCACAGTTTAAAACAGTGAGGTACCTTGGTCGGCAGGTTAGGCAGGGTACATAATAATAATAATAATAATAATAAATTGAATTTGTATAGCGCTTTTCCCAGGCTCAAAGTCGCTTAACAGGTAGAATATATTTAAAAAAAAAAAAACAAACAAAAAAAAAAAACAAACAAACAAACTATGGATAGGCAGAAGAGAAGAGATGGGCCTTCAGACGGGACTGAAAAATGGTAAGGGACTCAGACATGCGGATCTCATAGGGGAGGGAGTTCCAGAGCCTGGGAGCTGCCCTGGAAAAGGCTCTGTCCCCAAAACTGCGAAGCTTCGACTTGGGGACGTAGAGGAGACCGGCTGAGGTACATTGCGTCTCCTGCATGCAAAAGTACAGGTAGTTGAGTGTTATCCACCTCCAGCTACAAAAAAAGATCTCATGAGATTTATGGGTTTGGTGGGTTACTACAGGGGTTTCTGCAGAAATCTTTCAACTGTGGCTTTGAAGGCAAACTATATCTGGTCTCCTGTCTGTCAGAAAGCTTTTGAAAATGTGAAAGTGGTGCTGTGCAATGCTCTTGTCCTGGCTGCTCCATGCATGATCAAACCATTTAATCTTCAGGTTGATACCAGTCATGCAGGGTCAGGTGGGGTGTTGTTACAGCAGGATGTTTTTGTTATTGACCGACCTGTGGGTTTCTATTTGAAAAAAAATAACAACCAACAGTTAAATTACCTGATTTGGTCCGTGCAACACTTTGAGGTGTATGTATGTCGGTTCAGGTCCGGTGGTCATTTATACAGATCACAATCCATTTTTTACCTCACTACGCCAAAAAGCTTGTTTGGTGGTCTTTATTTCTCCAGTCCTATAACTTGGATTTACATCATGTAAAAGGTAGAGATAACATTGTTGCAGATGCTTTGTCCAGAGCCCAATGCGAGTGATTGTGCTACATTTCATCCACTTGCAGGGATGAGATGTGAGGCTGCTGGAGGAGGGGAGGGGAGGACAAGTACTATTAAGGTGATTTTGCATTGTGTGTGGCAAAAGTTGTGTGTAATGACTTTGGAAAATAGTCTAAGAGCTGTAAAACTTCAAAAGTTAAATATGTTATTAGTTTATAGTGTTGTTTGCCTGGGATTTGGGGACCTTGACTTTATGGGAGAGGGGGTGTGACAGCCCCAGGGCCTCTGCCAGGGTGTTTGTGTGTGTGGGCCTTCCTTTCCCATTTTCCAAATTTGTGCCTCCTCAGTCCTGGACTCCTCGCTGTGCATCTTAGTCCCTCCCACCCAAGAGGCAAGCTGGAGGAGTTGATGAGGAGACACAAGGAGAGAGGACTTGAGGAAACAGGCATTTAACAAAATGAGATGTTTCCTCAGAACCATCATTTTAAAATGATGTCAATCAGTGCTTCGAAGTGGAAAGAAAGTGCCTGCAGCTGCCTTGCTCCCGCAAGCTTTAAATTTCATGTGACATGGTGACATTTTGCAATGCCATTTTTAACCAGCATGCCTTATTTTAAGTCCATTAGCACAGTATTTAAGTCCATTGTGCATCACCTTAAGTCAGTGCTGCGCAGCACCGCATGAAGTCAAACGCACCTATTCTGATACTGACATGTCCCCTGCATCCTCAGTGTAAATGACAGCTGTCAATATTTTTAAATGTCCCGGTCAATCTATGCTGTGATTGGTCGGTTCATGAAAAGTGACATCGACGAGCTACATTCAGCACACGGCTGCTTGAAAGGCACCCAAGCTTCTCTTCTCCCAGCTCTCTCTCTGCCAACAGAGATTAGCAGGCAGGCCAGAACGGGAACAGGTCAGCATCAGGTAACGCCCAGTGTACCTGATATGGAGAGGGCAGAGTAGAGGACCGGTGTTATGCTGAGTTTTGCCTGCCTGCCGAGAATTGCATGTACCTCCAAATACTGCTTTTAAACACTATAATATTCTTTGTGGGGCCCTTCAATTGTGATAAATGATTCTAAGTATATATTTTTTGAACATTCAGAGTCTTCAATATTTTTCACTTAGTAGAAGTACCATTCCTTGACATTCAGTAGGCTAAATGTGGTGATAATGCTGTTTGATCAATGAGCACAGCAAAGTGTCTAAAAAGGACCTAAAGAGGCGGATGTGTAGTTCGGCAGATCAAATTTTCTAGGCTACCAGCTGAGATTTGCATCCACTTCTTTTCTCAGCATAAATGACCATTATCACTCGCAAGGTGCATGCAATTCTTGGCAAGCAGGCGGAATTCGGCACAACACCGGAAATCGATCTTCATCAGCTGATTTTACTTGTAGAGCTGCTGGCTGCTTTCATCAGATGCTTTGCTCTCTTTATTAGATACTTTGGTGCAGTTTTGTGACTTGTTTGAGTCCTTACGTGTAGGCTACTATGTTTTGTCATCATCTGACTAAACACAGGAATGAGCAGCCTCACATGTGACTGAATAAAAATGATGATAAACTATGTAAAACATGTTTCTCGCTGACAGACATTCCTACTCTCTCTTCTTTGTCTCCATAATAAAAGTTGATGGGAGAAATCAGAGAAATAAATATCTAATAAATAAATAAAGTTGTGTGGGGCTTTTGTTATTCAGACCTACAGTAAAGACAGTGAATCATAAAACTACTCCACTATAAGACTTTGCAGTGATACACTTGAGTTTAATGTTATCTGTCCTGATGTATCAGATCAGTCTGATCAGCGGCAGCGTCCAATTAATAGCTACCAATTAACAGCTACCAAATAAGGGGGCGTGTTGGTCAGTAAAAGACTTCCGCGAAGGATGCACTGGTGTATCCTCACTCATAGCTCCTGAGAGATAGATCCTTGGCTGCTTGCTTCTTCCTGGTCCCCAGCACAGTTTTGCTTTGTTGCACGTTTGTTTAAGTTAATCTGGTATAATGTTTTGCCAGCCACATTTGTTAAGCTTTAAAGTTATTTGCTACATTTGTTCAATTAAATTATTTGTTAATAAAACTCATTTTTCCATTTTTCTAGTAGTTCCTCAAGTGTGATTTCCTCTATTTGCTATGGCCATACATAGTTTGGCCCAAATACTGACATACACGCCATGTTTGCCAGAGATTTGTCGCTGTTACATGCATGAATATGTATGTACGTGTACAAGATCAACAGGACACTAATAACCTACAAAGAGTGAGGAAGCTCCTGAAAAGTCAGATGGGAAAAACAAGATCTGAGCCATCAACACATGTACCCTGCCAGTCATCAGATACCCCGCTGGTATAATAAACTGGCCAAAGGAGGAGATAGAGGCTACTGAGATCAAGACGAGAGAAAGCTCCTCACAATGCATGGAGGGTTTCACCCCAAATCCAGCACCCTGAGACTGTACACCAAGCGTAGCGAGGGAGGCCGAGGGCTAGTGAGTGTCAAGACCACTGTCCAGGATGAAACAACAAAGATCCAGGAGTACATCAGGAAGATGGCCCCCAAAGATGAAGCGTTTAGTGAATACTTCAGGCAGCAGAAACCTGAAGGTGAGGACAAGGAAGATGAAGAAGAACCGTCATGGAGGGACAAGCTGCTGCACGGCATGTACCACAGAAGAAGTGGCTGATATCAAGAAATCCTACCAGTGGCTAGGGGTGGGAGAATTCATCGATTCTTCGATGCATCGCGATGCGGACGTGGAAGATTAATCGATGCACAAATGTCTAAAAATCGATTATTTAAATGTTAATTGATAACGTAATGTTGACGGAGCATAAAGGCGGAACTTCAGCGGAAGAGCAGCGCCCGGACCGTCTGAGGAGCGCACACAACAGAGAGACCAGTGTTCCCCTATATTCGTCACCGCTGTGGAATGAATAGCCACCCCAAAATGTCACACAATCATTAATATCAATGCGCAAGTAATTATTTTAACTCGCACACTGCGAGCAGGGTGACGCTCTGCAGCTGTGTGTGTGAGGCCGAGCGAGTGACAGAGAGAGAGAGAGAGAGAGAGAGAGAGAGAGCGAGCAGCAGAACGTGACGGTGAAAGTTAGCGGTGAAAAATATCAGCAGTAAGTTTCAGTCTGGTAGTAAACGTGCAGCGCAGGTCGCTGTGTGACCGTTAATAAAGTCTGTAGTTTCCCCAGCGGCTGGAAAAGTGAAGGCTGTTAGCGGAGCTAACATCTCCCGCATACAAGGGCTCAGTCTGCCCCCCCCACCAGACTCCGCAGCCTTCAGCGTCACCACCCCCCCCTCTGGAACTCATCCCCACAGAAACGCTCCCTGTCTGGACTCTTTCAAAGATCTGCTAAAACCCAGCTCTTTACCCAGCATTCAGTCCTGAATGACTTTTTGTTGTTCTGTCACTGTAACTATGTGTAAAGTGTCCTTGGGTCCCGTAAAAGTTGCTAAAAAGATTTATTTATTAATGTAACATTAGCAAAATTAGTAATGAAGTAATATTAATTATCAGCTGTATGTCATTACTAACTAACCTACTAGTCAAGGGTTGAAAACATCAGGTACAAGCTGAGACTAAACTGTGTACAGCTCTGTCCTGTGTACACATACTGTACATGCTGATAATTATATTTCAGTTTTCTTAAGTCTGACTACTGGTTGTTAATGAAATGGACCATGGAGCTGAGGTTAATAAAGTAAACTAGGGATGTAAACTAGTCCTTTTAAGCTAATTAGCAATTTTCTTTTGGATTTTAATGTGCAAATTAAATGCTTAGTAATTACCCAGGGATCCTGTATAGAAAAAATATGAAGCATCAAGATGCATCGATAATCGTTTTATAATCGAATCGCAGCCCTCTGAATCGTAATCAAATCGAATCGTGAGGTGCCCAGAGATTCCCACCCCTACCAGTGGCTGGAAAAGGCTGGACTGAAGGACAGCACAGAAGCACTAACCAAGCTAGCACAAGAACAGGCACTCAGTACAAGATCAATAGAGGCTGGGGTCTACCACACCAGGCAGGACCCCAGGTGCAGACTGTGCAAGGATGCCCCTGAGACAGTACAGCACATAACAGCAGGGTGTAAGATGCAGGCAGGAAGTGCGTACATGGAACGCCATAACCAGGTAGCTGTCATAGTGTACAGGAACATCTGCCACAAGTATGGGCTGGAAGTCCCAAGGTCAAAATGGAAGACACCTCCTAAGGTAGAGTGGTGCCAGTGGTAATCGGAGCACTGGGGGCTGTGACCCCCAAACTGGGAGAGTGGCTACAGCAGATTCCAGGTAAAACATCAGAGGTCTCTGTCCTATGAGTGCAGTCCTAGGAACAGCTAAGATACTGTGCAGAACCCTCAAACTCCCAGGCCTCTGGTAGAGGACCCGAGCTTGAGGATGACACATACCACCCCACAAGGGGTGAGAGGGGGATTTTTATATATATATATATATATATATATATATATATATATATATATATATATACACACACACATCCAAAACATGTATTTTTACATTTGTATTGTGTAAAATCATATCCACAAAAATACAATATAATTTGCAAATGTGCATTATTTAGTTAGTACACACATATTTTAATTCCACATACAACGTTTTGTGGATCTATTTAGTTTCCAATAGTTTTTACACATTTGCAGATCACTTCCTGTGTTACATTTGTGACTTCCAGTTTACGCATTTGTGGAGTTTTGTTCAATCAAACATAACTTTAGACCACTCAGCAGCAGTGCAGTCCCTTTTGTCTTTAGCCCAGGCGAGACGCTTCTGACGCTGTGTCTTGTTCAAGAGTGGCTTGACACAAGGAATGCGACAGCTGAAACCCATGTTTTGTATACGTCTGTGCGTGGTGGTTCTTGAAGCACTGACTCCAGCTGCAGTCCACTCTTTGTGAATTGCCCTCACATTTTTGAATGGGTTTTGTTTCACAATCCTTTCCAGGGTGTGGTTAACCCTATTGCTTGTACACTTTTTTCTACCACATCTTTTCCTTCCCTTCGTCTCTCTATTAATGTGCTTGGACACAGAGCTCTGTGAACAGCCAGCCTCTTTAGCAATGACCTTTTGTGTCTTGCCCTCCTTGTGCAAGGTGTCAATGGTCGTCTTTTGGACAGCTGTCAAGTCAGCAGTCTTCCCCTGATTTTGCAGCCTACAGAACTAGACTGAGAGACCATTTAAAGGCTTTTGCTGGTGATTTGAGTTAATTAGCTGATTAGAGTGTGGCACCAGGTGTCTTCAATATTGAACCTTTTCACAATATTCTAATTTTCTGAGATGATTTTGGGGTTTTCATTAGTTGTCAGTTATAATCATAAAAATTCAAAGGAATGAACACTTGAAATATATCAGTCTGTGTGGAATGAATGTATACATTATACAAGTTTCCCTTTTTGAATGGAATTACAGAAATAAATCAACTTCTTGATGATATTCTAATTATATGACCAGCACCTGTATAAACAAATCACTCCACATTTGCTTTGTACCGTTATATAATTTCTTGCAGGCTAAAATAAACACTACTTCCTACTTTTTTCAGAAATGTCTTTGTACTCTAACCCAAGTAGTTATTTTGATGGATATTTTTACTTGTGAGTAGTTGTTTTTGCAAAGTAAAAGTACTGTAAAACTATAATAGCCGCCTACCTCCGTTACTGGCCTGGTGTGGGAACACATTTTGACAATTAAAACGCCTGGTCTGGTTTTTATAGAAGTTGGATGTAAAAAAACCTCTTAAACCCAGCGGGGTCGCCCACTTTAGCTGTTTCTAAGCTGCTTAGATCGTTAACACAATTATTGTTTAAAAGTATGATCAATATGTCAGTATGGACATGCTGAACATTCTTAGATCGGTTAGATTCTCCATAATAGCAATGTTAAGTTCATTTAACTGAAACAAGACCCAAAGTCTAAGTCTCCTACCTTTGCCGGTGTAACCTGCATGACTACAAGAGAGGAAAGGGTGCTGACTCGTTAACTTTGAAGCACTTGTTAAGCCCGCTCGTTCAGTCCGAATGTGTCGCTTCCTTAATTATTTATCTTCCTTTAGTCTGTAAGGGTCCACCAATCAAAACAATCAAAACAGCTTTTCAGAAAAAATTATCCAAGTAGTGAATCCTGTCATGTGAAGTCCATCGCTCTCTGTCTAACTTCTAACTTCTCATCCTGCACCATGTTGTTTTTGTTAGGTTGCTGCCTTCAAAATAAAAGCGCATAAGCCATCTGTCAGAGCTAGATCAAATGAATGAAGTGTATTTGATATTATTGGATACTTTTTAGTATCCAATAATATTAGTATTAGTAAAGTATTATTCTGTTTGAAATGAATAAACTGTTTCATAGTAGTTTCAGTTTTGTGCAAAAACAATTAAAGGCCTGTCCCATTTGGACGTCTGTCCCAAATAAAGGCAGGGTGAATTCAGTGATTTTAGCAAATAAAATTATTCTAAAATTATTCTGCTATTATTCAAAATTTTATGGTACTTGTCCTTGAGTAGTTTTGGCTACTCTACCCACCTCTGTTTATGACACACCAAACACCAAAAAAACCAAAATCTTCTTCAACAGGTCATGATAATTAAGATATAATTTATTAACATGAACCATCCATCAAAATATCGACCAAAAAACATCTAAAAATGTAATGGACAATTGATTTTAGGGGATGTTCCACCTAGGTTCAAACAGCGTATATACTGTGCAGACTGGAGTTGTGGAAATAATTCCTGCACTAACACCACATTCAACCTGTTTGCTGTCAGTCTTTCAACTCTTATCAGGTCTGTCGATGTTGTCTGTGTCGAAGATGAAGGGCTTATCATAACCCATTAGGTGGTTATAGTCATGTGGAAAGGCGAACAGGTCTGGGTTTACCAGCAACCCCATGTTGTCAGCGTAAAAGGTGGTGAACATCTTGCTGACGGCTGGGATCCTGACCTGCCTCTGGTGGAAGACGCTCTTTTTCTCAGTGAGGAAAACACTGTAGGTGATGGCAGTGTAGGTGTCTCTGTCTGGGTTGTGGTACAGGCGGATCACGTAGCCCTTGGTGATGAGGTGTAGGAGGACAGGGGTGAGAAAGGTAAAGAAGCCGATGACACCACAGAAAACAGCCTGCATAGCAAAGCTCTGGACTCCTAGTCCGGTTGTCAGGAGGATGTGGGGCATGAGGAAAAGGCTGGCCCCACTGGTGCTGTAAGAGAACATCTTTACCCCTGGAAAAAGTGAAGGTACAGAGAACACAGGTTAAAAAAGGAGGGTTGCTGTAGAATACACTGTTCCATACACTGCTATCATTAGTCATATACATTTTATCCAAGTATTGCATGCATTTCCATCAGTATTGGATTGTTGCATCACTTACTATACAGTAAAGTCTCATATACATGCAGTTTTACACAGCAACTGAAGATGTATCAGACTGTTAAATGGGTTACAACATGTCAAACTATTACTAATAATATTTAAAATACTTTCTTATGGGAGGCAGTAGCTCAGTCCATGGAGATTTTTCTTGGAAACTGGAGAAACCCCAAACTGCTTGGGGTGACTGGAGCCCCTCGCTCTGACATCTCTCCATGTGTTAGTCGGGGCTCCACACTGCGATCATGTCTGCTAGTTAAAATTTCATGTGGTCATTCGAGCAAGTGCAATGTGATCATCATCGTGCCTGACAGGGTGACCATTTCACTCGCAAATGCCCCCTAAAGTGAGAGCACACTGTGCGAGTAAAGACTGCAACCTTCCGTAATGGCCCCCTCCCTGCCGCTAATAGTTTAAAACATTGTCTGACTGGCCACCGGGAGCACTGGGAGAAAATCCTGGGTGGGTCTCTCTGTGCCCGCTTAAGCAACTCCTTTGGAAACGGGGAGGGGATTTTTCGTGTTTGGCTTGCTGGTTATTTTGCTATATGAGGTGTCTTTTATTAAAACATTCAACTTTTCAGTCAATGAGCTCATCAATGTCACTTTTCGTCAACCAACCAATCACAGCCAGAGCATAAAAATTAATTGCATAGTAAATCGCAATCGCACCATTGTTAAAAAAACTAAAAGACAAACAAAATCGCAATTAGATTATTTTCCAAAATCTTTCAGCCCTACTCTGATTTGTCACGCACTTTGGACGCTGCATAAAACACATTAAAAGTAAATTCCTGTGTCCTCTATGTGGTTTAAGGAGCACCCAGTAATTATACACTATGTTCCATCAAGTATGGAGCTCACTGAGAAAATTCCTTTTAACCGCATGATTATTGTCACACAGGGCTTACGTACCAGTAGGTGGCACTATAATTATAACTTACTTTTGGCATGTAGATGTGTTGGGGGCAGGATTATTATCAAGCACATAAAGTTTGGTATAGATTTGAGCATGTACAGTGAAGGTACAACTACTTCCTGTTTCACTGCGAAGCATGAAGCCATGCTGTCCATTTGGACGCCATGCTGGCACATGCGTCTACTGGTAATAACAATTTATACAACTTTTAAACGTCAATTGATTTAAAATGCACAGCGAAACTTTTAAGTATATCAAACTCATTCGCTAGGAGGAGTTCGTAAAAGTAGGGAGCCAGTAAATCACCAAAAATTACTATTAGATCCAAAATGGCAGACTTCCTGTTTTAGGTAATAGTTCCAAGAGCCTTTTTTGTACATCTGGACATGACACATGTGCTACAGACATTTCGTACATGTAGGTCAAACATGCCGCACGGGCTGCTTAATTGAAGGTCATTTCCTGTTGCCAGTAGGTGGCACTACGACTATGGGTGAATATTGGCGAGTACATATGTTCAGGGAGGCACTCTTATCAAACGTGTACAATTTGGTACAGATTTGATCATGAACAGTCAAGTTACACCAACATTCTGTTTCATGGAGAATTATCGATTTTTGACGACATGCCACGGACACGCCCATGTGTGAGTTAACGAAAATGAATGCACAGAAGAAATTTTGCTAAAGTATGTAACCTGTGAATTGTCAAAAATGGCAGTTAAAATGAATGCCGACTTCCTGTTGGGTTTAAGGAATCACTTCCAGCGGCTTTTTTGTAGGTCTGGACATGATACATCTGCCACAAAAATTAGGTACAATTTGGTGAAACGTGGCCCAGGAGCTGCTCTGTAGGGGGCACTAGCAAGCCAACCTGTGTGACAACCATATGACTCGGTCATTTCCACCATGCTCGAATTTTGTGCAGAGTTTGGTGAGTTTTTGAGAATTTTTCGGCCGTCCAAAATCCGTTTCCTTTTTTAAAAAGTATTACTTTCTTTTCAATAGGATCCTAACATGTTTCATGCTTTGACCCTAATAATTCCTTCTGTTTCAAAAAGCTAATAATATATTGATCATGCATGTTAAACTGAACGTTAGTCCTTCGTTTAGTGCTTACGTTACAAAAGCCGCAGATAAAAGGTCCGAGTTGTATAAATCAAACTATGTTGCATTATACTGCTGTGGCTGGGTGCGGTCTTTAAGGGAAGTTTTTTCTGAAGCTGTGTAGTTCAGTAGTCCAGCTAGTATCAGACAAAGAAAAAGAAAAAAATAATTTGAAAAGTGACTCACCTCGAACAGCACTGCCAAGGCTGCCAGAGTAAATGAGGTTCTCATTATCGGATTGGGTAGCCGTGGAGAAACAACAGGTCGATGGACATTGGGACTGTATCTATTGAATGAAATAGAAGAAAACACATGATCAGCTGTATATCTCACAGGGAGTGTTTCAGAAGCAGGACGTTCTGTCTGCTCGATTTTGTTAACTTGTTCAAATTTTGTTGATTTGGTCATTTTTCCTTGGTTTTGTTCTTCTTCCATGTGTAAGAAAGCTACATAGGTAAATGGTTTATTTTTTGTCCCCTTTTGCATTTGTTGTTGATACTCTTTATTGTTTTATATTGAAAAGTGATCATATTCTGACAACATAAGTGTATGTGTCCATATATTTAGGGATGCCCCAATCGCTGGAGACTGTAATTTGCCAGTTTTCAGCTTAACTGGCCATGAACAGTGACCAGGGCCGACGGGGGCCAGCTGCTCTGCGCAGACTTTCAGGCGAAAGGGAGACACACCATCAGGCCAGGAGCCTTCCTCATCTTCTGCCACTGGAAGAGCTGGTGCACATCGTCTGCACAGATCATGATTGCAGTAGAGGGGTCAGAGAGGGGGGTGAGAGCGTGACAGTGGGGAAAGGTGACCTCTTTAGTCAGAGTGTTTCTGGCCTAGTTGTATAGGACTCTGTCCCCACTTCTGAAGACTTTTCAATGTCTGACCAAGCTGCCTGAGTTTCGCTGTAAACCAGGGATTTTGGTTGTTGTGCACAAGGTTTTAGTCTGCACACATGTCCTCACAAAAACTGATGTAGAATGTCACAGTTTGTCCAGGTCAGTGGCTGCAGTCAGTGCAGTCAAAGCAGGCCTGTAACTCCAGCTTTGACTCGGTCCATCTTTTCACAATCTTTACAACAGGTTTAGCAGATTTCAGATTCTGCCTGTGTGTCGGGATAAGATGAATCAGACAGTGATCAGAGAGTCCTAAGGCTGCGCGGGGAACAGAGCTATAGGCGTCCTTTAATGTAGTGTAGCAGTGATCCAGTGTGTTAGTGTCTCTGGTGGGACACTTAATATGCTGTCTGTACTTTGGAAGTTCATGGCTGAGGTTTGCTCTGTTGAAGTCCCTGAGAACAAAGAGCAGGGAGTCTGGATGTTTTTTCTCCACATTAGTTATCTGGTCGGCCAGGTGTAGTAGCACCTCACTACCACAGGCCTGAGGTGAAATGTAAACAGCGAACAGGACAAACGAGGAAAATTCCCGTGGTGAATAAAACGATTTACAGATTATGAATGATGTCTCTAAGTGAGGGCTGCATGATTTCTTCTCCGTGCAGATAATGTGTTCGGTGAGCCAGGATTCGGTAAAACAGAGGGCGGCAGATTTGCAGAAGTTAGTCAGTACTATTGTGGAGCTGCAGTTCATCCTTTTTGTTGAACAGAACGCACATTCGCCAAGTGAACAGAAGGGAGCGCAGTGCGAAAACCCCGCTGTGTCAGTTTAACCAGCACGTTTTACCCTTCGGCGTCTCCGGAGGATCCCAAACAGAGCTGCTGCTCCCCCAACTAATAACTCAGAGAAAGAACCGGGTTCGATAAAGAGCGGTGGAATAATGTAAGCAATTGACAGTCCAATATTTAAGAGGTCTTCTCTGGTAAATGTTACTAGAGAAGGACATCTGAAAACAGAGTTTATAAACAAAAACACAAAAAGCACCACAGAATGTAATCCAGAGGCTGCCATCATCTGCGGCGCCATCTTGAGATAAAGATTTATTGATATTAAATTAATAATAGTATATTATTAAATGAACTCTATACTTTTATTTCATGGACTGATAGACAATGCCATCATCCATTATTATTATAAATTTGAACTATGCTTCGCACCTTCCTCGGAATTCTCTTCTCCCCACACTCAGACACACAAGTGGCCTACACCTCAGGTAATGACGCAGCCTATCAAACAACCAAACTCGACATCTGCACTATTTGTGTTCAGTGCTGCTTTACCTGGTCCGTGCTTGTAAGATATCCACCACGACTTGTAACGTCATAGGCTACCAAGTTTTTAACCAAGTGAAGTCTGTGTGAGTGAACACATGTACATAAGACGACCGCTACCCCAACCCCCAACCCACACGCTTGTGAACGCAACCCTGATGTCATCGTCCATCCCGATGTTGGATTTTCAGGTTTTGAGAAATATTGGAACTGGGTCCTTTTGGAACCGGGTCCTTTTGGAACCGGGTCTTGATCCCCATCCCTACTGATGATGTTTTCCATCAAGGTCAAGGAAAATATTTTTTTTTACTTCGACCACAGTCCTAAAATGCACCTTGTCAGGGCTCCAGACTAACCTTTACACTGGGAGCACTGCAGCTTTCTCAGTTGGTTGCACCGGCACATGATTTGGTCGCACCCCCTTTTTTGGTAACTGTTACAATGACCGCTAAAAAGAGGTGATGAGAAAAAAAATTGATGGCCGTCTGCAGGAGTGCGTGCGGCATGTTGAAGATGTGCACCCAGTTTCTTTACATCTTCAGCTGCTTGTTATCAGGTCAAACAGACATAACGTGCTATTAAACATCACTTTATGTCCGTGATAACAACAAAGGTATGTCTTTGTGATACTTTAATGTTTCTTATAACGGAATATAATTATTTGCACAGCATTACCAGGCATGGCATTTACATGATTATAGGCAATAACAGAAGCCTGTTGTTGCCGATGGATTATGTGTTTGGTTGACCTACGTCTAAAATCCTTGTTTATATCTGGAAAACTGAGTGTAGCCTTATTAACAGGATTTACTGCTGAGTTATACATAAAAGAAAGACATCACCTGTTTTGCAATTATATTTATGACTCTACATTATTTAATTTAATGTGAACCTACCAGTCCAGTCATTTATACCTTTAAATGGCCAATACAACACATAAAATGCAGTATACTTGCCAGAAAGTGATTTCAGCCTCTACTTATTGACTGAACGGTATTTCCCGCCTCAAAATGACTTGATTTCATTCAGACGTTATATTTGACAGACTATTAAACCGAAAGCCCTCCCTTATTTATTTCATAAATAACATATTTTTTGATGACATAACGTTACTGACCACCAAAACAAAAAGGTCCCCGGTTTTCATTTGAGAAATCTGTTCACCTTAGCGAACACATGCCTTTATGAGAGGACCGCCATTATACCCCCCGTCCCGATGTGTCTTTGTTGACATCGTCCGATAACAAGTTTACAAACTGACAAATGAGAAAGGCCTCGCGCGTCTCATGAGAAAACACATCGTCCGTTCGCAGTTAAATACCTTGTTGTTTTGGTTGGAAAACGACCTTCTGACGGCATGTAGTTTCCTCCCGCTTCCTCCTCTGAAAGAACACACGGTAAACGGCAAACCATGTCGTGCGGCTGTGAGGTGAATGTTACCGAACGACTGGGAAACAATACGTGGTCGTAATCTACACAGCATGTATAAAGAAAACATCGTGCGTTTGTTAGCAACCCCTTTTCACTTCGCTAACATAACGCACAGAGGAAATACTTCCGCTTCTTCTTCTTCTTGTGTGACGGTGACCTACAGACCAGCAAGAAAGGTGCATGCCGCCACCTACTGTATGGGAGTGTCTTCTTCTTCTTCTTCTTCTTCTTCTTCTTTATGGAATTTTATTGGTGGTTGGCACAACAAAATGGTGCATTACCGCCACCAACTGGTATGGAGTGTGGATCTGAACGACTACTACTTATTTTATACCAAACAAAACCAAGCAAAACAAAATCAACAAAACAAAAAAGACTCAGATCCTTAATCTAAGATAATGAAAAACAATTTCATAGCATTTATCTCTTGAGTTCTTTCTAAGAATGTCTATTAAATCAAAGTGTATTCTTTCTATTCTAAGATTTTGAATCATGGAAGAAGCAAAAACCTATGTTGAATTGTTTCAGGAATGAATTAAATATTTATTTATCTTCCCTACAAGTTCTGTCAGATACGAACCAGCCAATACAAAAAATTGTGTCACACTATGCTGCAATGTTTATCTTTTTAATCGAGGATAACAGACACATATAACCTGGATTACCTCTGTTATAGGTCTGGAGGAATAACTGGTGTTCTCAGAATTCAATGTAACTTATCTGTAGTTATATACAATCACAGATATGTCTACTCTCAGCTAAAACTTGAGTTAGTTTTTGTTTTGTTTTCTCTGGGTGTTTATTGGAAAATGGAAAAAATCTACTACCTTCCGGATGTGTAACTCAGGACAAGACTCTCAAAACTACAAAGTATGACATAGTAAAGATACGCTGACACAGAAGGAATAGCTAAACAATAACTGTTGAATGAAGAGAAATAAATTGCCTTGATTATAATTTCATAATTATCTATTTTTTTAAATTGTGTTTTTTTGTGTCCTAAGTTGACCTAACATGTAAATTTACTATCATTGATTATTATTATTATTATTTTTTACTGAAGCCTTCCTGTTGATTGATATGTTTTCTTGTATGGTTTTGAAGAATGCAAATAACTTCCTGACGAGATTTTGTATAATTGTGAATTGTAAATAAAGGGAAAAAATAAAAAATAAAAAACAAAATTCCACAAATGTGTGAAAAGGAAGTAACAAATGTCACGTGACCTGCAAATTGACGATAAAAACAGTTTTGTGTGTAGAAATGGATCTACAAATGCGTAAATAACACTTTGTATGTGAAATAAAAATATCTTTGTACAGATTTAAAAAAAAAAAAACACTTGCCGGTGCAGGGCCGTGCAGAGACCTTTGGAAGGTGCTCAAAGTACAAAAAGTACATCTTTGTAAGTTAAAACCTACAAAAACCCGATTCTGAGCTTTTGGGGTATGAAGCCTGGCTGTTAGGTGGCCTCTGTGCTGGGGTTATTGCGCAATACCAGCAAGAATGCATCGTCTCCAACCGTCAGCAGCGTTTTGTGTGCTCGTGACAATGCAAGTTCATTCTTCAAAGAGCGACTAGCAAGAACGTTCTCCTCAAGAACACAAGTCCGTTCTTTGCATTCTTGGTTTGGAGAAACACCCACTTGTGAGCCAGTCCCAAACACTCAACCATCTTTACATCTTTTCATGGTCACATAATTGTTAAATCAGCTAATATATATCCTATGTTTGTTTTAACAATTCATACATTTTTCTGAAATCTTATAGGGACATTTCTTCTTTACTTTGATGTCAGGAATATTATTTATTTTACATTGGCACTGACATTTTTATACGTATTTCCAGCTATTGAGTTTTTATTGTAGTTGAGCTGCTGTAAACATTACTGCTGGTGTCAAATGTAAATATATTCAATACAGTTCTGAATTTAATGATAATTTTAAAAAAGGGCTGAAGTAGGCTATAAGTCGGATGAATGGCTTAGAATTTTACCAGTGTTATGCTTATTTGAAGGCACAAGGCTTTTATTAAGTCACTGTAATATTCCTAGTTCAAGTGCAAAGATTTGAGTCAAATTACATAGAAAAGATCAGACCTCTCGACGCCCGTGAAACTTTTCTCCCCCAAAACAGAACAAAGTGAACAGAGCACCTTAGTTTATAAATGTCTCTGCTTCCCTTTGCAAAGTGCTGCGATATGCCCATACCTCTGGCATTTGTGTGAGCATAAAGGGCCTATCTGGAAAGCTCATGCATCCTACTTTAACTTTTTCTGGAAGTAAGGCCTCCTGAAACTCCAGAAGAACCGACAAGCTCTCACCCCTTTTACCATTTCTTGTTCTCAACAGTCTTGTCACGCTGTGGGCGTGTCTGATCTGTTTAGTTTCATTATTCTGTTATTTAGTCTGTGTTTTGGTTCCATGTCTTAGTTCCCAGTCCTGTTTTCCAGTTGGTCCCGTCTCTGTTCCTACTCCGTCCTGTTAGTCATTTGTCATGCTCCTGGTCTTGTGTTCTGTTAGTTCTGTATCTCAGTTCATGTCTATGTGTTTACTTCAGATCTGTATACTTCTGTGTTATTTTGCCCATGTCTGCTCTTAGTTCTGTGTTGCCTCAGCTTCAGTCTGTTTTCACTGTTGGTAGTGCTTATGTTGTAGGTGATCTGTCTGCCGGTGTCTGTATTAGTTTGTCGTGTGTGTACTCCTTTGATCTGTTTAATGTCAGTAACTTGTGTTCCGGCTGTCTCTCTGTGGTGGCAAAGTTAAACTCTTCACCATGACACATGAAGTTGTTGTATTTTGACTGTACATTATGACCTCTAAGAGACATGCGCAGGACTGTTTTCTTGATCCCGCTCCCTCTGATTTTGTGACCATTACCGCCCATTCCCACTGAGTGGATCCACTCCCACCTGCACCTGCAAACACTGTGACCTGCAGAGTAAAAAAAGGACACAAATGTTTGGCCTAATCTAAACCCCCGAGTGACGGAAACCAGCGAGGCTGTGCAGTGAGTAAACCTCACTCCCGACACCTTAGGAGACGTACTGGCGACTGCCATCAGTGGCCACAGGGTTTAGCTCCCTCGTCAGAGGGTCCACTTCCCGTGCCTGAAGTTACTGGTTTAAGTCATGCCCGTGAAGTACATTCAGATGAGCAGTTGCATGCGCTCTTTTTAATTTTCTTTTGAACTTCGTTTGTTGACTCCATCTTATCACAACAGGTAGATCTGCCTATTGTTTTTGACACAGTGCTGGCCCAATTATATATTTGAAGCATGGTGCTTTCATAAATGAGCTCTTCCGCAAAAACCAGTGTGTAAGTGCAATAGTTGTTTAAATATGACTTAAATTCATAGGTTATATATATATATATATATATATATATATATATATATATATATATATATATATATATATAAGATATTTAACAGCAGCAAGCCAACTGATCTGCTTAACATCATAATCCGCAAAAGCCAACACAACATTAGATCTACGGTATCAGCCTAATATCGGTCCACACACAGGATTATCGCTGTAGAAGAGATGCACAGATTAGGAGTTTTCCTGACTGATTCCAGTTACTGACTTTTTGAAAGGTCTGACCTGCCGATTCTAATTTTTCCAATTCCGATTTTATTTCTTTCTAAGATCTATAACTGACAGCATACACGAACATTTTTGTAACTATTTATTGGAAAAATTTATTTTTATTAGGATCCCCATCAGCACCAGTATAAATGTTAGCTATTCTCACTGGTCTCAATTGTATGGTCAGAATGAAACATTGACTATAAAATAACGTTAGCATTTTCACTGGAAGGAGCGGAAAAAATAAATTGCACACCATTTTAATTCTACTTAATTCTCCAATTTATTTTTTGTGCTAAATCACAAACTACAGTAGTTTACTCACATTGCTTTTCCCGTCAGACACACAAGCACACACCTACACCTGTCTGTCTCTCTCTGTCTGCTCTGACATTATTTATCAGCAGTTTTATTTAAAAGAACTCGCGTTTGGTTTTTCACCCATGATTCCGTTTTCACAGCAGCAGATGAGCCGCGTGTGGAGGAGGCTTGTTGTTAAAGGTAGGGTAGGCAAGTTGCTTCTAAAACACTTATATATATTGTCATATTGTTGAAACTGTCTATATACACCAATGCATATTAAAAAGTTAGGTTGACTGAAAAAGAGAGTATAAAAATTGGCTGTCTGTAGTCCTGTCAGGGCCGCATTAAACACAGCCACTCGTTCCATTCGGACCGAATGCAATGATTGGCTGGATGGCTGTCACTCTCCCTCGCTGCCATGGCTACCAGCCCTGCTGCTACATGAGCTACCCCGATGCGCACACCCGGTCAGCTCGCTCAGACCAGAGGAGCGAAGCAATTCCTCAGTTGTCAACGATATTGACACACACACTGCGTGGTGGCTTTATTTCTGCTGGACAGGTAATCTGGCTTTTATCATTTTGATGATAATTTGTTGCTTTCATCGCTAGCAAACGTAGCTACCTAAGCATACAGCTAAGGCCCCGTGTCCACCAAAGCGTTTTTTGCCAGCTGAAAACGCCACCTGCTGTTCTGAAAACGCGTAGCTGCCAGCGGTAGGGTGCGTTTTGGAGGCGCAGTGTTTTTTTTTTCGTGAAGCTGTGGTTGCTATGATACATAATTTCCGTGGAGGCGATGTGTTACAAGTAGATTAGCCTACTTAATTTACTGAATGTAAAAATGTCCCCACAAAGTACGTAGGCCTACTTGCTCTGGCCCTCGCTCTGCATGAAAAGAAGGCTGAAACATGAGAGTAGAGACTTTTCCGTACGTGTGTTCATGAGATTTTGCAGCCGAGGAAACACCTCGGCGAGTTGGCACATCGTTTCGTTCAAGATCGGATGTGCTCGGTGCGGTGTTTGTCCCACCCCTCCTGCACCGTGATTGGACGGCTGGGTAAAAAGTGACAGTGGTGAGCACAGCGTTTTCCCCAAAGTTGAAAATTTTTCAACTCTCGGCGACATGAAAAAAACGCACAGCGCTCGGCGCGAAAAAGACGCTCAGCGCCTTGTCACGCTCCTGCCGTTTTTAGCAGCTTGGAAAAACGCGGCGCTTCCATTGGAATGAATTGAAAAAACACGCTGGCGTCAGAAAAAAACTCTTTGGTGGACACGGGACCTAATAGTAGCTACCTACTTAGCATACAGCTAACAGCTGCTACGAGTGCAGGCTGGTGTAGGAGCCAGAGTAGAGACGATGAATTATATCCAGCTGTAGCTGAGCTGGAAAACAGCAGCGCGAGCTGTGTTTTCCAACGCTAACATTAGGTAAGACAATGTAAGTGTAGACTGCAACGGTTTAGTTATTCACCATATAGGTTTATGGTTATACTATGTTTACACCTAACTTTATGTTATCTTTACACCTTGTATCTAATCGGTTTGTGTGATTATCTTGTGTCTGCAGTTGATGTTTGACTGTATGCTACTTTTACAAATGTGGTGATGTAGCTGTGTGTTTGTAGTTATGAGAGACATTTCAACGTTAGTGTACATAAACAATGATGGCTAAAGGTCCCCAAGTATCTGTGTTTCTGGTATATAAGCTACCTATAATATAATATAACGTTAGTTTGACATTGTTCATAGCTAAACCTACTGTGTGAAAACCTTTTATAATTGCTGCTGTTACTTGTTGATGTCATTACTTATTTTACCAGAGGTAAACAAAAAAGTCCTGTATGTTTTATTTCTACTGTGCCCTCAGGTCACCTGCAGGTTTGGAGTCTTTCATAGCCCTGTGCTTCTCACCAGTATACGCTGAAAAGACCACGCTGGTTGGCCTGGATCATAACCACCATGTCCACAGTCCAGCCAGGAGAAAAGCTGATGACACAGTTCAGTTTGTTGCATTATGAGTACTCCTCTGCATTTTACTCAATACATTTATAAGTGATGAGTCAAAAATATTAAACAGTATGAGGAATACAGATAGATGGTGTTGATTCATTGTTTTGATTGCATTTTATGTGGAAATGCTAACTGCTCTATAAGAGAATAATGTCAGGTATTACAAACTTTTCACTAAGTTGATCCTCCTTTTTGTATTATCAGGTAAAGCAAGGTGTACAACAAAAAGACATCCAGAGTGCTCTCCTCCTCCTCCTCCTCGGACCGTTGTCTACTACTGAGATGCCAAGAAGCAGAACCAGGAGACCTGATGATCCCTGTCAACATGGGGTTCAGTCAGGTGTCCCTGCCCCAACTGTGTTACTAGATACAGCAAAATATAAATCGAAAATATGGTTGTTTTTTGAAATGTGGTAATCATGTCAGAGAGGTGATTGTGATGTATTTAATCATCTCCACAGCAGCAATATGCTACATGCAAGTCTGAACTGTCTTCATAATCAGTCAGGACACCTCTGGACACACCTCGTCGATTCTTGTATATACTTATTTTTAATGATGTTCAAAATGATCTATTTGTGATACAGGTTGTAGTTTTAGTAGTATTTAATAACAATAAACAAGTGTTATACCACATTTTGACGTCATTATTGGAGACATAAGACAAAAATGTAGTTGCTTGATTGTTTATGCTGCAAGTGTAAAGAAAAGGCATTTGTCATTTTCAATGTTTTATTTAAAAAATAAAGAAAATATTATCCACAACAGGGAAACATACTTTGTATTTTTTCTGCCCTCCTGGGAATAAAACTAAAAATGTACAGGTATTCATCCACACAGAGGGAATTATTTGTGTAGCATTTAGTCACATTACATCTTCCACCCTGCTGGATTAAACCTCTGTATTGTCCTAATGGATCAGGAGAACAGTTGCATATCTTCTAGAAACAGCAACTCAGTATCGCGACTCTGTGTCTAAATGTGCCACATTGCCACACTACAAACTGTCTGTATGCTGCCTGACTGAACTGTCTGTTACTCTGTCCTGGGTCTGAAGATCAGCCATGTGTGGTGCATGGAAACACTGTAGTCTGGATGTTGTCCACAGTCCTCAGATTCTGGTCTGTAAAGGAATATATAGTTGTTAGAACCCCAAAACATCAACATGATCAGATATTTTTATTGAACAGGGGCTTGTTGTTCTCTAACAGGACTTCTGAGTCAACATTACACACCAGGCCAGTGTACATGACAGAGATGAGCCCAGCTGTAGTTGTTCTAATCAGTAAAGAATAATAAAGTAATAATAGTGATTACACAGCACTATTTGACACCCAAAGGGCTGAGGGGGAAACAGCAGAGAAACTTTGAGACAAGGACACTGGGAGATAATAGACTAATAATAAAGCATATATACCTGTTCATATGCCGTTGTTGGAGTGTGAAGCTCGACGCAGGTATGTGCTGCTCGGCTTGCACCTCGTCCTCCCCGTCCCGCCTCTTCTTCCTCGGACCCTGGCAGCCCTCACTCCTCTGCTTCGCCTCGACCCCGGGCCGGTCCCGGTCCTGTCCCGGTCTGTGCTTGGCTCTGGAGTGCAGTCCTCATCAGAGACAATAATGCTGTCACAGTGGAAGCTCTAACATGCAAAACAACGTACATGTTATGAGTCTAACACGAAATTCACGTTCATGCAGTGTAACTGATGGAAACGGGAAAATGTGTATCACCTTGTTTTTAGCTTTGCCCAATGTTACCGCAGCTGTTAGCACAGCTACCTGTTGCTAACAGTTAGCTAACCAGCTCATTACTGAATCAAAGTCAGTCTTTAAACATATCCAATATAAACATGCTAGCCGATAGTGAGAACTAACAGCCGCATTAGTTGTTTAATTTCATAACGATAAAGTCAAATGTTTTCTTACCCCTGATGTGAGCCACTGCATCGCTGCTCTCCGCTCGTCACACTGTGCTCGTCCTCCAGCACTCGGTAACGCACGTTCATGTGTTTGGGGGGCGTGGCTTTAGAAGGAGCCCAGAAGGGAGGGGGTGGGAGTTTCTCTGTTGAATACTTTCAAAAATCTGGCCGTTTGAGCTAGTTTCAACTTACCTACCCTGCCTTTAATTACCGATTGAGACCACCATGGTAGCTATTAATGACATCGTTGCAAGACACATTTTAGCCTGTGTGTGTGTGTGTCGCTGTGACATGAGGTTACTATCAGTACTAACTTTTTAACATTGTTGTGTTTACAAAGTTGTGGCAGCTGATTGGGCAACACTGAGACACACCCACCAAACGGGAAACATACCTTGAAGCCCGTTGCTGAACGTTGCACAATGTTGCAAGGAAACATGTCGCTCAATCAGAAAATGTTGCAAACCGGTGCAAAACGTTTTGAGATTGAACTCGCCCGTGGTTTTCTCCCACAGGCCTCCTCTGAGAGGGAAAGAAGGCAGTGGACCAAACCACTGTGAGGCAAGAGAGAGGTGACTCAAAATGTTTCTAAACTTAGAAAGCATTTTAATTGTCCTGTTTGCAATTGTATTATTTTACTATTTTACTTTTTTATTTCATTTTACAATTTTACTATTCACACATTTATTTTAAGTATATATCATTATATTATCTCATGGTTTTAAGGGGGGGACATGACGACCCCCCCCCCCCGTGATTTCCGCCAATGATACTAGTAGGCTACATGAAGTGTGGCGCACGGGCCTTTCTCATTTCCCAAATTTCTACCTCCTCGATCTTCGAGCTTGTAACCCGGAAATCGATCACAGCGCACCATCTTCAGTGTTCGAGGATCGATGCCATCAGTAATTGTGTGTGTGTGTGTGTGTGTGTGTGTGTGTGTGTGTGTATGTGTGTGTTTGTGGCATGGTAAATGTAATATAATAGCAACAATAACAAAGTATTTGATCAATACATTAATGGATACATTAATGGATTCAGAGAATTCAGTGTTCTGTGGCTTCTTGCTTGTGAAACAAAAAGTAAAATTATTTAAATAACATTTATTTTACTTATTCCTGCAGCCCAATGCCACAGTTTACTGTGAAGATTTATGTGAAGTGTTATGTATTCCAATAACACCAAAAGAATTGAAATAATTTTTTTCCTTGTGAAAAATATACAAATTATTAAGGAAACTATGTCATTTATTCTAAACATGTACTTGAAACTAGTAGCATAGAAAACATGCACATTGTGGCAGAGTTTCCTTTGCTGTCACTGCTCCTGTGATAAACCTAGTGAATACTAAAGAAGACCGTACTCTCTGTGTGAACTGATTATTTTGTAGAAAAGTAAAAATGTTGAGTTAATATATTTGTCTTGTTTTTAAAAAATGTCCCTTTTTTCACTTGAGCCCTGCCCACCAAAATGTCTGATGTATGAGTGTTTTCTTTAACGATTTACTTTCATGCTTAGAGAGGCTGCTGTCGGTTATTTTAAATAGCATGTGCGCAATAAAGTCGCAACAAACATCGTGGAGTATTTGAGCAGCAAAAAAGAAAAAAGCGTAAGTTATAAACTTGATATGACATGACAGAGGAAACTCTCCAGAGGAAACAGAATTCAACTTTTAGATTCTGAAATTATTTAGACAATCTGACGGAGATTGTTCAGGAGGACGGCTTCTTTACTCCAAACAGTGTCATTGGATGAACCTGGACTGTGTGTGAGACCTTTTGGATGTGTAAAAAACATTAGATCCTGACCGATCCTGTCATCGTGTCAAGAGATTTTAATAATCAATGAAGTTACGCTGCTGTGCCTCGTGCGTAAATGTGCAGTGTTACAGTAATGCGGCCCTAAAATAATAAAATCAGAAGTACTGTGCCATTGACTTTAGACCCGTTTTTTGGGGTGGGCGGGGGTTAAGGGTGCATTCGCTTTCTGCTGCCTCAATAGCAACGCTCCAACAATGTGCCTGACCTCATCTCATTTAAAGACCAACACTCCCATGAGCTCATGGGACACAAGTGCATTTGCTATAACTTGGTTGCTCGGGATGCAAATGCAGAATGAATCGCATCACTGTCCTAACCTCCCCACCATCAGACAGAAAATACAACTGAGGGGGCAAAGTCCCCTTCTGACCCCTTGTGGCACCGGCCCAGCTGACCCTGGGAACGACAATAACTGTGGAGCCCTGACATTTGGGTTCTCCATGGTGATAACGCGCACTTTTTCTCACATACATCGTCGATCTCCACCACCCCAACTCGCTGTGTTTAGCTCTCTGTTGGCCCTATGTTGCAACCTGCACAAAGCAGCTCACAGCACAAGTGTCATTGCTTCCAACCGACGCAGTTGTCATTTTCACGCCAAGCGCCCACGTTTTTTAAAAAGCAAATTATGCACTTGCGCCCGCTGTGCGCCCATGGGAGTGTTGGTCTTAAAGTGAGATGTGGTCCCTCAGGCAAATTGTTGCCGCACTTCTATTCTGAGGCAGCAGAAAACGACTGCACCACTGACCAAACTGTTGCTGTGCCGACGGCACAGTATTTCACAGGTGTGTTTTTTGTATTTTAGAGGCGCGTTACTCCGAAGGTAAGAGAGACGCTGTTCGCATTTACGCACGAGGCATAGCCGCAAAACGTATATATTAATAGATTTTTTAAAAAAGCAACACGATCGGTCAGGATCACGTTAGTTCATGTTCTGTACACATCCAAAAGGTCTCACACACAGTCCAGGTTCATCCAGTGAAACTGTTTGGAGTAAAGCAGCCGTCCTCCTGATCAGTCCTGAGCGCCTTGAGAGCATCTAAATTATTTCAGAAGCTAAAAGTTGAATGTTCTGCCTTCTGGAAAGTTTCCTCTATTATAAACTTCAAGTAAGTTTTTAACATTTTTTTATTATTATTTTGCTTCTTAAATGTCCGACGATATTTGTGGTGACTTTATTGCGCACATGGAAACGTTTAAAAATGACTCACAGCAGCCTCTCTGATCACGAAAGCAAATCATTAAAGAAAACACTCACACCGCACTAAAACAAAATAATTACACCGCTGCAGAGTGAGATGTGATCCGCGATCATAGTTCATCGTAGTTTCTAATAATGCAGGGTAGTGAGGATCCAGATGTTTCATATAGGAGACAGCATCTGTCTGTCTGTTAACAGACTCCAGTCTGCTTCACTGATAAACCACAGAGCTGCAAAGGAACATTTGGCTTCTTGAAACAGTTTTTATATCGCTGTGAATCTGCTGTTCAATCAGTCAATTGATGTTTTTATAATTGCAAGGTGCAAGCAGCACGCAAATCTGATTAGTTTGTTGCCTGTTGCGCCCAAAATATGGCACGCGCTTCACGCCACGCACTTAGATCATTCGGCACTGTGACTTCTTCTTCACCTGTTGTGGCACAGCGGAGGAGATAGATTTTACAGATGGTTTTGGGTGTTGGAAAAACTTAAATAACGGGACTCCTGGGAACTTTTTGATCGCACCTGGTTCCAAATCAAGGCACAAATCATTTATCATCATATCATAGACTGACACATTTCAATATACGGGTCTCTTACTTATTCAACCAAGGTACATGTTTAATAAACACAAATGACAACGCAGGCTAATAGGCTACAATAATTATAATGATTACATTATTTACAAAAGGTGGTGTGCCGTGACGTTCTCGTTTGATCAGTGATGTGGGAAATCTCTGCCTTAGACAGCGGCCGTTTTAATTGCAAATTTAGTGAAACCAGAACTAAACTTAATAATAAAATATGATATAGATATTTAGTCTATTGGCTTGCATCTGCAATCAAGGCTATTTTTAAAAATCACATCAGGTACCGGTATTGATGGACAGAAGCTAATTGTGCTAAATGATAATCTGTGACTACAAAGGTGCAAAACCCCTTTTTTACTCAGAATGTGTTCAAATGTAGGCAGTCTTGAGTAGACATAAAACTAACTAGACCAGATCAGGTGTGGTTAATCTTTAAACACTGCAGGATTAACTCAGTGGAGTTCTGTTTTCTCAAGTGGCTCCAGGTGATCACAGCTGAGGGAGGTGCAGGGCGACACCTGCTGGTCATTTTCTGTAAATCCTTTTGGTGTGCTTACTGTGGGTTCGATGCCATCGATCATTGTAATATTAAGAACACTTTACTCTCCACAGTATTTACTAAAATACGCCTTAATCTGTAATACTAAATAACAGAAATAACTTTGTTATTTCATCACAAACATGCTCCAAACTGATCATACAGGTGAATCGCCACCCCTTAAAAACTGTTAATCTCCTAATCCTGAATGTGGATTTATTGCATTATTTAATTAGTTTTCGCCAATAAACAGTCATCTAAGTGTATATTTTTGTGAAGACATTGCATTGTCTTAAAGCAAAGAGGGAGAGCCACAGCAGTAGGGGAGACCGGGTATGGTTGTAACACTTTTTGCTTCAGCAACTATAACTCACTGAATTTTTTAGCTAGAGTTCTCAAATTATTTTGTCGATTGTTCACTCTCCTGTTTTATCTTGTTTTTATTTTATTTGAAACTATTTTTAAACTTTTGTATTTATTTATTTATTGTATTTATTTATTTATTGCCTTGTTGTTGAAATGTGCTTTATAGTTAAACATTAATTGCATATTGTAATTACAGATTCTATAGGTGTATAGGCAGTAGTGTAGTCTAGATTTTTCTAGTGAGTATACTGTGATTTTTCGATCCTGTGAGTGTCCCATGAGCACCACTACACTCATTAATACTTACAGTATGCATATAATAGAGAGCATTCTGAAGGACTGCTTAGGCTGTGTGTTGTCAACAACGCAAAGACTTTAACAGCCAATGAGAGTTACAGGTGGGAAAGGGCGTCAGGGGCTCAGATTAGAGTTGGTGCACTTCGCATATCAGACGTGACAATCCAAAATATTGGGATCACAAGATCAAGACTAGAAGATATTTTAATAGTATTTAAAGGAATATTCATTGATAAATACACGGGGGTTGAGCATTAAACATTTAATTTCCTGCATTCTGGAGACTTTTTCTGCACCAATGTTTTGGTGAAAATGTTTAATGTTTAGTGTTAATCACCATCTAACTCAGCTACATTTAGCCTTGTTATGTTATATATGTTGTATGTTATATGAATCTGGTTTTATGCTGGTTCAATGCACATTTCACAGTGCAAGTTGCATCTATTATTAACGATAGGCCTAATAGAAAACTGAGGCTTTTCAGTAGCAGTAATAACAATGAACACAGGCCTATGTGCAGTTCTATCAAAAAAACTCATTCATTACAGAATATTAGGACTGAGACATCCTCGTAATGTACTGTATTAGCTTAAATGCTACTTCTACTACTGTACACACACACACACACAATCACGCATTCACTGATCCACCACATTAATGTTAGTTAACTAGTTCTAGATTCAATTCAATGGAACAATAATGCTGTCACAGTTCTGTTAATGATAGCGTTAATAGGCCTTGGCCTATATGCTTTTCACTCACCAGGTAACGTTAGGATAACACCAGCCTCATCTGGCTCGTTTTCTGTTTCAGTAACATTCGTGTCATCTGCTGCAGCTGCAGTGTCACCCAGAGCGGCAGCAGCTTCAGCTGCAGGCTTACGAAAACACTAAAAGAGTTTAGTTTGAGTTTGCTTGCATTTCACATCTCCTTAAGTGATTCACATTAGTTAATTTCAAACGTGCGCAGAGTGAACGCCACGCAGCTGTGTTGTTGTTTGGTAGCTGACGTCAGATCCCGGTCTCAGGCCACGGAAGCCCAAAACTTCAGTTAAGAGCTTTGCAACACAGATGGGGTGAATTTATGAATGAAAGTTCTGCCACAAAACGATACTCGATACGTATCATTTCGCTATTTTAAGTGGGTATACTGAAATCACTGACCTTTCCTAGTGGTTATACGGTGTATACCTGCGTATCACGTAGACTACACCACTGTGTATAGGTGCAGCCCTCTAAGGCTATCGCTAGCACTGAAAGAGCTTTTATCCACGCTCACCTGTGGTGTGTGCCTAGCTTGACCAGACAATCGGCTCCGTAACAGCTTTTTCTTCAGCTATTTAAAGGAGCCAGTGAGGCCCGAAACTTGGAGGGCTGTGCTAATGGAATCTGGATTTACAATACATTACTAACTTGACTATGTAACAACTGTCCAGGGACGACGGAGTAATGGTGCAAATGACAGCATATCAGAATTTTACATATTTTCCATTCTCCATGAGAGAGAGCCTACATCCCTCCATGTAGAGCCACAGAGGATGAAATTCCCCTGGTGGAGTGCTCTTGATGCCCTCCAGGGCAGATGACAGATACGCCTGTGAGATAGCTTCACACAGCGAGTGCGACAGATGCTGAGCAGATAGAGGAATCTCCAAAGACTGTTCTCTATAATAAACAAACATGAGCTGGGAAAGGCGCAAAGCAGCCCTGTGCACAACATAACAAAACAGAGGAGCACAGGAGACTGGGTAGTGGAGGTGAGACACGGATTGCTCCTCTGACATGTGAAAGAAGAAAACCCATCCAAGGTTACCACTTTTGTTCTAAAGGGGCTAATGATACTCTTGTGCATAAAAGCCAGGTTAGGGCACAAAGTAGTCAAGCTGCCGTCTCACTGACTCTAGAGACACCAGGGAGCCACAGAGAGAGCGGATAAATCATTGACGTTTTGTGCAGATGTCAAAGCACATGGAGCTAAATTAGGGCAAATGTTTTGTTAATTTGAAAAAAAAATTGTAATAGAAAAACTAAAACATATAGGCTAACTGAAAACTTTTTGAAAAGTTTTTCTCTTAAACTTGAAAAATACAACCATGTATTCAAACTAAAAATAGTGATTAGTGATTAAAGTGATTTAATTTTGGAAGCAATTTGAAAAATGATTAATTTTTATTTTTCGCTTTTCTATATTTTGATATTTGAGGACTTATTTTTCAGAATAAAAACTTCATTTTTTACAGCTTCAAACAAATCTTTTTTTTTCACTTTCAGATAAGTTTTTTTTCACTTTCAGACTTTTGGCCCCAATTATACATAGGGGGCGTGGTTTCAACGAAGAGGGGCGTGGAATCGTGAGAGACAGTGTAACAAAGGAGGAAGAAGACTCTCCTCATTTTATGCTTATGTTGGCCCAATCCCAATCACCCCCCTAAGCCCTAAGCCCTGAACCCTCACAGACTTTATTGACGTCACTTGGAAAGTGACTGAGTGCAAGAGGCTGCAAGGACTCAAAATGCTGTAACTAGGAACGGGACGGCCCTTTCCCACTTTATCACGTTACCTTGACAATGCTGAAAAACGCTGCACACTTTGTATTTTATGCTTTTGTCTGATTAATGAAGTCCTGCAGGCTCTTATAGTGACATCCACTCTACAGAGTGGAGGAGTGGTAAATGTCAATATATTTGTCAATAATCATGAATAGGCCGACACTATTGTTGGTCAAAACACACATCATTAAGTAAAAACTAAAATAAATAGTTGAATAAACAAAGTGTGTAGGCTAATAAGGTGCATTCCTCTGACTTCATGTGTTCTATGCACCATCTTAAGTTCAGAAAAATTCTAACAATATTAACATCAGCGTTGGTGTCAATGCTTGTTTGTTTACCGTTTTCTTCTTCTTCTCCTGTATAGGCGTATTTGCCGTGATATTTGTCTCGCTTCGGGCTTCCCCTGGTAACCCCGTGTTTCACGTCATACCGCTATGAACTGTGGGCAATTCCCTCAGCCAAAGTCTGCAGAAATGCGGACTTACGGAAAGGGTCTAAAAGGGCTCAAAATGTCCGTGAGAGAGCCCTCAGCGCACTTGACGATTTGACAGTGGGACAGCCCTAAGCCCTCACGGACTTCCCGGGAACGCGCCTCAAAGTCTGTGAGTCTGTGAGGGTGGAGATTGGGATTGGGCCGTTCACTCTATTCACTATGTTGCCTTCAGGAAACATAGGTACTGCAAGTACTGGGACTCAAAGTTTTCTATCCACTATATGCATGTGATTTGTTTGGTAAACAAACTAATGCAACTGACTAAGTTCCCTTTAAAAAGCTGTTTTGGACAATATGTCCAATATGTGCGCCATTTTGTGCAGTTCAGCAGCGACACTTTAAGAAAGGACTCCTCCCACTTACACATACCACCCTGAACGCACCGCAGTACACAGCGTCCCCACTGCCAACAGTGTTGCCAGATTGGGCGGGTTCCTGCCCAGTTGGGCTGTTTTGATTCTGATTGTGTGGGTCAAAATTAGTTTGGGTGGGTGGACAAAATTTGGGCTGGTTTGGGATCAGTTTGGCGTTTTTTTAACAGTAGAATTTTATAGGTAATTTGAAACAAAACCTGGCAACTCTGGCAACATTCCAGCCTAAACATTCATGGCAGAGAGAGAGAGAGAAAGAGAGAGAGACACTCCGTCGCACGTGTCTTTATTCCCCTGCAGAAAGTCACAAACATCAACCCAAGGATCGGTGCGTGATGTCACCATCACAGGGAAGCGCTTCTGCTGGCTGCACATACAGGTTCGTGTGTGGCGCTGGTGTCACTTACTGATCCATCAGAAATGCTTGGGAAAATGTAGCGTGTGTGGAAGCTACCGCGCTACTCGGTCAATAAAAGAGCTTCATTACTGAAAAGCTATTTGATTCAGAAAATAGCGACACTGCCACCAAGCTACTGAGAAATGTCGTTAAACTTGTAACAGTGCTACTTGTAGCGATGCTGCTGCCCAACACTGCACATAACTCCGTTGGCGCTGCACTCATCTGTCAGTTATGAAGTTACCCAAAATCTCCTGAATGAAGTTAAAACGTACGATGTCACTGGATGAAATAAAATCGACTTTCAAAAATACAGGAGCTGTCTTACAAACGATTGGATATTGTCATTTCACCGTAAGCTTTTGATGGCGTCATTTATTTATTATTTATTTAATATATAACATATTTTGGGCAGTTTTTGGACTGAAATTCATCAGCTAGATCTGGCAACACTGACCACCAAGGCAACCCGCTGGCGCCAGCACACGTAAGACATGTAAGACGTGAAATATATGAGCCGTATTTGAATAGATTTTTTGGGACATTTTTCCACAGTGGCTAATTATTTTATCATAGGGACACACATTAAGGGAAAGTGCGTTTTTAGTTGGATAACTGGACAAAGCTGGAAGTGAAGCATTACTAGGATTAGCATGAATAAGATAGCCTCATAATAGCTAGCTAGTGTTGAATTTCACACTCATTTCAGTAACTAGCTCAAGTTTTTTGCCTTTAACGTGGATGGTCTTTGTTAATCTGTTTGTCAGAATGTTGACCATAACTCGACAGTGGCTGCAGCTGCACAGAGCCTTAATCGGCAGTCTCTCCACACAGTACAAATCAAAGTTGCAGCGCCTATGAAGGTGATGGGGAGGACTGAAAAGCTCTCCCTTCAGTCCATCTACGAGCAGTCTGTACTCAGGCAGGCGCGGAGAGTACTGTTGGACCCGTCCCACATCCTTCATACAGAGTACGAGCTCTTGCCTTCTGGCAGAAGATTCAGAATTCCAAAAACCAAATTGAACCGTTTTAAATACTCTTTCATACCCAACTCCATCAAAATTTTAAATCAAAATTTTAAATAGATCTGTACGCGGAGGAATGAGAAGTGTGCAATAACATGGTGTTCTGCTTGTTGTTTTATTTTAATTTATTCATTCATTTTTATTTTATTTCCTTATTAGATGTGTCATGAGTGTGTATGTAGCCTATGTGTACGTCTTTAGCTGGTATTTGTTTTATTATGTGTATTTATTGTTTCTAATGGCAGCTACTACTTTGCACTACGCACTTTTGAGTCCATGACAAATTTCCCCTAGGGGACAATAAAGTATATTCTATGCTATTCTATTCTATTCTATTAATGTGCTCACACCCAACGTCCCTCAGGGACAGCAAGAGCAAGGAAGAATGCAGGATCATCATCTGTAGAACAGGAGATGGCCAGGTTTTAGATGGAATTTTATCATTCAAGTTCATTTTAAAGTAATTTAACTATGTAATATTTTATATGTACATTTATGACCTTCATTTAAAAATGTATTCATTTTTAAATCATGCAACGGAGCCCCCCTGGTGACATTGATGAAAAATATATTAATGTGGGGCCACAAATTATTTTTGAGGCCACAAATTTTTTTTTAAGGCCACGAATTAATTTTGCGTGCCCACACAATAAAAAATTCCTGCCCTCAAAATAATAATTCGTGGTCTCAAAAAAAAAATTCTTGGCCACGCAATGTTGTGTCAAGGCCTGTGGCCTTAAGGAATCTGGATGGCTCATTTGACTGCAGCCATTGACACCAGGAAGGAGAGCGGTCCTGGCAGCTCCCTCCAAGAGGAAATTACAGGTGGGTGTTGTAGCAACAACAAATATGATTTCACTTCATACTTAGACTTTAAAACGTGGGGTTATGCTGGGAAAAGGCTGTGTTTAGTGCAACTAAACAAGGCTAATCATGGTAACTGTTCAGTAGGCTAAAGCTAACGTAGCCTGCCAGGTATGTAGTCAGACAGCCCCATCTGCTAGCTAGAAGTAAGTGAACGTTACAGCTCAAAATATGACAGCTCAGAAATTTGAAAATTGAGAATTAACGTTGCATAAGTCATCTAAAATCACCACATGGGCAGTGAATGTTAGGCTAGTATCCTGACACTTCCAACTGCTGAAAAGTGAAGGCGGTTAGCGATATCAAACATCTCCTCTTCAGACACTTGTGCAGAATTCTGCATGCCCGCCGAGTAAGGTTCTGCATAAAAACTATATAAAATCTAAAACGATTCGAAGTATATATTTTATAAAGTCTTAAGTGTTTTAGTAAAACTAGCATTCCTTGAGATCAGCTCAAATATACTGCTCAATGAGCACAGCAACGTGTCTGAAAAGGACCTTCATAGGTGAATGCATAAATTAGCAAAACAGATGATGTAATGTTAGGCAACCAATCGATATTTACATCTGCCTCTTTTCTCAGCATATGAACATTACCTCTCACAACACCGGTCTAGAAGCTGAGCAGGAAAGCTAACCGCCAATTTGTAACATTAGTACCGGTGTTGTGCCAAATTATGCCTGCCTGCCGAGAACTGCCTGCACCCCCTCATAACGGTCATTAACGGATAACGGTCATTTATGCTGAGAAAAGAAGTGGATGCAAATCTCGGCAGGTAGCCTACAAAATTTGTTCTGCCGGATTATGCATCCATCCTTTTTAGGTCCTTTTCAGACACTTTGCTGTGCTCATTGATCAAACGCGGTTATTACTGAATCCCAAGGAATGGTAGGCGTACTACTTCTACTAAGTTTATTAAAATGTTAAACACTCTAAACGTTCATAAAATATGTAGGCCCACTTCGAATCATTTACAGTATCACTACTGATGAACCCCACGAAGAATAGTATAGCGTTTAAAAGCATTATTTGGAGGTGCATGCAGTTTCTCACTGCGGTCACGCCATCTGCGCTCCGGAGAAGCACAGTCGCGCTATCTACACTTCAAAATCGAAGGCTTTTAGACGTGTTTTACGGTAGAGCGTGTGGAGGCGAAAAGGACGTCATGTTGCATTGAAGTGCACCCCGTAAATTGAGGAATCTGTACTCGAACGGCACTGAATCTTGTTTAAAACAGGAACATTTTTATATTTTGTCCTATTTGTCGTTGTTGTATTTCAACGAAGGATAATAATAACAAATACAATATTCATCACTTTTTTGCTCTTTCACTAAAGCATTTTTAAGGATTACTTGGCAAGGCAAAACCAATCACCTATTCAGTGCTATAGATTCTTCAAAATTCCTACAAATAATAAATCAGACTGCTAACAAACCATATACATCTTGTACAGTATGTACACAGTTATTTAGTTTTTCAAGTTATTTTCCTGCAACATTATTTCAAAATTAAATGCTGCAGTCACAGCCAATACTCATGCATTGCTAGTATATAGCATTTCAAAAATTCCATTTTAAAACATATTCCTGTACAAGTCCTTAGTGACCTATTTCGCATTCACAGCCAATTAGACCAATATTAAAAATTCAATAAAAAAAGAGAATCAAATTGTTTTCAGCAAACTCCACTGTATTCTTGTTCAACATGTCCTGAGGGACCACTGTGACTATTTTCAAGGCATTTGACTGCAGCATTATTTCAGAATTAAATTTTCAACTCTGTGCCAATCCAAATGCATAACTCCCTCTCTCTCCTTCGATCCCTTTTAATTTCACCATTTTCCAGGTTCCATTTAGTGCATCCAGCCCTCCCTGCATCAGCCCAAATATCCTTGTTACCGGCTCCGCCTCATCTCCACCTTCTCTGCACCTGTCATCAGCATGTTTTCCATCTGTCTGCGAGGCTTGTTCCTAACTAGTTTGATTATTTATACAGCTGTATTTTGTCAGTGTTTGCAAGTTTTTCCCCGTGGTTTACATTTGCTTTACTTGTTTGTAAAACACTTTTTCACTCTGTACCAAGGAGACTCCAGGCTTCACTTGATTCTTGAATAGAAATGGATCTACGTGAAGCTGCAGTGCTTCAGCACCATAGACAGCAGCAGTGGATGTGACAACTAATAACACAACATGTTCCCCAGATGCCCCTGTCATGTGCTTCTGTGCTCAATTACTGTTGCATCTTCAAAAATATGTGGATGGCAAACTAAAATGAACATTCATTTTCTACATATTTCAATATTATCATAAAACTCCATATATTTTGTATACCTTTTCCCCAATTATAGCATTAACAAAGCATTAATCCTCTTTATCTTTAATGTTCTTCATAGTCATCATTGTCACGTAATTATTATTGATTTATATGCCCAAAATATGACCGTTTGGTAACAATCTGTTGAATGAAATTTATACAATATATCAGATCTTTTTCATATCAGCAGTATCTATTGCTTTGCATAACAATGTTCCCTGATACTTCTGATTTGTTTAATTTTTCAGGACAATTTCCTGTAATAAGATGTCTGAATGAATAAAAAAATCAAGCAATAAACAATAACATTTCTCTTTATTTTACTTTGTGTACATTCTCGAATTTCGCAGGTGTTCTCTACATTAAATATATAACTTACTTCCACCACCATTTTGGTATTTTACTTTTCCAATTGTCAAGAATCTAAATCATAGGACTCAAATATTGTTCTCTATAAAAACAGTCTATTTAGATTGTTGACTATCACCTACAACATAGCCTATTCTTTAACCTCACAGCTTCTTTTATTGAAAGACTTATTCAATATTATTGTGTGTGTAGTGTTATTTCTGGAGTTATTTCTTATTTGAACAGTTTTGGGGGACCATGTTTGAGAAACACACAATTATCACCTTTTGGTCAGTATCAATCATGCCTAATTGCAGGTGCAGTAGGCTATATCACATATTCACTAGAGATATCAATGCCAGACTATGGAAAGCACCTGGCAAATGAAGAAAACTATTTTCAATAGTATTGCTCACAGTAACATGATGTACAATTTGTGCATGGTCTCTAGCGCCACATTGTGGACACAGAAAGTAATATTTGAGTCCTTCCAGCAGTGCAGATAGTCAAAGTTTAGCTATGCAATACAAATGTATAGAGAAATGTGTTCTTATATTGATCAAATCTCTAAGAAATGTCCATAACAACACTGCTAGTACATTGTGTTTACTTAGGTCCTGTGTCGGAATATGGTGTGATGTAGGCCTGGCCCCTTGTCTTTAAGTTAAAATTTTTCCAATGTGTTTTATTTATTTATTTATTTATTTATTTACGTATTTTTTATTTGTTTGTTTAACAACTTCAGTTAGGTGTATTACTACTTCTTCTGAGATGTTTAGAATAAGTAGCCTACAACTGCATATTACATAGGCCTACTTGGGAGGAGGGATCTACCCTGGACATGGAACATTTGTATCACATTGAGTTTGTCATTGTACATAGCCTATGTTTAAATAAAATTTTACACAAAAAAAACGTTACAGCACTTATTCAGCAGTTAATTGAGCTTTGTAGAAAAATCCTCAAGTAATTATACTTCAACGACAATTCCCTAGTTTTTTGTCACTTGAAATTTCTTTTGACATATTTTTCATAACTTCCTTTCAGTTAAATTTAGTTTAAAAAAACCTGTTAAGGCATAGATATTACTTGAGATAAGCTATTATGTCATGGACACGATGAAAAACTCATAATGACAGAGCCAAAGGGAAAAAATAAGTAAGTTGGCATTATATTTACTTTTGCATGCTTTTTATTGTTGTATAGGACATATTTCATGCTTGATTAAGTTTAGACTGAATAGGACTGTGTTTATTTACGTCATAGTGTCTATACCTATATGATCATAAAGTCCACCGCAAAGTAGCATAAGTAGTGTCGCTTACTTTACAGGTAAATTATTTTAAATGTTGTCAAATCAACCAAAACTTCAAAGTACTTATGTGGACAATTAACTGTTTCCAATTTCTGTGCAACTAATGTCCATCTAGAATTGTCTTCAAAACATTTGGAAAGGTAAGAATTATTCTATGTATTTCCACATTTTAATTTGCAATAAGAAAGGAGAAATATAATGTTACAATAACATTACATTTAAGCCTGCACACACCTGGTCATCATTTTTTTGTGAAAATTTTATTTGATTTTGCCTCAACAGTCCAGAAGAAAAGTTAAAACATATAAAACAACTCCAGAGGGCTGTTTCACAAAAGTAGAATTTAGAAATCCAGGATAAGAGATAAAGCCAGGCTTGACCTAGTGTGATCAGTTCATCCTGGCTTTATCTGTTTCACAAAGGCCAAACCAGGCTCAGGAGGAGCGACAAGCCATGTGTAAGTAATTCAGATAAATGCACGTCCGCAGCTTTCTTGAAGAGACCACATGGTTGATCACAGATTCACTGATGCTACAATGGATAGTTTGCGTGCGCCATACTTCACACCAAATGAGCGACATCTTTTAACGGGACTTAAGAAGGCCAAATGCCATTTCTATTCGGGCCCTTGTTCTTGCATGGGCAAGATTATATGTGCGTTGTGCTGCTGTCTGAGGGTCTGCAAAGGGTGTAAGTAAAAATGTCTGACAGGCATAACCCTTGTCTCCCAGCAGCACACCAGAGAATTCACCTGAAAACACAAAGTGTAATAGTTACATCAACGTAGAGTAAAACCTTTGACAATGTCATGATGGTCAAGATGCTTATCCAAACAAATTGGGTTGCTTACCTTGTGATAGTCGCTGGTTAATTGTAGAGGCCCGAAAGACTCGGGAGTCATGGACTGAGCCAGGCCACTTTGCCTCAATATTGCTGAAGATGCAGTCAGCATCACTGATCATCTGAAGCAATAAGATGTGTTGAGGTCATTTAATGCACACAATAAATGTATGTAGTTTTATTTTATTTTTATTTAACCTTTATTTAACCAGGAAAGTCCCTTTGAGGTTAAAAACCTCTTTTTCAAGGGAGTCCTGGCCAAGAGGCAGGCAAAAACACAATCAATTACATTTATAAAAGTTATGCAACACAGATAATTAAAAACATTTACAATTTAAACAGGTCATTTCAGGTTCTCTCAATCTGGACTTAAAAGCATTTAAGGAAATAAGTTCAGATATTTTCAAGTATTTTTGTAAAGACTTCCACGCAGAAGGAGCGGAGTAGACAAAAGTCCTTTTTCCCAGTTCTGTACGGGCAAATGGAACAAAGAGCAGCAAGTGATCATCTGATCGCAGTGAATGGGAACCAACACTTCTCCATGTGATTAAACTACTGATGTAGGATGGCAACAGACCTAGCATGGCCTTATAGATAAAAATATGCTAGTGCCCTGATCTCCTGTTGGATAGCGATGGCCATCCCACTCTGGAATACAATTCACAATGATGGGTTAGATTTTTACAATTTGTAATAAATCTTAGAGATGCATGGTACACAGTGTCAATCTTATGCAGACATTGTGCTGAAGCAGTCCCATACACCATGTCACCATAATCTAAGACAGACAAGAATGTTGCAGTGAGTAGCTGCTTTTTTGCTTTAAAAGAAAAACAAAATTTATTTCAAAAGAAAAAGGACAATTTGAGTTTGAGTTTCTTCACAAGGTTGTCTATATGAGGCTTAAAAGAGAGGGCATCATCAAGCCAAATGCCAAGGTACTTATAAGAATGAACCACCTCTATGACATTTCCAGTCAAAGTGAACACAGAAGGAGGAACTTGAGAAACCTTCTTAGTGTTACTAAACAACATCAATTTAGTCTTATCAGCATTGAGAACCAGTTTAAGCTGCATAAGTGTGTGTTGAACCACATCAAAAGCTTTCTGCAGAGACTCAACCGCTTTAGCTGGCGACGATCCAAAACAATAAATAATCGTGTCATCAGCATAGAAATGCATATTAGCATCCGAGACATTTTGGCCCAGTTCATTTATAGACATAATAAACAAGAGAGGACCCAATAATGAACCTTGTGGCACCCCCTTGTGGACCTTCACTAATGCAGAACATAGACCATCACATTTTATACACTGAGTCCTGTCACTCAGATAATTCATGAACCAGGAAACTGCACAATCAGACAGTCCCAGACAAAGAAGCCTATGCTTTAAAACAGCATGGTCCACTGTGTCAAATGCTTTAGACACATCAAGAAAAAGTGATGCACAGAATTGCTTTCTATCAAGGGCGACAAGTATGTCATTTATTACTTTTGTAACAGCAGTGATGGTGCTGTGCTTTTTCCTGAAGCCTGATTGCAGTTTAGAAAGAAGTTAATTTGAATATAAAAACTCTTTTATTTGGTCTGAAACAAGGGATTCTAAAATTTTTGACAGAACACATAAATTAGATATAGTTAGTTAAAACTGCTGGATCACCTCCTTTAAACAAGGGAGTAACAAAAGCTAACTTCCAAACTGATGGTATTTCATTGTTTTGAATTGACAATTTAAAAAGAATTGTAAGGGACTCAGCAACAAAATCAGTCGCCTTTTTCAAAAAATAAGGCTCTATTACATCTGGTCAAGGTGGTTTTCTGTGATCTAATGCTTTGAGAGCTCCATGCACCTGCTGCACCGTAAAAGAAACAAGTTAAAAGGCTCTCCAGAAAACACTGGGGAGTATGTGCATGGGGTGACAGCGACTACTCCTGTCGACTTGGACAGAGAACCAACTGATACAAAATGCTCATTAAAGCAATTTAAGACATCAACTCTGTCGTAGACCGGGAGAGAGTTTTTTAAAACAAATTTTGGGAGGGCTTCATTACTTTTATTCACAGTAAGAGACTTGATGACTTTCCAAAATTTCTGTGGATTATTGAGATTTTCACTGGTGACTGATAAATAATATTCTGATTTAGCCTTTTTAATAAGAGAGGTACATTTGTTTCGTAGTTTCTGAAAATGGACCAGTCAGTGGCAGAATCACCATTTCTAGCTTTAGCCCATGCCACATTTCGCTGATGAATAATGTCTGATAACTCTGGTGAAAACCAAGGGTTTTCCCTTCCCTTCACTCTATACTTTGTCCAAGGAGCATGCTTATTTACAATTTTCTCAAAATTCTCCTTAAAAAGTGTCCAGGCAAGTTCCACGTCAGGCAACAGGCCTAGCTGTCCCCAGTTAATCAAACATAAATCATGATGATAGGCCTGTTCATTAAAATTTTTCAAATTCCTCTTTTTAATAATTTGCGATTTACATTTGGGTATTTTACTGCCTCTCAAAGTAGCAATAACACAATGATCACTCAGATCGTTACAAAAGACACCCATAGATAAAAATTTATGGGGGACATTTGTTAGAATCAAATCGATTAAAGTAGATTTCTCAGGATTTTTGAGATTAGGCCTTGTAGGTACATTTACCAACTGGCTAAGACTGATAGAATCACAGAAAGATTTAAATTCATCAGAAACAACATTTAGCCAGTCCCAATTTAAGTCCCCGACCAGTAAAAGTTCACTATAGTTTAATCTGGACAAAAGAAGCTTTAAAGATGATAAAGCCTCCCTGGAGGCCGATGGAGGTCTATAACAGGTTATTGAAAGGGACTTGAATATTTCAACATTTAAAGCCAAAAACTCCATTTGCCTACAGAGAGACTCAGACAAAACAACTGATACACCAAATCTTGACTTAACATAGATGGCTACGCCACCACTTTTCTTCGGCCTGTCACTGCGAAAAACATTATACCCATGTACATTTATATCTTCATTAGATTTCTTCAACCATGTTTCCGAAATTATCGCTATGTCCGCATCTGTAGATTCAATCCAAATTCTAACCATGTCCATTTTAGGTAATAAACTGCAAACATTTAGATGAACAATTTTAAGTCCAGGCATTGATTTAAATTCAGCAGGGGTCAAGACACATTGCAAACAAAGGCCAGGATTTGGCTGCACATTTCCAGATAGAAGTAGAAGTGCAATAATCAATCTATACCTCACAGCATATTTTAAAGCCAGCCTATCATATGCTGAAACCAGGTTGCAGTTTAGGCAAATCCCGATACAAATCCATCCAGAAGTCCAGGTTCCAACAAAAATGTAATGGTTCCTGGTGCATGTCAATACTGGTTTTTGTGCCACTATAGTAGGTTTCCTGTATGCCCACCATATTATTAAAACAACTCACCCTAGGATCAGTGCCCGGTTGCAAGTTCCAAATGACCAACGGGGACAAGAAAATTAAAATGTAAAAAGATGCCATCGTCATTAATTTACTAATATTAAAGATAACTAGTAACAGTAACTAGTACCAGTTTATCTTGTAGAGTATAGTCCAGCATCCAAAATTATGTTACTGGCTTAGGCTTGTTAGCCCAGGCTCCAGGAGAATGTAGTAGGCCTGGCCCGTTTTCCTAGCCTCCAGGATGATGGGTGAGGCCCAGGCTGGTTAGCCCAGGCTCCAAAAGAATGTAACAGACTCATGCTGGTTAGCCCAAGCTCCAGGAAGGTGTAGCAAGCTCAGGCTAGTTAGCCCAAGCTCCAAGAGGATGTAGCAGGCTCAAGCTGGTTAGCCCAAGCTCCAAGAGGATGTAGCAGGCTCAGGCTGGTTAGCCCAAGCTCCAAGAGGATGAAGCAGGCTCAAGCTGGGTAGCCCAAGCTCCAAGAGGATGTAGCTGGCTCAGGCCCATTTGCCTAGCTCTGTTTAGCCTGAGCTAGTAGGATCAGTTGGATCAGGCTCAGGTTAGCAAAATTGGCTCAGAGCAGAGGTATAGTGTCATTTTTAAACTCATAGAAGTCCACAATCTTCTTAAAAGTTTAAGATAAAATTTCCATGTAGATAACTTATACAACTTAAAACTACAACTTAGAAGAAATAAAATACATTTAAATGAAATCAATCCAGAGAGAGACACTGAGCAGACCTTAGACTAGCCGCCATCTTGGATTACAGTAGGTCTAACCATAACTCACTCTTACCTGAACGTTGATACTATAAAAGGATTTTCTGTTAACAAAATCACCTTCATGTGCACCAGAGGGGCGTTTTATCCTAATGTGTGTGCAGTCCAGTGCACCAATAACATTAGGAAATCCTGTATCAAAAAAGGAAAGAAAAGTAGTCCACCTGTTCTGCAGTTTCTTTTGTGATGTGTAGCCTAATTCATGTTACCTGCAATGCTGTAGAATCCCTCCTTGATATAGTTCATTCTTCTGTGGCCGGGGAAGGTTATGAAGATGTGCGTATATCCTTTTAATGCCAAATACACACTTCTGACGGTGCGGCAAATAGTGGATTTGCTAAGATTTTCAGCATCTCCTACTGCATATAGGAACATACCACTAGCGAAAAATCTGAGCCCAATACAGATCATCTGTGAAATGGTCAAGGCATGGCTCCGTGCGGTGTGGTGCGGTGCTGAATTTTGGGACCCAACAGTCTGCACAGGTAGCGTATGCCATCCCCAGAAAAGCGGTAACGCTCTTGCAGGTAATTGTCAGGAAAAGCCAACGGGTCGGACCTGTCCCGAAGCACTCTTTCCCGTCTGAAAGCCCTTCTCAATATAAGTGCTTCATCATCTACAATGTCATCCAAAAATGGGCACGCCATTGTAAAGGACGAAACATGTGATTAGAGCTACTTATATAGCCTGACTTGGTTGACAACATCTTTGCTTCTTTATCAGCCATTTCTCTAATCCCCTCATCACATACAATAGCCTATTAAAGACCTATCTGTCAAACTTAGAACAACAGCAGTCTTCAAAAACACAATTGAACAGTAACAATGCAGACATGGATTATTATTATTATTATTATTATTATAGTTAATAATGGTAGGCTACCATCATAATGTTACAATAATAATAGTAGGCCTACTTGACTGAATGCCGATATGTCTCTGTGGTATTTAAATGCAGGCTGCATTTAATACCACCCTGAAAACTGGCCCTGAAAACTGCAGTCATTAAGCCACTCTTAAAAAAGAGCAATCTAGACAGTTCACTAATGAGCAATTACAGGCCCATATCAAATCTCCCATTTTTAATTAAAATCATTGAAAAGGCTGTTTTTCAACAGCTTAGTGCTTTCATGGCACTAAATAACTGTTTTGATGTCTTCCAGTCAGGTTTTCGACCACACCACAGCACTGAGACAGCTCTAGTTAAGGTCTTCAATGACATCCATTTAAACACTGACAGTGGCAGAATTTCAGTCTTAGTATTATTGGATCTCAGTGCTGCATTTGACACGGTAGACCACAACATATTACTAGACAGACTTGAAAACTGGGTTGGACTTTCTGGCACAGTACTAAACTGGTTTGAATCCTACTTAAAGTACAGGGACTACTTTGTGTCTGTAGGTAACTACACATCTGAGCTGACAAAAATGACATGTGGAGTTCCCCAAGGCTCCATTCTGGGACCTCTTTTGTTTAACATTTACATGCTTCCACTGGCTCAGATTATGAAAAACAACAAAATATGTTACCATAATTATGCAGATGACACACAGATTTACATAACCATTTCACCAGGAGACTATGATCCCATACAGGCACTGAGTAACTGTATTGAGCAGGTCAACGACTGGATGTGCCAGAATTTTCTCCAGTTAAACAAAGATAAGACTGAAGTTATTGTTTTTGGAGCCAAGGAGGAACGATTGAAAGTCAGTGCTCGACTTCAATCTGTAATGTTAAGAACCATGGATGAAGCCAGAAATCTTGGTGTAGTCATGGACTCAGACCTGAATTTGTGGAGCCATATTAAGACAATTACAAAGTCAGCCTACTATCACCTGAAGAATATATCAAGGATAAGAGGCCTTATGTCTCAGCAGGACCTGGAAAAGCTTATCCATGCATTTATCTTCAGTCGGCTTGACTACTGTAACAGTGTCCTTTCAGGGCTCCCTAAGAAATCCATCAGGCAGCTGCAGCTGATTCAGAACGCTGCTGCTCGAGTCCTCACTAAGACCAAAAAGGTGGATCACATCACTCCAGTTCTGAGGTCTTTACACTGGCTTCCTGTATGTCAAAGAATTGATTTCAAAATCCTGCTGTTAGTTTACAAAGCACTAAATGGATTAGGACCAAAATATATTTCTGATCTTCTGCTTCGTTATGAACCATCCAGACCTCTCAGGTTGTCTGGGGCAGGTCTGCTTTCTGTCCCCAGAGTCAAAACTAAACAAGGAGAAGCAGCGTTCAGTTATTATGCTCCGTATATTTGAAACAAACTCCCAGAAACCTGCAGGTCTGCTGAAACAGTCAGTTCTTTTAAATCAAGACTGAAGACCTTTCTTTTTACCACTGCTTTTAATTAAATATTTAAGATTTTTCTTTTTATTGATAACTTATACTGCACTGTATCTTTTACTGTCCTGTTTTCTTTTTCTTTGTTTTTAGCTTTTAACCCTGATTGTAATTATATTTTATGTTGCTTTCAAATGTTTTTATTGTTTTTCCCTGTTACTTTTATGTTTTATGTAAAGCACTTTGAATTGCCTTGGTGTTGAAATGTGCTATACAAATAAACTTGCCTTGCCTTGGCTTGCCTTGCTGATAAAAATTACGCTAAACACATAGATGACAAAACGGAATGACTGACAAAACACATTGGTTTCTGATCAGTGACCGCTGACTGAACAGATAAAGCACCAGGATTGACTAAGCCTGGCTGTTAGCCTGGTCTGGAGCAGGCTAGCTGCACAGAATAAATCCCCATGGTAACTTATGTGCTACTGCTTTCGTGAAACCGAGTCAAGGCTTAATTCAGCCAGGATATCTGGAAAATCCCGGTTTAATCCCTTATCTTGGTTTTGTGAAACAGCCCTCAGGAATCATCTGAGCAGAAAGCAGGGGAATGTCTGTTAAAAAACCACAACTTCTGGGCAGAACTCTGCTCAGTTTTATGTGTGACGAATACATCCACAAATAGATATCGTCTGAAAAGAACATACATCACAAATATTAAGGTATGTGAAATCATTCTATCTATCCGTCTATTGTTATGGTTATAGTGGAGCCCTGATATTGAGATGAGCCCCTATAATATCTTTTAATTATTACCATTTATTGTCTTGCAGGTCCAAAAAGAAGATACTGAGGTAAAAGACAGTAACAGTGGGAGTGATAGTGAAGATGATGTCACTCATGACAAGCAAGCTGAATTCTTCGTCCAGAGTCTTCCTGCACCACCTTCTTTTTTTTATTCCTCGCACTGCCTGGACAAAACTAAGAAAAAAACAAACAAAGGATCACTTCAAGGGACTGCAGTGGACTAATGTTATTTCAACCGGTATTCGCACCATCCATCCACATTGCAGTTTTGCATTTATTGGACACAGGGTGAAAGTTCAATGGTCAACAAGGAATGCACCTCTTTTCAAATGCTCAGGCTATTGCTTGTTCAGTGACTGCCCAGTAGAAGTTAATGTCGTCGTGCACAGTGAGAACACTCTTAAAGCGCATGTTTCCTTCAGGTGACATGATGATGCACAGTAAAACAGAGCTACAAAGGTGACCGGTCAGAGTGGATAGTCAAAAAAAAATACACCAACAACTTCAAACCACACTTCCAAGGGCCCTCTATCTTGAAAACATGGAAAAACTTGAGGAATCAGTCGTTGAGTCTGGTTGCAGAGATAAAACACAATCGCAGGGTGTTCTAAAATCCATTTCCTGGAGACAAAGACAGAAAGAGAGGAAACATAAAAATGAAATTCTCAGTCTCCAGATGATGGTCGAGGAAAAAACAGACAAAGCTGATGAAGTTCGTCAGAAATTCTCCTTCATCCAAAAGGGGTGATGCTGTGGTCCAAGAGAAGCATCGACATATTCCACCAGTGGTCAAAAGTGGATATAGTATACCTAGATGCCACAGGAAGTATTTTACGTGTATGAGCTGGTGGTCAGAAACCCAAAAAAGGGATCCTCTCCTTTTCCAGGTGCTACATATGTGACCTGTGACCACACAACTGCGTCCATTCTGTATTTTCTGAGTGCGTTTCAGACCGATCATGCAAAACAATATGGACAGAGAAACATCCATCTAGTCATGGTGATATGTGATGGTTCCATGGTCCTCATGCAGGCCATATCACTGGTCTTCTGCCAAATAAACCTTAATGCCCTGCTCCAAAGTTATTATCACATATTAAATATTAACAAGGAAAGGCACTGCAGAAGACTTCAGTCATCCGATCCTCCACTGCTGTCTCAGTCACATAATGAAAAATGCCAAAAGTTTGTGCAAAAAGCAGTAAGTGAAATCTTTTTTTTAATGTAGATATCAGTAACACTGCCAATCAAGTGTTCATTGTGAGAATTCTATGATTTCTATTTTTCAGTGCACCCAAGAACTACAAGCTGGCCATGCATGTGTTTGGACTGTTGACAACAGCAAGTTCCATTGGTGAGTTTGATGAAATGCTCCTCAGCTGCACTGTCATCTTCTCAAGTCCATGCAGCTCTGAAAATGTTGAGAAGCACTTCAACAACATTCAAACCATGCTAACAACCATTGGGGACTCAACTGTTGATGACAGCACCATTGTGCCTGAAGACCTTGAGGTAAACACTAAATAAATTTAAAAAATGTCTCAAAGGAATGTGCTTTCTTAAAAGTTTAGAAAATGCATTCTAATATTTATACCCTTTTTAGGAAACCTTAAGTCCAACACCTTTCACCGTTAGACGAAGAAGGGGACCCTAATGTCTACTATTCAGAGACATTCATCTCTTCGCTGGCTGCTTACTTCTTGCCTCAGGCAGATCTTTGGACTAGTATGATGCTGGGTAAATAACAGTTTTCAATATCTCTGATTATCTCTGATTAATCTCTGATTATCACTCAGTCACTCAGACAAATTATTACTTAAATAGTTATGGTTATGAAACCTCATTTTAGTGTTAATGTGCATTTTGTTTGTCCAAATCATTCAATTCAATTCAATTCAATTTTATTTATATAGCGCCAAATCACAACAACAGTTATCTCACAGCGCTTTTCATAAAGAGCAGGTCTAGACCGTACTCTGAAGTTATTTACAGAAGCCCAACAATTCCCACCAAGAGCAAGCACTAGGCTGACAGAGGCAAGGAAAAACTTCCTTTAAGAGGCAGAAACCTCGAAGCAGAACCATGGCTCAGGGTGGGCGACCATCTGCCTCGACCGGGTTGGGGGTGAGGGGAGAGAGAGAGGAGAGAGCAAGAGAGAGAGAGAGCAGGAGAGAGAGAGCAGAGG